>JAJMAH010000006.1:40455-284208 GCA_030564925.1 Geotrichum aggregatum
TTTTTCTTTTCTTTTACCTTCAGGAAGATGATTTTGTTCGAAAACAAGAGGTTAGCCTTACTGTGCCTGACCAACTAAAAGCTCTGCTGGTGGACGACTGGGAATTTATTACCAAAGAGCATCAGGTAAGTTGTACCAAGTCAAAGGCAGCCAATAAGTCGACAACTAACTTTTCAACAGGTCGTGCCTCTGCCGCGAGATATCACAGTGTCTGACGTACTTGACGCATATCACGAGGCGGCGCCAAAGCGACCTGCTGGGTCTGCTGAAGCAGATATTTTTGACGAGGTCGTTTCTGGCATAAAGCTCTACTTTGACCGCGCACTTGGTAACATACTGCTTTACCGATTTGAACGCCAGCAGTACCTTGACATTAAGAAAAAGTATCCCGAGGCACCTATGAGTGAAATATATGGGCCAGAGCACCTTCTTCGTTTGTTTGGTAAGTGTATATGGGTGCTTGCGTACTTTACACAGTTGCTAACCGAGAGTGATTTATTTTTCTAGTTTCTATGCCGGCGCTCATTGCACAGACCAATATGGACCAGCAAAGCATATCTGTTCTTCGCGAACACCTTGAAGAGTGTTTATGGTACATGTTGAAGCATCGTGGAAAACTGTTCATAAAGGAGTATGAGAATACTTCTCCGCATTACGAAGCGGTATCTCGAGGGATTTGAATTCCAGACATGTTCAGTACACATCCGGCAACTATGATGTATTCAAAGAGCTGATAGAATCAGTTTCTGCTACAAGTACAAACTATTGAGAATTAAGTATGGACTTGCTTGCTTACTTATTTGCTTGCTTGCTTGCAATTGCGCTTGTTTGCGCCCACAATAAGTGAACTCCAACTACACCTACACCTACACCTACACCTACACCTACACCTACACCTACGCCTACATTTCCATCTACAACAACAATACCTGTGTTTACTACAAAAGTAATAGTAATACGAAGCATTTACAACAGCATGTTGACTGCTTCTTTAATTAGAATTTGAACCTGGGTAGAGGCTATGATTGCAATTAATCAAGCTTGAGGCTAAAAGATGAAATTACGTTTATTCAATTAGCGAGTATTTCGGCATACTTGGATGAGATGTACATGTTATTTATATGAATGTGTATTTGATTGTTCAATGTTGAGGATATCATGAGATAAGCAAGGATCAGGATTGTACTTGCTTGTTTTATGTTCTGTTTCCAGTATACGGTTGATTATAATCTTCAACGTCCTTAGCCTTTTTTAAATTTTTTTGTATTTGTATTTTTTTAATTTTTATTTTGTTCTTCCATATTAAAGAAGCCTATGTGCGTGCTTGCAAACTACTTAATTATTACCATTTTTTTCACGTATCTTATTTTTAAAGCAAGTTAAGAATACTTTTTCGGTCAATATAATTTGGACTGTCTGGTAATGGCTGGAATGAATTGAACCAGTTAGGACGGTTGGAGCTGGCATCCAGGCGTGTGCGTGCGTGTGTGTGTGTGTGTGTGTGTGTGTGTGTCACAAAATTAAATGGTAGAAGATTAAGATGAATTGCAAATACCAAGATCAGACAGAGCTTGACTTGAAATATGGACTACGAGCTGTTTGAAAAAAAAAAAACCCCAGATCAAGTACTGAATTGACAAGAAACAAAAGAATAGCTAAAAAGTTATAAAAGTGATCATGTATATATGTCCCGTATAAAATATGAAAAGCCGTTTTCTTTCAAACAACCATGATAAAAATAAGATAAAGAAACTAAATGAATAGTCAAATCATTTAAAAAAAATTTACATGTGTTTGTGATTATGTTAGTATAAACATTTGTATCATCATATGGGAAAAAATAAGAAAGAATAAAAAAAATCAATAGTTCACTTCCATCTTTTCCATTCGCTGTGCAAGATGATTCATGCCACTACCATCATGCATTGACTTGCGGCTTCTTCCACCATGCCATTGCGACTTGGAATGTCTTAACGAAGGAATAACCTGCTCATCCAAAGTTCTGGGTACCTTTTGGTACTCAGCGTCTTGATGATGATGATAGTGAGCCGACGCTATTGGTTGTTGCTGCTGTTGCTGCTGTTGCTGTTGCTGATACTCATGCGGGTTGAACTGGTGCTGAGATGAAGACATCTCAAGTTGTCCCGGTGAAAATGTCAATGGTCGTGCTTGACGTTTGGGTTTGAATGAAAGAGGCTTGGTAGTTCCTACAACCTTGGCATCGGTAGGTACCTTTGCGCCATATGACAAACAACGGCGAGGCTTTGTCGTAGACGTCGCTAGAGGTGGTGATGATGATAGATCTCTCTGGCTGCTGCTGCTGTGACGCTGGGTTTGAGATCGAGTCGGCCGACTGTGAGAGTGGTAACCCTGACTCATGTCAATGTTTGGAGTGGACTCGCTGTACAGTGTGTAATGGTTGCTGTTGCTGAATTTGACGTGCCTTAAAGGGCTTTCCAGATGTGGCTGATACTCCAGTTGATGGTGGTGGTGCTGCTGTGGCTGTGGCTGTTGAGGCTGTGATAAAGGATCATCGTACTCAAAATGAACCTGTTTTTGTTGACGTTCAAAATGAGTATCCCGCTTTTGCAGCTGTTGATGCCGCTTGGAACGCGTTCGGTCGGGTGAGGATTCTCGCGAGCTATAGTCACGCTCACGCTTTTCCTCCTCATCATCACCGTCAAGTCTCTGATCCAAGTCACCTCCCGACTTGTCCGTCGACGCCGTTGCTAATGAGTCCATACTATTGCGAGCTGATGTATCTTTGCCTGAGGCATAAGGTGCCGTAGCGAGAGCAGCCGCAGTTTCCATAGCCACCTCGCTCGCCTCGGTCTCTGCCGACCGCTTAGACCCTTGCTTGCTAATTTTGGAGTGAACTCCAAAAAACCCGTTACTATCAATCGACACAAGCTGCGGTATGGATGAGGCTCCATTTCCTTGATGCGCCGGCATCTTGACCGACGCTAACGAAAGGAACTCCTTGTTGTTTGAAAATATGGTCGTGCATGGTGATGTCGGGTTCTGGTTGTCCAAGAAATAGTTGTAAGAAGGAATGCTATTCTCGCGTGCCAATCGCTGCCGGTAAAGCCTCCAGGACTTGGATGGCAGCCAGTCTGCACTGTCAACTGCAGAGCCAGCGCCCACGCCACCACATGAACTGGTCCCCATGCTGTTGGTACTCTTGGACCGTCTGATTGCAGATTCGCTCCTCTTGTGGGTTCCCAAAGGTGGCTCACTATTGCGCTTCTTTTTCGAGTCAATTACGCATTTGCCAATATCCCACATGCGAACGGTACCATCAGACGACGCAGAGTACATTTCGTCAGCGTTCACTGAAGACCACTCAATGTCATTGATTCGGTCGTAGTGGCCGTCCAAAGTCAGCAACGGTGACCCGGTTCGAATATCCCAAATCTTGATGTTTGTCTCATCGTGGACCGACGAAACAACGTTCTCATCAAGCAAGGACCACTTGACAAGCGATACCAGGCCGTCATTCTGGTTCGGAGGCGCCAAAGCTGACGGATTCTTGTACCGCAGATCCATGATTGAGATTCCACGATCAGTAGCCAGCGCCACAATTCCATTTCTTTTGGGCGCAATGTGATGTGACCGCGCGTGCCTTGTACGCTGGATCACCACCGGCTTGTCTCCACGCGTCGGGTCCCACATGAACAAGTGTTCGCTAAACATGGACACAATGGAGGACTGAGGGCAGCACGACCACTTGCTCGACGTGAGGTTGAGGTGTTTGATGCGTGACGACGTAATTATGTCCGCCGACAAGTGTCTGGTATGGTTGAACCGCGTGAGGATTTCTGCAGGTCCATTGTTGGCGTATGGGTCGGGAAGCAAGACTAAGTGAGCTAAGCCGGAGTTGTGGCCTGTGGCAAGGACATTGCCATACGACCCAAGCTGGTGGTCGGGCGCCACCCATGCCAGTGAGTGAATTCCTCCAAGCGAGATTGTTTGGTGGTGAGTGAGAATTGGAGATTGTTGTGACTGTTGTTGTTGTTGCTGCAGCTGTTGCGCATTTGAGGGCAATGTTGTTGTGGACGTTGATCCAAAGGATGTTCCCGACACTGAGCGAAGATGACTTTTAGACCTGGTGCCGCTGGGCCGCTGGGTTTTTTCCGAGCTATGGTAGTAGTCTACAATGTCATCGTCACCGAAGTTTGTGGGATAGTTGTAGTATCCATCACTGTTTGGCGGGTAGACACGGTCGTCCTGAGGTGCGTTAACTTCGTAGATGAATAGGTTGTTGTCGCGAGTCCCGCTGGCGACAGCCACCAAAGGATCTGTTTCGTGGCAAGCCACGGCGGTGAGGTGAGACTTCGAGTCAGGGACTTTCCAGTATGCCGAGGACACAACGTTCTTCGAGCTGAGCGAATACTTGTTTGTCAACTCAAGGGCGGGATCCACTGAGTTCGAATGTTGAGAAGGTTTGGTTGTGAAAGTAGTAGAGCGCATGATGAGATAGAAGTAAGTAAATAGTAAGTTGAAAGGAGTGAATAAGTTAGATGAAAGAAGAAAGAAACAGAATAAGACAACTCTACAAGAGATGAATATAAGATGAATTTCAAGATAAAATATAAAGGAAATGAATTGGAAAATAAAATAAGAAGGGCCCGGGGGGGTGGATGGTAATCTGTTTAAATAAAGAGATGGCAGTGTGCACCGACAGAGAACAATGAAACAAGCGATGAGTTTGGAAAAGGCAATTCTTTTTTAGGATGATGGTCCGTTCATGAGACTGTAAACTATAATAGGTATAGATGGAGGAAAATGGCAATTGCCATATCTTTCAAAGGGCTCTTTTTTTTTTTTGAAGGTTCCTGAGCATTTCGCAACGAGGAAAATAAAGAAATTAAACTTTTTTCTTTTCTTTTTACAAAGAGGCTAGTCCCAAAATAAGGTTATTCGCCAGCCATTCGCATAAAAAAAAAAAAATATATATATATATATATATATATAAAAATAATAAAATGAGAGGCGACATACAACAATGACCCTCTCTCTTTCTTCCTGAGGAATTTCCCAAGTTATCGAAAGCTTCTTTTTAGTTTTTGAGCGCACTTTGTTTGCTTAAGAAGGCTACTTTCTTTGAACAACTAAATCCGTGGCTATTGCCAGTTGATTGTTGGTCCAAGTGCAATGTGTCCTTGTTGAATGGTAATTTGATCATCGTCTGAATGCCGTCATGCCATTGCTGGGGCTTTTGAGTGGGTCTGTTAGAACGTTCTCTGCTTTGACATGTGCATGGATGGACTCTTGGTCCTTGGTGAATTTCTTTTTCGCTTCTTTCTATCCCCATCCCGGAGTCCTGGTCCACTTTTGATTTCTAGAGTCAGTCTGTATTTCCACCCATTTTCTTTTAAATGATCATTTGATCTACTGGGAGTCCAACTCCACAGAAGACCACACGGGGCTCTCAGTATCTCCGGCTTTTCACCGCTATCTGCCTATAGCTAGTACGTGCTGACTTTCGTTATGGCGGGCAGCTGATGAAATAAATGAGATGGTTGGGCTGGGCATCGCGGAATATGAAAAACAAAGAGTGCGGGCAACCACATAACTAGCTAGACTAGATTGGTACTTGGCTAGTCTACTCTCGGACGGTCTCGGTTGTGTGCATCCTGTCAAACCAAACTAGTGTGCCCCTAATAGGGTATTTTTTTGCTTAGAGCCTCACGTCGTTTCTCTCTTTGAACAATCTTGAACTCTTAGCGGCTGCTGATCAGGCTTTTGTAGAAAATTCAAATGAAGAACGAAAAAAAAGACAAAAAAAAAAGGGTTTTTTTATCTCGTCGGTTTTTTTTTTGTTATTTTAAGTTGGAACTCTATACTAAAGAGAAGGATATCGCCAGCGTTTCATGACGAAATAAACGAGTGTTGGCGGCGTGTGTCTATAATGAACTTAGTCTAGCTTTGCTCTTTGCTCTTTGTTCTTGCTTGAAAACCACACTCAAGTTTAGTGCTTTTGCTGCCTTGCTCGAGGCTAGGCGGACACTGGAGTAGAGCTACTTTGCGTATTTTATAGGCCTTGATTATCAGCTTGCAGTCTAACAGAAATGAGTCTTTAGCTAGAGTCTACTCAGAACACATGATCTAGTAACCATAACCAACCAACAGCAAGTCTATGTGATCCTGCGTGCCTATCGGGCTATGATCCCATTTACACGAGGCTCAGCGAGAGGGTCACACAAGAGAACGGGTGCTTGTTCTACCAAAATGGAAATAAAAACAAGCACACAAAAAGCCTGCACAAGCCTTCAGGTGTCTGTCCGTTAAACGCTAAACGTTAAAATTTCGTCTAGTCTACACTTCAAGTGTATCAGAATGTTGGGTTGACGGGAGGCAGTCTCACATGAACTCTTTTTCTCTCATTTATAAATTTGGTCGTTACTTAGACAGTGAGAAGCTTAAGTTTGTTCAATCCTTTGGTTTCTTTGCATTTGTTTCGAGAACAAATCAAGCTCAAAACGTTATAAAATATGTTGCAACTGGCAGACTGAAGCAGATGAGCAGCTGTGCAAACGTAACCTTAAAAAGAGACTCCGAGTTTTCGCATCTAAAATGAGCTGTGTAGTGCGCACGAGTACTACGTAGACTTGGCTATACAAAAAGTGAACTAAAACTAGGCTTAGTTTGTATGAGCTTGTAACGGAGTTTGGAGAGAGGTCTGTGTGTGTGTGTGTATGGGCGTGTGCGTGTGCATGTGCGTATGCTTGAGCGCCTGCTCAACGTTTTCCATTTTCCGTTTAAAACTTTCAATTTGCATTTGCGCTTTTACAATTTCTGTTCTCCGTGCCCGTGCATCAAAGAAATCTGTAAACTAGCTATAGATACAACAGGCTCGGAGCGCAACCTATTCGGCATGTTCACGTTTATATCCTAGACGTGGTCAAGCCTTGTAGGGTTCTAGCTTAGTTCAATTCAGACGTTATAGAGAATTGCATGCCACGTGAGAAATTATGATGGAGTTGTCATGACATGGTCTACCGGCAACATGAAGCGTTATCACAACTATACAGTACGGTTTTGCTTGAATGTTTCAAGAGGCCAGTGCATCAAATACAAGACGACCTACCCTACACGATGTATCTTACACAAATGCAAGTCATATATTATACCAGTACACCAAGTCTGTAAAGTCTGATGGACGACATACTATATAAATAAAAAGCGTTAATTGAGAGCATTGATTGTTCTTTTGTGTAGTCTAGTTGACTAGTGCTTAAAAAGTTTAAAAGGCTTTGACAAGACATTTGAAGAAGTTCAAGCAGGTGCCTGGTCCAGGCTTTATTTGGGTACTTGCACTTGTTCTTGCTCTTGTTCATATTCTTCAAATCAGTATACCAGGCTCAGGTCAGTAAATCTGGCATACTTGTAGACGCAGTAAAGATGTCAATTGAGTTGGGTATCTGAGGTCCAACTTAAGCTTGGACTAGTTCTTTTAAACGTTTGCGCTCGTTTTTTTTCAACTAGGCAATTTAGAGTATAACTTTCATCTCCTTTGCAAGAATCTGGAATGAAAAGAATAAGGTATACATACTTTTCTAGTCAGTCCTACCAGCAGACTTTACCCGTCTACTATGCGTGGTTTATCACTGAACTACTTATGAGGGCTCCAAGCTCCAGAACTGTATTGAACTGTATAAATGTATTCGATACAAAGAGAAACCTTTTTTTTTGCATTTCTTCGCCTACGCTTAATAGGTCTCTTCAAGGCTATTAATGGCTAGCGACCCAGGTACAGGCCAAAAAATGTTAAAGTACTATCATCAACAATCACAAAAATAATGGCAACTAAGCAATTATAATTATAAAAGGTCACAAGCAGCCAATCAGTCTATCTAAAATCAAACTCATCTGAACGTTGAAATACGACTCCAGTATGCAACTCTCGTTTTTACATTTAAGTTCGAATGTGGGTTTGTAACGTCTTCCTGATAATTCTTGTACCTACATTTAAAACCTACTGCGTTAAAATTCCTTTCGTACTTTAGTTTCACTTCTAGCCTAGCACAACTTCCACACCCACATTAGAGGCCTATCGCATTAATAAGATCGTGGTTAACGTTTGAACGACTGTTTGAAGATGGTCTATGTACGTTTTGAAGCTTTTGACCAGTTGAACTTTTCGAATTCTAGGCATGCGCATACTATGCAGTGCAATGGAATTATTGTTTAGAGCAAAGTCAGAGTTTTCAGGTTTGTGTTCATGTTCAAGTTAAACTTGTGTGTAAAAGGTGGTGGTCGCAAGATCAATTCGGCTCACCTCTATATTGCAAGATCAATCAGATTCTCACCTTTCACGAACCACCACTTCACTTGACGTTAGTTGATCAGTGAAGTATTCAGAATTATTATAGGCTTTTAATGTCCTCAAGAATTGTGAGTCCGTCAAGAGTCTCAAGTATAGCAAGCTGTCAGCAACACTTGAAAGACCGGAGCAACTAGCCTAGGCCAGGCCTACCTCAAACCTTAGGCCCATTAAATCAGCCTGAATATGTGGTCTATCCCAAAATCTTTCTGAGACTTTTGCAGTTTACAATGTCTGAGAAGCTTCAAAACTTGTTGAGAGTCACACAGTTAATATTGAAAGCTCCTGATAGTTCTTTATTTTATTTCGTTTTATTGACTAGCCCTGTTCAAGCCTTTTCTATTCTTGAGATGCTATGCTATCAATGATCAATGATTACATAGACTGCAATGGCCGGGATCTAGTCTGTGGCTCATCCAGTGTGAGCTCGTAAAATGATGAAACGTGCCGTATTCATCACGTGATCTGTATTTTGATTGTATAGTTAGTCATATATTAGTCACGGATGGATATACTCTCATGATGTCACAGCAGCGCAGGTTTACACAGTGGCCTGGAGCAGGGAAGAAGGTACACCTGTTCAGCTTGTTTGGGCTTTCGTCTAGCGGTTACTGCTACGACTTGCCATGTGAACCGGCCATAGGGCCAGGCTATGGTAGTCAACAGGAGTCAGCAGGAGTCATCAGCAGTCTAGTCCACAGTAGTCTACAGTTATCTACAGCGTCCCACAGCAGTCATACAGCATCCTTGGGGTTTACTTTATCCGATCACGATCACGATCACAAATGCTTCACAACGTACGAGAACGAGATCTCTGCTAGACTCGGCCTAGTCCAGTTCTTTCTCAATGGCCCTCTTCTATAGCCATGCATGAAGTATGGTCTTATATTATGTTATTTAGATATCATATATACACTTGGAGAGCGCGCCTCCTAGAAGTAGTGCTCATGTATGTATATATATATATATATATATATATACATATATCGTATATCGTATATATTCGTCATCTAAATTTTAAAATCCTCATGGAATTGCCAGCAAGTACACACGTTATCTCTTTCTCTATGCCATTTGTTTCTTTTTTATTTCTTTTTTTTAATTTTTCATTTGCGGGTTTCTTGCCAGTTTCTTGCCGGTTTCTTGCCGGCACCTGAAACTACACCTATACTGTACGTACGTTCCGGTAGTCTACGTCCGTCCGGGTTGCTTTGGTGGTCAAGACCTTCAAGAAGATGTCTTAAAAAAAGACGTTCAAAAAAGGCCTAAATGACCCAAAGTTGATATACCAACCCACGGTAAGGCCTCTCCATATTCGTGCCCTAGTAGACTACCTAGTAGACTACCTAGTGCACTCTAGGTTTTGGCATGGAAGCGAGAGAGGGGGGGTATGTAGCCGTGCCAAGTGAGCAGAGATTGATAGTGCACAATGTACACACGTTGCACACGCGCTTGGTGCTAGAAGATTGCTATCAATTTGGAGAAACTGCGTGCATGACCGTATCCAAGACACCCAAATGCTTGTACGATAGCAATCTTCTTCACACACCAAGCTACGTCCTACACAGGCCAGAGCTCACAAAAGAAAACCAGGTTAAGGAAAAAAAAATTGTATTAGAATGGAGTTTTCATGACTAGATAGACTATATTGCCTCGCAATCAAGACAGAGTTAAATGGCTTTGATAAATAAATAAATAATGGAATGCGCAAAATAAAAGGAAAAAAAATAAAGGTAATATGCTCAGGATCTTACACCTTTGAATGCTTGACGCGAACGTGTCGGCTCAAGGCGTCCATCCGACTAAAAGTCTTGCTGTCTTGGCCACACATGTCGCACTTGAACGTCTTGCGCACAGGCGCGTGAATAGTGTCTTGGTGTCTAATGAGATCGTAAGGCCTGGAGAACACCTTGTTGCACGACTTGCCTGTGGAAAGGTTGATGCGGTCGCAGCGGTGAGGGCCCGTGTGGGAGACAGGAGGGCGCTTGTTGCGGTGGTCGTTGGAGAAAGTTCGTCTATGTGTGTGCGAGGGAGAGGGGGAAGGAGTAGGTAGGGAAGGAGTTTGCGGCCGCAGGCACTCCAGAGGAGATAAATGCAAGGTCTCAGGAGTGACTTCGTGGTCAATAGGGGTTTCTAAAAGCGGCTGGGGAGAATTGTACTGGATGGGCGTAGAGACTGCAGGGGGATGAGCAAGAGTGCTGAGCGAACCCAAAGTAGTGCGGCCGCGGCCCTTGCTCGTGGTGGCTTGCGGTACATATAGATCGTCGTCAAACTCAAGCTCGTCATCAGAAGATGAAATAAGCACTTCGTCATATTCATTGTCTTCATCATCGTCGTCTTCGTCCATGGCTTCAGGCTCTTCAAATTCGGCAACGGGAGCAACCGTTTGACCGAAGTTTGCGTAGTCTTGTGGGTAGAACTTTGACGACTTCTCTAATTCCTGTAAGGATGCTTCCATGGAGTAGCCGTCATCATCTTCATGATGTTTGAGAACGGCATCTTGAGGAGAAACAGTGAGAGGAAAGAGATTGTTGTAAAACGCGGGGTCTGTGTGAATGGTCTGAGTGCTAGGGTAGTACGGAGATGAAGGCTTGAATGCAAATTTGGGTACATAGGAGGAGACAGCCGAGTCCTCAAACATCATGTCGTCGTCGCCCATGTCGTCCCAAAGGTCTGGGAGAGGAGACGTGCTGAACAGCGAGTTGTCTAAATGGGGCTGTGGTACTGTTATGTCCATTGGTTCGAGCTGTGACTCTAAATTTGGTGATGCCATGAGGACTCGCGGAGACACACAGTATGTATCAGTAGAAGAAGAGCTGGCGTTGTTTCCGTTGTTGTTGTCCAAAACATCAGTGAGGTAATTCATGTCTGTGTTTGAAGATTGCTTAGTGGGAGTAATCAGTTGATTCTGGAAATCGTGGAGCATATAATCGAAGGCAGGGTCGTTCACAGGCGTTGATAGAAATTGCTCTAGTACAGATGGTTGCATGTATAGGTGGTGTGTGAGGGGGTGAAGTTATATGGGTGTGGGTGGTCTTGAGTGTTGATGGAAGTAGTTGGTTGAAGTGAGAAAGAAAGAAAGGGAAAAGAGGAAATATATAAGAATTTAAAAGGAATAAAAAAAGAGAATAAAAGTAATAAATGGAATAAATAGAATAAAAAGAATAAAAAGAATAAAAAGAATAAAAAGAAGAAATAGAATAAGTCGGACGAATTTATAATTCCTGCACTACGCAGCAAATGTTGTCATCTTCTTCTGGCGATCGTCTGAAGTCTAGCTTGTTTAGGGTTCATCACATGACAATCAGGGAACAAGCCCAACAGAATCTCAATGATAATAGCGAATAAAGTTATTACGTTAACGCTGTTGACACAATTATTAATACTATTATTACTAACCTTAATTTCGCAGCAACGACTGCAGTCTTGGTGTTATTCAGTAATGTTTACGGTAATATTATCAATGTTGCAACCGCAGCAATGCCACTACAAGGTTCCACACCTAACCCTACACTGACAGCCTGTTTGTCATGCTTCAGCCTCGCAATCGCACCGCACAACACCGCTCGGCACAGCATATTGCACAGCATATGGCACAGCATAGCGCAGCAACACAGTACCTATGCCAGAGTTGTCTAGTCCAGTCTCCTCCTTGGTCGTCGTCGATTCACGATCAATCATTTTGAGCGGTAAAACGACCATGATAATGCACACATGATCATGGATTGAGTCATACTATGTAAAGTGAGCAGCTATAGCAGTTCCAGACGTCTGAGTAGACGGCCCAACAGCAACCCCATCATCTTTCGCCAGCGCTGCTTCGGTGCTGCTCCAGTATTTGAGTTCAAGCTTTACAAATCGCAACTTCAGTTTTTTTTTGGGCCTTCTGTTTCTTATTTTTATCTTCAGCTCTCATCGGTTCAATCTCGTTTTCAACTTCGTAGTTCAGCTTCAAAGTTGAGACTCAAACCTTTGTCTGAACCTTCGAGGACAATAGATATTCTTTGAAGTTAAAGCTATCGGTATGGACACCGTAGAATTGTCAGAGAGTCTGGCCCTTTCTACCGGTAAGCATAGCCTAAGGCTCCGTGAGCCAAGCCTATAGCCTGGTATCTCTAGCTAACTATACACTATGTCTAAGCCCTAAAAATCCTGAACTCTTGTTTTTTCTTGAGCTTCTTTCCAGAATCGTCAACCACTATCTTCTAGAAGCATTGAGTGGCAACCTATAAATTGCAATTGACTGATTAAGGATGCAGCTGCACTGCAATTGTAATATCTCATCTCTAATGTTATCTTATCATGCCCTTCAGGCTTCATCCATTCTCGAGCTTTTCACGAATAAATAATACGTATATATTTTAGTACCTAATTGTAGCTAACACTGTTCTAGCTGATACATACACACACCAGCTGCAGTTTACCTACGACGGCGCAGACCCTCGGCCTCAATGCGCACCTCGTCGACCATCTCGCTGCGTTCGCTAGAACTGCTGCTGCTTCCATCTCCGCTACTGCTCGTACCAGTCTCACTGGCCTCGTAGCTCTCTCCCTCGTCGCTATCGCTAAATGACGCGTTAATTAGCGTTACGTTGGAATCAGCAGTTGTAGCCTCTGTTTCCACCAACTCGCTCAACTTTGATTGATCAACCTTTTCAAACTCATGGTCACTTACACTGGTACTTGAGCCAGCATAAAAACTTGCAAACAACTTTGACACCCAAACTGCTGTCCAGCCCAATACACTCACACACAGAAACAAGACTATGTGTTGCACACTCAGCAACGAGTCTAACTTTTGCACAACCTTGTCCGTAGTGTGTCCTTCGGCAAGGCGCTGCATTTTGCTTTCAATGGCCGCCTTTCGCGCCCGCTGAAGCTCTAGGTCACGCTCGTACTGTGCAAGTGGTGGCTTAATATCGCCCAAATTACCAAGATACTTTCCCTCCGGTAATGGTGCATGCTTTTTCCAACTGTCACGATTGTTCTTCTGCATGTTGGCTCGCACCACCTCGTTAATAATGTAGTACTCTGAGAACAAGCCCGGCGGTTGTGTGGTATTGGCGCCTAGCGAGTTTGTGTAGACGATTGAAAAAAACGGCGAAGGGGCTGCTTTGATGACGTCGTTAAGAGTCAAGTCGTTTTCAAATAGCGCATCTTGACGTTCGTAGGGATCCGTGGGGAGTTCAGGAAACCGCACTTTGATGACGCGAGGACGGATATCTACGTAATGATCAAAAAGCCGCTTTTCGCGGTTGTTTCTTGTCAAATCAGGAACAATGATTTCTGCTTGGCACTCGCGAACGTAATGCTGCGCAATCTTGTCAATGTCCAGCGACAGTTGCGTTTGCATGTAGGGGAATACAGTTGCACAGAGCCGAAAGTACCGTGCCAGCTGGGTCCAGAGCGACGAAGTCATGGAGTTGAGCCGGAAGTCTTCAGATGAAATGCCCGGCTGGTCTACGAGAACTAGCACGTCCGCAGAGCACGCATCCAAGAACGACGTCAGTTGGTGCTCCAGTGGCTGCACGTCAATCGCAGATATATAGCCGGGCTGCAGCAGTCCCTTCAATGAATTTACTCTACTGAACGTTAGCCCTCGCTAGCACGCTAGTTGTAAAACTTACTCTTTGTGTGATCCAAAGACAACTGGGAACGTCAAACCATCTTTGGGGTTGGCTAAGTCCGGCTCATCCCTGCTAAATATAGAGGCGGAAACAGACAGCGCAGCTGTCAGTAGTATGAGGGCTGTGGATGCTAATTGTCTAGGCATGGCTGTTGGTAAATCATGAATGAGCAGATCAAAGATTTGAAACCATCAACATGGCAAAGTCTTGTCGTATATTTAGCACCACAGCCTACTTGTCCACAGTGTAAAACCTTACCTTACGTGTAATAGATCTGTCATGTCTTTGTAATAAATTAGCGTAATGATTACCACATGCACCTGTAATACAATTGACAGTTATCTGTCACATGCCAACTGCAAGCATTTATAACGTTGACGGCTGAGCAAAAGCAATCACATGCATGCCCAACAAAAAAAAAAAAAGACAAGGCCCAGAAAAAAAACTGCGCATACGGAGTTGAGCGGGCACAAGGCTTAGCAGTGATTTGATGTTAAATTTACCAATCATTGATCACGAGCAGAGTGCTATTAACAAATTCTATACGATACGGCTCTAGATCAGTTTTATACGAATGCCGGCGTCAGTGTTGGCCGCAGACTGTAGGCCATAGCCATTTTCTGAGGTGAAGCTGATAGAGCAGGCCGAGTCCGGTCTTAAATTTTTTTTTTCTGTAAATCTCAAGCCAATTGCAAGCGGTTATGGTTTGGGCACACAAACCTCAAATTGACGTCAGATGACCCTCTCCCTTGGTAGAGTGCAGCCGGCAGCCGGTCCATTCATTACGGTCTGAGGTATATGGATGCCGTTGTGTACGGCTGACGCTACTTGCAATTAGGGCAGGCTCGGAAAACCATCCGTAATCCGCACTCTTAAACCCGTAATTTGGAATCTGGGTGTTCGGGCTTCTTTTTCATTTTCAGATTGAGCTGAATCAAACGAAATCCGGCTCTTGTTTATGCTTCATGCTGGTTCTTTGCGTACGAGGCATTTCACTCAGAACCAAGCAAACACCAAGTCCGAGATTCAAACGTAAAGTCTGCTCCACTTAAGCTCAAGAGTTGGAATTTGAGGAGCCCTCGTACAGAAAGATAAAGGTAAAGCTGCGCCATGGCAAAGTGGAACATTCTTCATAGGTGAAAGTAGCTTGCACTCTGAACGCTTCAGGTCAGTGCAGTAGTGGATAGAAAGCACCGGAATATAAAATAGTACAGGCTATTGCAATATTTCAATGTAGCTTTGTTGTTTATTGGACTGCGTCCTATCGATCTATAGACCATGTGCATCGATATCGATATCCTCAAGGTAATTATAAATAAGTGGTAATACACTTCGTGGGCTTATATACGGAGCTATAGTTGAAACAAAAATCTAATGGTTTCAAGAACCCAACATGCACAACGCGCACGAACTATCTAAACTTATTTCGGCATCTTGGCTTCGTAACTAAAACTTCAAAAGATTCAGGAGCTTATTTCTTTCTCTTCTCCCCTCCTCTTCCTTACCTTTTTCCCATAGTCCTCTCTGCCTCTGCCTTTATATGGTATGGCATAATATACTACATTTAATCTCATTCTCAACTTCAATTTCAACCAGTACTAATCAGACATGTCCCATCTTTACCACGTTTACTCCATTTTTTTAGAGCGCCCGTCAAACGCTGGGGACACCCCATCTCTTCATGAAGGGCTGCTTCTTGCGCCAGCTTACCTTTCGCTACCACCAGAAGGCTCCAGAGATGACGGGCGCCAGATCTTCTTTTTGGAATACAGTGCCTCTTTCATACCTGCTGCTGATGTACAGACACAAAATCGACGGCGTAAATTGCCTTCGTGGGAACAGCCTTCTTCTTCCAAGTCTGGTCCATCTACCGTATTCGACAACGCCCCAGTCGATCTTCTCCAAACACACTTGTACCAGTCCATCGATTTCAACGTAAGACAATTCTCGCTCATTGGGGTTTGCAAAGACCTGCCTTCCTTTTGCAAAACAGCAGTCATGATTTCGAAATTCAATCATGGAAACAGCCCGCAAGCTGCTCACAACTGGGTCAACGATGTTTTATCGTCTGTGCATTCGCAAAAAATATATCAAACGGCAAATGAGTATCAAAAAGAAGAAGATTATAGAAGGAAAAATCAAAGTAGCCGAAGCTCTATCGTGCCACAACAACAGTCCATCAACAAAAGTATACTTAACTCCCGTAAAGTGAGCATTCCCAATACTTCATTAATGACCTATTCCACAGGTACACTATAATATATAGTACATGTTAGCATCTAGAATACACTAATTGACGTGAACATCTATCGTAAAGTCCTCTTCTAGCTCTGTATCCTCCACGCTGTCGTCCAAACTCAATTCCTCATCATCAAATATCAACTTAATTTTTGCACTCGCCGCTAGATTCCGTTGGCTCCTATAATACTCCGCCAGCTTTGCAATCTTGGTGCTTTGATTCACCTGGACTTGTACATTTACGTTATCCTTACCTTTCAGACTAACTCTGAAATAACCATCAGGCGGTGCCGATTCTGTTCCCTTATTGTTACTGGTTTGTTGTTGCTGATGAGGGTCGTCGCTGGGATTGTTCACGAGGGTCTCGATCTGCTGTCGCACAAGCTCATCATAGTCAACCCTTTCGGGGGCTGCCAGTTTCTGCTGAAACTCCTCTTCGCGGTTTTTCTCAAAATCCTGTAGCGTCATTGCGTTCAGCATCATTGACGGAGATCGTACAGCCACGCCCAGAGATTGCGGGGACGCAAAGTCATACAGTCTTGTGTTGTTCCAGATCAGCACTATATTTTTCTTGATCGCCTGTGCTTGCACAGCTGTAGTTCCAGTCGTGGCAACATAATTCGATTCAAGCCATTCAAGGTACTCTAAGCGAATATCTCTCACGATTGTTGTGCTAGGATGAGTTGCCACAAACGGCGGAAGATCCCCACACCCTTCTAGCAGCGTCCTGATGATAATTCCAACTGTAAACGACTGCGACTGCAAAGCTTCGAGCTCGGCCTTGCGCTGCTTTATTCGTTCCAGCAAAGCAAGGTCCAGTTCTGTATCATTTTCTTCTCCAGCGTCCATTGAGATATCAGTGCTCTTGACTTCTATCGGGTCGCTTATGACGTCGAACTCATCGTCCCTAGCATTTTTGTAATCTTCATTTTCTTCATCGTCGTCATCATCGTCGTCGCTCCGATATCGTGATCTTTTTCGTGGCGCAACGATCTCTACGATTTCTTCGCGCGCTTCCAATTCTATTGGTTCTATAATTTGCAGCGAGTCTCCTTCGTCTTGTTCGTCTCGTTCTTCGTCGTTTTTGTCATTATTGTTGTCGTCGGTGTCGTCATCTAGATCGGAGTCTAGTTCGATCACTTCGTGAGGCGGTAGTTCTGGTACGGGCCCTTTCCCCGTCAGCGCGTTCGAGATTAGTTCTGCCATTTTTTCTGGATCCATAACCGAGGCTGTCCGCAATTTCGATGTACTCTTACTTTTTGACGGCGATGCTGGGCTCTCTGAAAGATCTACCTCCCCTTTTACTTTGTCCCAAGTCAGCAGCGAGTTTGCTGTTATATCTTCTGTTTCTTCTGCTCTTGAGTGTTCTGATTTTATATCCACCATCACAACTGTGTCATTCTCCGGCAAGCTAGACATTTGTTTGCGAGACTCCTCTTTGTCGTATGATTTAGTCAAGTTGAAAAAATCCTCTTCAACTTCTTCTGTGCTTTGCCTAGTTGCTGGTGTAGATTTGGACGCAGCTATAGGCCCATGTAACCGTTTTCGAGTCTTTCGGCGTGTGCCCTGCGGCAGCGGCAGTGTGACAGTGGCTGTATCTGTCGATGCTGATGCTAATGTTGATGTTGATGTTGATGATGATGATGATGATGATGATGATGCTGATGCTGATGTTTGTGCTGATGGCGCTTCTCTAGCATTTGCTGCGGATGCTTCAGAAGATGTTACTGGAGATGCTACTGAAGATGCAGGTATACTTGTCGACAATTCGGTTGCAAGAGAGGGCGCCATCTCAAGATCTGCGTCTGCCGGTACCTGTACAGGATTCTGGGAAGTGCTTATACCCATAGCCTATAGTCTATGTAATTCCAAGCCTAGAGAGAACCGTAAGTACTAGTACAAGTAGTAGATATCGATGAGGATGGTGGTCTCAAGTCGTAGTACTTCTAGAACGTGGATGTGAAATAAGAAAATACTGCGTAGTCATAGTAGTGCGGCCAAATATTCATGCGCGCAAAAAATTGAAAGTATCACGTGAACTTTATTGAATTAGTACTATTACAAGTACCCTGACATTGTCTGTGACGCGCCGTCTTTCTTCACAAAACAATCTTCATCACGACAAGTGTATTGACGTGTGTATTCATATCAAGTATTATACTGTATTCTAAACTATTAATATTACAAGCAAAAAGGCAAATCATCTCAAGCATGATATAAAAACAAACACCACCCCATTCACTATTCACCATTCAAGAGTAGCAGCCCATGCCACTTTTTTCTTGACGATGGCTGCTGACTGAACGCTTCGAGTTCTCGCGCGCTGCGGTCGCATTGAGCTAGTCCTGATTGTCTTTGGAGATGTCGCATCTCCCTGCTGTTGCTGTTGCTGTTGCTGGGATGCTAGCAGCTCGCGACGTGATAGATCCTGCTTTGTGTAAAACCCAGGTGACGACAGCTTCTCACTCTGGCTATAGCTAGTTACGGTATTTGCCATAGCCGTTAATGTGGACATGCTACAGTGTCTTTGGGATCGCGATTGCGGGGATGCCGGCTGTTGTTGTCGAGGCTTGTCAATCATGCTTCCTAGCTTTAGGATAGGCTTGCTTGGTTTCAAAACAGAGTGTCGAGGTGAACATCTTCGGCCAGGAGATCGAGGACTTTTGTCTTGATCTTTGTTCATCAGGCGTCGCGATCTCCGACGATTTAATGGAGAAGACTGTGTAGAATTATGAGGTGTTGAGTAGAATGAGACGGGTCTTCCTTCGTCTCCATCGCTGTCGTCGTCGTCGTCGGAATTTGTATGCTGCTCTTCCTGCTGAATAGGAGCCATGGGAGCCAATTGAAAGTTGTGGCTCACCGTTCTGGTCACCCGGCGTTTAGGCACTGTTGCAAAGTTTGGCTGTGCCGGTACGTCCCGCGTATTGAGCTGTTGCTGCTGCCGAAGTTGAGGGGGATTTGGCGGCTCTTTTTTGTTCAAGCTGCTACTGCTGTTTAGTGTTTGGCTGTTTGCCCTCAACTCCTGCAACTGTGTTAGTGACTGAATACCGATCCCATTTGATGCAAATGCCGATGACGTTGGCTCAGGTATGCTGCCCAAACAACCGGTACCACGCCGTTTTATGGGCACAGGAATCAAAGACCCATAGCTTTTTTTTTTTTTTGGCCTTGGGGCCGGAGAAGATGGTGTGGTATCTGATGGTGAGCCGATGTTGTTGGTGTATTTGTTATTGCGTTGAGAGGGAGAACCAGCCGTTAACGTTTTTGGACTCAAATCATTCTGGCCAGGGAATTGCGAGAAGTTCTTCTTTCTTACTTTGTTAAGAGATTCGTGGTCAATGTGAGTTAAAGGAGACGATTGCGCCGTCGCAGCAGCGGGAGGATCGTTGTTGGGTTGGTTGTAGAAGGCTTCAAACGAATTACCACACGAATCGTCAAAGATCTCAAAACTGCCAGAGCTTGAATTCATTGTAGTGTCAGTGCTGTCCAGATTCAAGTCGCCAAAAGAGGTGTTGAGGCCGTCGTCCTGGTCTTCAAAGATCTGTGCAAGATCAAGTGTTTGTACTGGTGGCAGACGAGAAGATGGAGAAGAAGAAGGGATGGTCTGATCTCGAGCTGTATTGAAGTTTGAGAATGAGAGTTTTTCATTCTGGACAGAGAAGTCTTCCGTAACCTTTACTGAGCGAGCATCATTCTGATGTGTGAATTCCAAGGCCTCTAGATTCATGTCTCTTCAATCAAAAATCTATAGCTTGCAATTGGTTATAGGCCCTTTGGCATAAAAGGGGAACGAATTTTCTGAATCTGGATCCTTTGTGCTAGAGAAAACAAGGGAAAAAGCAGGGCCTTGAACGTTAACAAAATCTCTAAACAGACTAAAAAGGAGAAGAAGAAGAACAAATCTATATTCACAAAAGAATATCAAGAGACTGAATCAGGCATGTTCTCTCAATGTTCTCCTTAGCCCAAGTCTACGATTGTAATTGCATGCCAGTGCTACAGGCATAGCTATAGAGTCCAATCTCCACCGGTAATCTCTAATATAATTCTGTGTTTACATTTTTCCAGATATAGAAAAATGTAAACTCATAATCCGTAATCGACAATTGCCCACACACACAATGTTACGTCAACTTGGGAGAAACCATGTAGCTTTGGCGAGCTGATGGCCAAAACACGAAACAAGCGGGAAAATGCACGCAAAATAAAACACAGTGAAGTAACCAAGGAATTGGCAAGTAAACACACGGTCCATTGCATTCATCGGATCCTTGATCTTTGATATGATGCTATTAATTGGAAGTAGATATAGTATAGGGCATCCCGAATCATTGAGGTCGTTAAATGACAAATTAATTTCTTTCTTGTAGGTTACTAGCCAATATTGGGGAAGCTATTCTAGTTATGCATGTCAAAACTATTTACGGCTGCAATCATGTCATCCAACATCTATATTGATGGCAAACCTTCTAGGGAACGTTCGCGTATTATTATACATCAGTTTATTGTCCTGGCTAATTATGGAGACCACCCTGTCGGTAGTAACTATTAGACGCGTATAGAAGAAGACATGGTTCTTTGCTTGTCTGATACAGACTTGGTTTCTGGGCGAAGTATTTCGCTCTTGCTTTTGCGTTCGTGTGCGGTGATGGTGTTGGAATCCTCCCTGAGACTGCCCCTCCCTGCTTTGACAAAGGCTTTACTTAAGCCTTTTATCACAGCGCTTAAAAGTCTAAGTTAGCCTTTGCCAGAACAGGGAAAATACCGACGCCTTCGCTGCACACGGACAGGACGAAAGCAGGAACGCCGCCCTCCTTAAATTTTTGGCACCACTTTATTTTTGAGAAACCTGAATATTATATTCATGTATGATCTAAAATTTAGATTTCCAAGAAATTGGTTGTATAGTGTAGTGGTCATCACATCGGATTTTGATTTAAAAGTTAAATTTCCGGGGACCCCAGTTCGATCCCGGGTACGACCTACAGCTTATATTTTTACTATTTCACTTCTCTTAAGTCTCTTCTTACCCTGAATGTGGGCTACTGTACATGACCACCCGAATCCTGTGTGAATATACCCAAGTGTATAACGTTAACGATTGTTGTTGACACGTTCAGTGAGTCTTGCTTTAGAGCTCTGCCGGTAGATCTCTACTATACATTTAAGTCGCCTACGGGCCACATTACCATCAGTTCTCAAAACATTGGCACTTTTACTAATAAACGGAGAGTTATCAGCATCTTTGAAGATGTTCTTTAGTCGAGCAATATATGGCAATTACTGGCGCGGTGCAAGGATCCACCATCCCACACATGCACCCGCCAACCTTCTATTTTATGTGGCCAAACAGTCTAAACTAACCAGGCCAGAAAGCCAACTAGAAATTCAACCAGAAAGGCCTATAGCATGGACTCTCCCAGGCTGTCAGTTTCATATTGCGTTGAGACCTATATCCTTTACATCGACCATGCGACTCCAGATCTGGGTGCATTTTACCAAAACTGAGGTCGAATTTTATAGCACTACGTACACCGCTGGCACCGACGGTTGTCCGCAGCTGTATGCCGGGCATTCAAGATATCGTTTCCTTAGTTCCTTAGGCTCATGACCTCTCAAAAGGTGGAGTTTTGAGAAGAAAACACCCAAAAAGAAAGGTATTATTCTAAACACATAAAATGATATCAGCCTAAACTGTACGCTGTAGTCTATGCAAGTGCGGTATTCTGGGGCTGCATTCAATGTCGTCTATTGATATGCGGTGGGTTATACTGGGTAATACTGGTAATCACCAAATATTGTTCATCTCAGTGCACGACGCGTGCGCACTGCAACAGAAAAAAAAGTTCATGCCCTTTTTTTGCGATTGCATTTATATATTCATGGCTGTCTCTCTTCGCTACTTCTACAGGCCTATTTGATTTTCCTTTTTTCTTCATAGGCCCTAGAAGAATGGAGCTGTCGTGGAGTATTTGAGCCCATCATGTAAGTTTTTTAGCCTATATTTTAAGGGTCTCAGCTAACCTCTTTTTTTTTTCATGGTATAGGAACCGTCCTCAACCAGATATACCGCAAGTTCCAAAGTACTATGCCCTGGATGACGACACGCTGGGCCTAATAAAAGCTGCTCTGCGGCACAGCGTAATGCCACTTCCCGCCGTCTACAGAACCAACTCCACAGGCTCTTCCACAAGTTCAGTCATTCCAATTTTTCAGGGGTCGTCCGCAACCTACAGCGCCGACGAGTTTCTCAAACGGTTCAACGACTTGTCCAACAGAGCTGAGCTGTCCGGAGAAGAAAAGTTTGCCAAAGTGTTTGAATACGTGGATAGTTCGCTGGAAAATGTCATGTCCATTATCAAGACGTGCGCTTACAATGACTGGCCAACTTTTGAGCGCATGTTTCGCACCGCCTACTACACTGAATCTCAAGGCATTGGCTACGTCCAGCACATTATAAAGACTTTTCAAGATAAAACCCCTGGCTTTGGAATCCACATTTTTCTGGAGTGCTTCTTCACATATACGGCTACACTCTGTAGACAGGGCCTCATGTCTCCAAGCCAGCGGTTTAGCCTTTTGACCTACGCACTTCCTCCCACATATATCCCGTTTCTCAGAACATACTCAGACGACGCACCTAAGTGGCTGTCGGGCATGCCCTCAGATATCCCATCAAGTAACGAAATGTGGGAAAAACTAATTAGTCTTACCAAGCAGTACGCGGTAGACCAGCAGATATTTCTGGCAGATAAACAGCCTGAAACTAAGATCAAACGACATTATTGGCAAAAGGGTCTTGATAATGAGCCTGAGAATCGAAAGGTGGCCCAACGCGCTTGCTTGAAGGACGAGTCCCAGAGCGCCGCCAAAACTCCGGCAATCATTAAGGTTACGCCGAGTTCAGACTTTGAGCACCCGAAGCCGGCGCAGTGCGATTTCTGTGGATCACACTTGCCTCACTTGGACGAAGGAATCGAAACGGCATTTCTGAAGGCAAGCCAAGACCCACAGACGAACCGATACAACCACCCTTACCATTCGGTAGAGTCATTGCGCAGTTCTAATCCTTCGCCATCCATTTTAAGCACGCCTCCTGAATACTTAGCACAGCACGACCCCTCGGCTAGTGTATCTTCAAAAACGCCGACTGAGTCTATTGCGGTGACTGGAGTACCTCTTAAAAACCGACCTTATATGGCGCCTCTGCCTCCTCCATCAAGTCCGCCACAGAAGGATGAAGACACCCCGACGCCAGAAAAGCAACAAAAGCAAGAGCAGTCACAACAGCATCATAACCAACAACAGAGTAGTAGCAGCCGCACCAATTCGTCGGCTATGGCATACACTGACACCGACGGAGACGCCGATAGTGGCATTGATACACGCAAAACGTCACCACTGAGTCCTAAGGACAGTTTTAACTTTAGCAGCTCCGACTTGATTACACAGTACAACGATAACGGCAGTCGAAACTTGACGCCATTTAGTAACGAGACTGTTGGAGCTGGCGTTAGTGCTAGCGTCGGAGAAAGACGTGACCGTGAGTTTACATCTTCTGTGCCTGCAAGAGAGGCCACATTTGGGTCGACATCGACCGCAAGCAGCAAAGACACACGCAAAAGTGAAAATTCGAGTATTAGTGGCAGTGGAAGTGGTAGCGGTAGAGCTGGAGGTGCCAGCAAGAAAGAAAAAGAAAAAACATACACTATTGATGAGAAGGAACGCCGAGTGTGGGAGCTTTTTTTGAGAGCTAATAATAAAGTACGGCCTGCACCAATGCAAATGTCTGGCGGCAGTGGGAATAAAATGGCAGTGTACGACAATGATGAAGATATGCCTGACGAGGACATTTTTAACATTGACGAAATCATTGCGTCTCAAATGGACGGCGACGGTTACGGCGATGATATCTCTTCCATATCGTCATCTCAGTCGGCCACATCCAGCGTCGACTCTTTTCACCCAGAAATACCTGTCGACACCATCATGTCTCAGTTCGCGGACCCCGAGCTGACCCCCGAAAAGGAGCAAGCGCTGGTGCAAAAGTATGCCGACGTGCTGACATGCTACAAAATGTCAGAGTTTGTGGCGTACCCGGAGTCTTTGCTGAAACATGTGTTTGAGGTGGTTTTGAGTTATACGTATTCTACTTTGGAGAATTGATCTGACCTCACCAAGTTGACTAGAGCCACTAGACCAGACAAGGCTACCAAAGTACTGGAAGACCGCGTAGACTATAGATATCGCGGTGCATATAGGCTCTGGGCGTTGCGAAATGAACAACTGCAATTGTTTTGCTCAACATACTACTACCGACTTGATCGTGAGTTTATAATAAATACGGTCGACTATTTGACAGATAAAAAAGTAGATAAACCTGAGACATGAGTCTTTAGGCTAAAAATGAAAATAAAACAAAGTAAGAGAATAACAAATTGGAAAAGGATTGAAGCTCAACTTTTCATGGAAATCAAATGAAAAGAAAATCAATCAGCAAGCTTGAACGAAATGGCAAGTGATTGTAAACAGGCCCCTATTATTGGTAGGCCCAGAAGCTCAGGCTGGATCGCGGGGGAATTGTAATGGTCAGCGGCTATTGAAACAATTAAGACTGAAGATGTGGTAGAAATTGATACATCCTGCAGTCCAATTAATAAGGTTCTATACCGATGAGATGCGAATACCGTTTGTATTTAGAGCTTTTGCGGTTTTCCTCTATTGATGCATTGATTTGTTATTTTGCACGCAAAATAAACAATGGAGGGATTGCAAAATGTAGTCATGAAAATGTCGTTAGAATCAAGGGTGCGTCTCTTATCTTTGGATAGAGTCGACTCCCAAGTCAGAGCTAATTGTAGAAGCAGGCTCCGTAATGGGTAATCGAGACGAAGATGAAGAGGTCCCAGCTGGTAAAAGAGGTAACGATGCTTGCTGTGGAGAATTATGGTCTTTGGTCCTCAGGCTGCTACTGGATTCGCTGATTGGAGATATACCAGCGCCAGCAGAAGAAGACGAGCCAAAAGTTTCGGCGTGCGACTCGACTGGGGATTGGTTCACTGTGGCGGTGGCTGATGAGCTGCTATGGTCGGACATATGCATGGCAAAGTTCAGGGGCATCTTTCGGTTTTGATCTGGAGAATATTTTCTTGTCGACGACGGCGACGACTTGCTTGTGTACGTACTATTCATGGTGGCAGTACTCAAACTAGTTGGTGATTTTCTTGGATTGTGATGCACCTGGCTCACCTCGAGTGACGACGTATTTGGCGACACTTTTTCCTTCATCTCGTCCAGGACCGTGGACGACGCTGATGCGTTCGGGTAGCGGTAGGAGTCTGTCAGCACTTCTGAGTATATAGGTAAGGTGAACGTATCGCTATCCTGGCTCATTCTGTACGGCAACTGGCTTTCGTGAGCCTTTTCGCGATTTGGCGCTTTCTTGCGAAGCATCAGCCATCCCACAAAGAGTGCGAAAAGAATGGCACCGATGATTGACATAGCGACTGCGATTGTGACTACGTCGGCATGACGCTTGAGCAGAGTAACTGGCACAGACTCAGCGGGCGTTTCCATTGTGATTGGATTTGAAATTCTAGGAGTGAAGGTTGTTGAACAGCAATTGTTGTAAAATTTAGTGATTGTGATTGAGTTCAGATATTAAAAATAATGACTTGGCTGGATGGGTTGCAAAAATAGACGTAGTCAGGCGTTGCTTGTAAGCGATAAAGAGCAACCTAGCTTGAGAACAAGAAAAAACGAGTGACTGAGAGTTGGACCAGAAGCGGACGTATTAGAGGGTGTTTAGCCAGACAGCTGCTCTTTCACTTGGCCTTGAAACTGCAATTGTTTGTCGTCGAGCAGGTGTATAGAATATGAATGATAAGGGGCTTGAAAAAAAAAAAAAGACGAAGAAACTTAAGAGGGATTTCTTATTTGTTCAACGTCAAAAAGCAAAAAAGTTCAGGGAGAACAAAATAGACCTACTGCGCAGTATTTTTTTCCGGTTTCATGGTATTTGCCTGATTCACGAGAGCAGCCTGAACCCAGGCCACTGCATGGCCAAATATTTGGCTAGCTCATTGAAGTTGAAGCCACTAGCTCCCGCTACTGCCTATAAAAGGCTTGTTGGAAAGGCTGAAACACAGCTTTTCCGGGCTCGCAATTCCAAGCAGCAGCGAGAGGGCAACAAAAAGCGCTCAAGTATGAGAACCTTAACGTATCAAGATCCGGAATACCAGGAGCCAAAATACCAAATCTAAAGACAAAAATAGCAATTCCGTCATGGCCATGAAGCCCATGATAGGTCTACAGTCCGGCTCTCACCGGCGTGCCTGAGACAACACGAAACCACGGAGCCAGCTTTGAGTCGTATCGTTGCAGCTTACACGTAGTCCGTCGGAGCACATACGTAATTCAACCTGATTCACGTGTGGAGAATGTCTGCTCGTGGGACTCGGCGCATCGATACCATGTATGTGACGTCAACCGCCTCTGCAAGGGCTCACAGTACCTAGATGCTCGTAAACAAACATTGACAACAGCAGTACAATGCTGCCTGAATTTTGTCTTCAAGGCAGTACTTCACTTTCTGTCCAGCCCGAGTAGGGGACAGCTTCGTTAGACTCATGGCTGTTTTGATACCGGAGTACGTGCAGCTGCGCTTGCGGTGCATTGAAATGGTGTCTTCACGGGCGCGCTTTCGAAATGCTCGGAATAAGCTTAATCACTAGTCTACTCGCTTATAAAGGTGACCTGAAGTAGAAACGGAGGGCTACACAGCACTTTTCGCCCATGATATTTTCAGCGCATGATTGGCCAAGGGCTGGTAGACGCACAACATCAAGACGCAAGAGACAAGACACAATGGCTAGTCTGGCCTACCCGGTATTCTATCGTAATTCTGACACTGGATCGCACATAAAATGTCAAGAGGCCTGATCAAACTGGGTACAATAACTGCGAAATGCTGCCTGAACTCTTCTGACAAGCAAGATGTTTGCCCTAGCCATTTCATAGGGAAGACATACAAAAAGCGTCCACCAGCGCTCGCAAGTCATGACTTTTCAGGCTGCGGAGCCGGCACGTTAGTCGGCACATCAAAATTGAGGGCTTGTTCATTAAAGCGGCTACACTGAGACATGTCTACGAAATAAGTCGATAGCTCTAGATTAATAATGCGCAAATTCCACGAGACAGGAAGTCATTTGATGGATGAGTTAGAACGCAAAGCTGTCAAGGTCGCCAAGAGAGCAACGGCTTCACTGTGTCAGCTCAACTTGACTGCTCTATGGCAGCCCTTAAGACTCGAAGTTTCTCAACCGTGAACTTGCTATATGTATGTGCTGGTGTGTGTTTGTGCCTCCAACAATCAAAGTGTGAAATGAAGGCTAAGTAAAGGGTCTACAGCCGCATTGCCGTGTTTGATTTCTAAGGTGGCTGGCACTAGCAACCTCGCACAGCTATGTGCCTGCTTCCCCATAACGGTCCATTGTCGCCATCTATATGTCCTAGGTATGAATTGAGCTGCGTGCTATCAAACTAATAGCTATGGCTGGCTAGGAGAGCTGGGGTTGAAGACTTTTCTGTTCCTTTTCGAGGTCTTACTGTATGCGCATAGTAACGGAGAGGAAATCATGATCAGACAAAAAAAAGCTAAGTAATTTCAGACCCAGTGTAAGCATGCTCTCACCAGCAGGAGGTTATTTCCCAGGAAAGTAGTGTGGTTGCTTTGCTGGCACCTGGGAAAATAATAAATCCCAATACTGGCTTAAGACCTGCAAAGTCTTGATAAGTTGTGCAGACTTTGAGTACATGGCTCAATTTGAAAGCGATCTTTGCGACAACAACCAACAGCAACGCAGCTTTCACGGCGTGCAGAATGCTCCTCGTATTTGAACGGACCCGATAGAACACTTGACACGTGTGTAGTGCAGCGTCGACTCTAGAACAGGACAAAAAAACAGGACAGTTTCATCTACCACCGATAGCAACACGCAAAACCTGGACTTGTCGGAAAACTTGATTCAAGTATGAATGCTAAAAAGGAGTTATTGCACAAGAGCGTGGGGATTCGTAATGTCGACTGATTTTGGTCCGAACAGAGCACTTGTACTAGCATTGGTAGATTTAGCACCGCATCAACGTCCCGGAAAGCGCAGCCCGCTTTCAAGAAGCACCCCTCGGTATATATTTGTGATTTTCCATGTGCACATTTTCCGTGTCTAGCATTGGGCTTTTATGGGAACCAACACAGGATGCAACTTGAAATGGCCCTTCTCGCAGTATCTCGGCCCCTACCTGAATAAATGAGCTGTTCACGCGCACCTTGAAAAATTAAAATTCACCGTCAGTTTCAATATGCCCGACAATGACCTTATTAAAGAATTCATATATAACCTCTCAAGCCCTCTTGGAGAAACTTCTTCTGCAACTTTGATGCCAGCACACGAGAACAACGGTAAAGCACGATTAAGCTAGAATTTCATCAATGTCGACTGAATCCACAGAAAAATCGACCGAGACTGACTTCTACTGGACTTACCAGGAAGAACCACACCGCAGTCGCCGCCGCGCCATAATCAAAGCTCACCCTGAAGTCACAAAGCTTTGCGGGCCGGAACCGTTGACCAAGTACGTTGTTACAGGTGTGGTAATCTTACAAATCTTCACAGCGTATCTGCTCCGTAACGAACCATTCTTTTCCTGGAGACTGTGGCTGACCGCATACGTGATTGGTGCCACAAGCTGTCACAACGTGTTCTTGGCTGTCCACGAAATGTCACACAATTTGGCGTTCAAAAAAAGGTTGTGGAACCAGTTATTTGCAATTGTAGCCAACTTGTCTATCGGCGTGCCTTACAGCGCCGGATTTGGTCCATACCACCTGTTGCACCACAAGTACATGGGAGATGCAAAGTATGACACGGACTTGCCGACGAAGCTGGAGGCCATAGTGCTAAGCTCAGTTGCAGGAAAGGCTTTCTTCGCGACTTTCCAAATCTTCTTCTACGCCCTGAGACCTATGTGTGTTATGTCGCTCCCGTTTTCAAACATTCATTTTCTCAACATTTTGGTCCAGCTGGTTTTTGATTACATTCTAGTTAATTTTGTGTCCTGGCGCGCTTTGCAGTACCTCCTGCTTTCGGGCTTTCTTGCCGGGTCCTGGCACCCTATTGCTGGCCACTTTATTGCGGAGCACTACGTTATGGAGACCAAGCAACAAGATATTCCCGCCAAAACTTCTCTGGCTACTGTAAACGACATTGAAGTACCGGAGACTTTTAGCTATTACGGCCCACTGAACATTTTGGTTTACAATGCTGGATATCATAACGAGCACCATGACTTTCCATACATTCCGTGGACTCGACTTCCAGAGCTCAACCGCATTGCCAATGACTTTTATGACCCACTGCCCTCGCATTACAGCTGGTTCAAAGTCTTGTTTGATTTTGTTTTGGATCGTCGTGTGTCGCTATGGAGCAGAGTTAAGCGGACGAAAGAAGAGGTTGATCCGGATGACTATGAGAATCCCGGAGCAGAGGAATCTAAACTATCCAAAACAAAGTAGAAAATTGCATTTAGTAGAGAATAGATAAATATGCTCTGCTATTCTACTTGAGCACATCTCGTAATTGCTATCGTCTCTTCTTCTGCTTGCGAAAAAAGCTGCAAGAGCTACTATACAGCTCAATCACGAGGTGGAAACCACAAGATACACTTCTCTGAGATTCACAAACCGAACGTTTCAACAACATGTTTTTTATTAGTAGCTTCATGAACTTCATGAACTAAAAAACAACAACACCTGAACATCTACAATAGTATATTCATGTAAAAGAATAATGGCTCTCTCTGGTGGTTGCTCGAAACCTATTACTCCAGAGACTCCTCAGGCTAACCTCAATGGTCAATCATCAACACATGTCAGCAATGACTTGTAACTCAAATATCAATTCTCGCTTGTACGCATTTCCTGTCAACTCGGCTATCTAGCATAGCTCAAAATCTTTGAAGCCTTTTTCATCTATTTATGCAATATTACCATGCCTACATTTGTTACATCCTTAAATATTTTCCATTAAACTGCTAGTTTAGTTGCTCTTTCAGCGCCCGGGCTTACTGATAGGCGGGTCATACGCCGTTACTACTTCATTATAGGTAGGTGTGTTGGAATACTCGTGCACATGCTGGTCCATATTAGGCTCATAAGCTGTACTCGCTTCATAGGCAGAAGTGTTGGAGTACTCATGCTTGTCATCTGTAGGATCATAGATCGTAGCTACGTCCATTGTTGACACTTGCGACACTTGAGACTGTTGAGGTTGGAGTGAGCCCACACTATATGCCCGAGCATGTTTTTGTAAAGCCTTTTCGTTTTCTCTATCAAAGGCTAACGGCTCGCCCAGAAAAGGGACAACTTCACCTTCTTTGATATTGTGGTAGCGTGATTCAGCTTTGAGAGCAGAAACGAGCAAAAATATGGAAGCGAGAAGGGTCGAGAACAAAGAGACTGATGTCAAGACCAGAAGCGGCACACCAATGGTGGATGAGATCGATAATTCTGAGCCGACTGGATGCGCGATCTTGTGATTAATGTTGAAATAGTTGTACCAAATCAATACTGACGGGATTATTGAGACTAGCAAAGACGTAATGGCGAGTCCTGTAGCGACCCTTTTGGCAGTGCGATAGAATGTGATTGAGACAATACTGGCAATGAGCGAGATTAGAGAAACGGCAAATGCAATGACGAAAAAAATGACGGCTACATGAGTCAAGGATTTGACGGAAGACATGTCAAGATGGGGAACCTCGTTGGTACTGATATGATAACCAAAGATGTTGTAAACGATTTTTTCCAGACTCATGTAAAAATTAAAAGATGGCTTTCTGCACCCACGAATTACATCGTTGTCACCCCAGTCGCAGTAGCCCCAAAGGCCCAAGGTAAAATAATCGTAATCTCTGAGTTTGAGAGTTTCGAGACGGGTGAGATCGGATGTAATGATGTCACTGTCGACATAAGTAAAGTTTAGCCTAATAAACCATAAATCTCGTAGCACGGCTGCATTTGAGACGGAGCCCAACATTACGAGGAGCAAAAGTATGAAAGCAGCCAGGGACCAAAACGATCCCACGATGGAATATACCGAGACAGGCATGGTTATAAGGCGCCAGATGATGTTGATACTAAAGCTTTTTAAGGAAGAAGAAGAAAGATATGAGAGTTCAGAATTTTTAAGGAAAGAAAGCCGATATTTATATAAGGTGTATTTTTAGCGATAATCTGGCAGTTATTCAATATAAGAATTATCATTGTGGCCCGCGACTTTAAGATGGCGTAGATTTAGCGAGCATAGCTGCCATGACACACATACATCACTGCTTCAAAATTTCAGTTTGGTTGACTTGGGATAGCGATGACATATTCTCAAATTATTTCCAGACATGATGGAAGCTTAGCGCATGCCCAAGCCATCTGCCATGGCCTCTTCTCCAGCTACGATACATTAGGTACTGCCCTAAATTTTGGCTATGCCGGCGGTCGGTAAGATTGCATGTCATTCAAGTATCCTGATATAGCGACGGCTTGGGGCTTACCAGTCCTTTATTGCAATAAATTGAACAAGTATATTTTTGCTACAAGACTTTGTATCAATCAAAGCTCTTGCTGAACCTCAGCGTAACATGCAAAATTGAATTCTTCGCAATTCCTTTTTCATTGGGCATAATTGTTGCAACGAGCTGTGGAAAGTCTACACTTTTAGACCCATAGGTCTAGTTCCACTGCTTTAAAAAAAACAGCGCTCATTGGCCTTATAATCGTAATAGTATTGCAATCGTTCACAATGGCGCCGGTCAGTGATCACTATAGCTATATTTCCCTGATTGAAATCAGCCTGAGGATCGGTAAAACGGGCAGCCAAGTAGAGATTGTCAACACGATATCATTTCAAGCCCTGAACCGAGAGAGGTTTTTAGGACATGAATACCAGTTTTGAATAATAAAAGCAAGTGTAATTTTTGTTGACAAAACTATGTAATAAACTTAAGCATTTCCTACAAGCTCAGGCAGAAAGAATTTGACATACGTAGTAGCAACGCCAGCAAGTAAGAAAAACACAAAAGGAGAAGAGTCTAGGAATGCCATGAAAGAAAAGATAAACATTAACGGAACCCAAAAAGCAGCCATGACAGTTCCGCTTGAGGCCATATCAACAAGCTGAACGCTTTCTTGGGCTTGGACTTGGACTTGAGGTTGGGCTTGGGCTTGAGGTTGGGCCTGAGCTTTGAGCTCAAAAGCTTCTAGAAAAATGTTAGTTCATTACAAGGCACACGGGAAAGTTAGATGGCCATACCCATATTATCGGACAACACAATGAACTCACCAATTTCAGAATCTTGAGCTTTCTGTCCACCTTTTGAGTAGCCTTTCTTGAGCCCTTTCAAACTGCTGAACTTGTTTTTTATCTTGTTGTAAATCTTTTTCTTCAAAGACGTTTTGCCCTGTTCGGGAGCTTCGCCATCAACATCGCCTTCAGCGTCGTCAGGATATGAATCGCCATCTTCAGCATCGTCAAAATCTTCTTCACTATCATCCAAGTCAGGCTCTATTTCGGACTCTTGCTCTGATTCTTCCAGTTCAGGAGCAAAAGCGGGTGATTCAAGTCCATCAACGTCGTCAAAGTCCTCAGTGTCCTCAACCTTCTCAAGCTCGTCGAGTTCGTTGGATTCCTCGACATCTTCAATATGCTCAGGTTCATTGGATTCTTCCATCTCCTCAACGTCTTCAGTTTTCTCAAGTTCATCAGCTTCGTTGTCTTCAGTCTTTTCCAATTCATCAAGGTTGTCGATTTTTTCAGAATTGCTCTCATTTTCGGACTCCTCAACTTTCTCAAAATCATCGACCTTCTCGACATCTTCGACCTTCTCAACATCTTCGACCTTCTCAACATCATCAACTTTTTCGACATCTTCAACCTTCTCGACATCTTCAGCTCGCTCAAGGTCATCTAATTCTTCTGATACTTGATCAGGAATAGCACCAGGCTCATCAACGACGTCTTCAGTTAGCTTAGAATCATCTACTTTGTCTGCCACTTCATCAGAGATAGCACTAGATTCATCAACAGCGTCTTCACGCCCTTTGCTTTTTGAGGGAATTTCGTGAACTGGAGGCTCGGGCTCTTCAGGCTGGAGAGAGTCGCTTTTTGAGTTGTCGTTCTCTTCAATCTCTTCAAAATCGAATGATGATTCTCTGCGACTGGCATTGCCTGTAGTTGACGGGTTCGTGGGCTTGGTTGTGCTGGTGTTCTCATAAGAGCTTGGCTTTGAATGAGGAGCGCTAGTAATTATTGGCTTGATAGTTTGAGATGTTTCGGAAGTAGTAGTCTTTTTAGTTTCCTCCAGAATTTCATCATCTTCGGAAACAGCAGTCTCATCTTCGCTTACTGGTTCAGCGACAGTCTCACCCTGCTCAATATTATCAGATTCAGGCTCAGTGACTTCAGGTTCAGTGTCATCTTCATCGCAATCGTCCTCAGGTACCTCCTCAGCTGGAGTTGTGGGCCTGGGTGCAATCAGCTTTTCTTCTCTGAGATCATTGTCATGTTCTTCTTCGACATCTTCAAAAAATTGATCGTTTTCATTAGAATCCTGGACATCTTCAGCAATGCGACCGTTTTCGCCTGTGCCTTCGACATTTTCAGCATTTTCAGCATCTTCAACACTTTCAACGTCTTCAGCATCTTCAACAGTCCTACCACCTTGCTTGGTATCATCAATACGCTCAACTGTTTTACCATTCTCATCGGAATTCTCTTCAGCACTCTCCTCGATGTCGACATCTTCACCGGAGAAATTCTCAGATTCTTCAAAGGAACCTCTGCTAGTTTCAGACCGGGAACTATGAGAGGAAGGTGATTCATCTCTTGTTTCGGATTCAAAGCTGGAGTCAGAAGATGGAGTGTCAAGTTCGGAATCAAGCTCATCAGAACTAGACTCGTATTCATCAACAGCATTTTGGTCAACTTGGTGATAATTGATCGCAGCTTTGTTGTGGATGAGATTGGATATGACCTTTTTGGCACCAACAATCTCCTTAAGGCGATACCGTTCAGGGCTATCAAAATAAGCTCTTGCTTCTCGCTCGAAATTTCGTACAAAGCTTTCGTCGTACCTATACTGTTAGATGCTTGGCAAATATTGATGCTTCAACTCACTTAACGTAACCACTCCTCCCGTGGTCTCCAGTGAATTCATCCTCGTTTTCATCTTCTTCAAAATTGTCTTCACTTTCATAGTCGTCGCTAGGATTTAGCGCTCTTTTACTAATTCCGACTAGTTCACGCTTGTTGTGACCATACTTAAAACCCTCAACATCGTCCAAGTTGTTATCGGAAATGCCAACAAAGTTTTTAGCTGGCTCGCCATCGTTTCTCAATCCAAAAAAGCCTAGCCCTTCGGCTTCATCCTCTTCGTAATCAAAGCCATCTGCAGGAGTATCCGTATCTTGCTGATTTAAAACGTCACGCTTAGAGCGTGTATTACCAATGTCGCCTTTAGCTGCTCTTTTCCAAACAAAATGAGGCAAAGGAGGCATTTCATCGTGAGAAAAATGACTTCCAGCCCTGCTGGGATGACATTGACTGGCGACAAAGGCAGCGAAGGTTTGAATTTCCTTGACATGTCCCTATCATGATGTTAGAAGGACAACCGATGAGATTCTCTTGTTTCACTCACAATATCTGGGCAATCTCCGTAACATTTGGATACAACTTGGTCGACCGAATTGCACTTGCAGTTGAGGTCTCCTTCAGTACAGAGGGAGTATCCCTGGTATATCTGCGATAGACAGTTCTTGAGACCAGCTTCGGTCTTGCTAAGTTAGCAAAGATTTAACATGAAAAAGTTGCAGTATAATACGCAGCGGGTCAGTGGATTTGGATCAGCCTCCGGAACTCGCTGACCATTTGCTAAAGCAAAATAGGCAAAAATGACGAGCGCGGGTGAATGTGGCAACATGGTCGTCAAAAAACGTCTTTTGCGAGAGGTGTAGATGAGTTGCCTGTGAAGGAAGAGAAGAGAAACGAGATGGAATTAGAAGCTAACAGGTCAGTTATATAGACTTGGTTGAAGACGGTGGTGGCAATACAGGCTTGCTGTATGTTAAGCCCATTGTTGTTTGTTGCAATGGGTATCTACAGTGACAATTGCTGAGAACAGAGTAGACGTAACACAAATTGTAAGAACTATACCACAGCCCTCGCGTATGAGACCAACTATAACATCCCAGAAGGTTTGGAGAATTTCTGTTTGTAAACAATTCCGTTTTGGTCGTTATCACAATTATTGTTATACTTTGAATTAAGTATTTCACTAAAAATCATAAAATTCATGAAGGCCAGAGTTAACCACTCAAAGACCTATTAAGCGATAGTGTAAATGAGCTTCAATAATGTACTGCAAGTCCTAGTGCCATGATGCTGTAAGTGACCGTACCATTTTTAATGGAAAGGTGCGTAAATGATTCCAATGGAAGTCACCCATTCATCAACGTAGCCGTGAATTCCAACCAACTCAAAGCCATTAGGGGGAATCATGTCATGAGTGCCTCCTCCTTGCGTATTGCCATATAACATACTCCGCCGCATAGTGGTGATGATTTGAATAGAGTCTACCCAAGCCCCAGATCTCGTGTAGAACCCCACCAGCTTTTCATTATTGAAAAGCTCAAACTCCTGAGCAGGCGCATTGCGGTTACCAAGAATGACGGATTGGCCATACTCGTTTGCAAATTCTATTCCATTCAAAAAGTCGCCTGTGTATACAAGGATTTTCTTAATATTTGGGGGTATAATGGCAGACATTTTGTAGCCCGTGTCCTCACCAAGTCTCGCAGACATGTAGCCCCGGACTGGGTCTTGATGGCGCATGAAATAGTCGTGAAACGGAGCATGCTGTGTCAGCTCAATATAATCGGGGATCGTTATAGTTTCGCCGTTCGCTGCCACTATGTTGAGGCTCAATATGTGGGGACGGGATTTGTGTCTTTCTTTCACATTGGCGTAAAGTTCCTCATGGACTATAAAGATCTCTTTTCTGGATTCCTTGTATTTCAGTTCAGATCTTACTTTATTGTCTAGAAGTATCTGAATCAAATAGATAGGACTTCCAGATTTGATAAGCGATCCATTAGGAAGCGGGTATAGGTTGGGTTTAGGACCCGGCTCGGTATATACTGGAGATTTCATAATTGGTACAGAAATGTCGATTTGGTCTCGTAAACGAGCGAGCCATGCTCACTTTATACTCTCGATAATCGTACTATATAGTCCTTGAATCAACAGAGCCTCTAACCCTAGGACTGCGCTGCGCATCGACCCCCCAATGACCCATAAGCAGCGCGGCTGTGTCGAGTTAGTACTTCTCACCTGACTTACGTCTGATTATTAAGTAACAAGATATACTTACTAATTAGCATTTACTGGCACTGCGAACATTACAAACCGCCATCGTGTCAATAAGACGAGACTTTCTGCGTGGCCAAAACAGACCTTTGATATTTCATTTCCCATACTAAGTCAATTACCACGACTAGGCTTCTTGAGATTGTGCATTCATCTCCAAAGTTCTTTTGATTCGCCAGTAGCCCATCTACGTCCCTACTGCTGTACTGTTAGTCTCATAAGGATTTTGCGCTTTTGGATTGAGCTGTCAATTTGGATTAGTTCTACTTTTTAGCTAAATATTTCACCTTCTTCGGACTCCCCGTTTACACAAGTCTCAGCACGAAAAGCCTACACAGCTTCGATCCATTCTAGCACAACCTGTTAAATAATTATGTCGCAGTTCGAGGGTTATCAAGAGGGCTATCACCCGCAGCAGCATGGTGAAGGTCAAGCCACCTCAGCCTCTCCGGTTCAAGCAGGTCAAACTCAGCACTCAAAGAGAAGATTATACCCACAGCAGCAGTACAACTTTTCCGCTGCTACTCAACCTGCTTATCCTGGTGCAGGCGTAGCTGGTGCTTCTTATCCAGGTGCCCCAGGTTACGGCTCGGCACCTGCTAATACCATTGGAGGCCCTGACACGGTTTTCACCCCTGCCGCAGGAATCCCGACGCTTGGTGCCAGTGCATCGCCTTACGGCCAACCGCAAGATCAGCTTGCCTCCCAGTTTGGCGCTATGAATTTTGGAGGTGTCTCTCAGACTCCTATTCCTTCCTATGGGCAACCTCAGACTGCAGGACCTGTGGCGCAACCCGTCCTCAACCAACTCTATAATATTGACCTGCTCGCTTCTTTACCACCCCCTATCACTGATCTCTCTCTTCCTCCCCCTCCTATTATTCTTCCTCCTGGAATCGGTTCTTCGCAAAATCCTGAGGCCAACGCTGGCTCAGACTACATTCGATCTACCTTAAACGTCATTCCTACGACAAATTCATTACTGAAGAAGAGCAAACTTCCATTCGCTTTAGTTATTAGACCTTACATTTCACTCCACAATGCCACCTCTCCAGTGAAGACCACTAGCGACACCTTGATTTGCAGATGCAGAAGATGCCGCTGTTACATCAATCCTTTTGCAAGCTTCAATGATCAGACCCATCGCTGGAGATGTAACATCTGTGGCCTTAACAATGACGTTCCCCAAAAATATGACTGGGATGATACCCGAAACATGCGCATAGATAAATACACCAGAAACGAAATCAACTATGGTGTAGTAGAGTTCATTGCCCCTCCTGAATACATGGTTCGTCCTCCACAACCACCTGTGTATGTGTTTGTTTTGGATGTGAGCGCTCATGCCGTTCAAAATGGTCTTCTTGCCACAGCTGCTAGGACTATTAAGGAGTCACTTGACAGACTCCCCAATAAGGATGATCGCTGCAAAGTTGGATTCATTGCTGTTGATTCTTCTCTGCATTACTTCAATATACCTGTTCCTCCTTCTCAAGCTGAACCTTCAATGCTTGTTGTTTCCGATCTTGAAGACCCTTACTTGCCTCTTCCCAGCGGACTACTTGTCAATCTCACAGAGTGCCGATCCTCTATTGAGGCGCTTCTCTCTAGAGTTGGTGAGATGTTTGCCCAAAACCTCAATGGCAATAATGCCCTAGGATCTGCTTTGAAGGCTGCTCATAAATTAATAGGAAACCTTGGAGGAAAAATCGTCTGCTTGACTGCTAGTCTCCCAAACGTTGGGTACGCCAAACTTGAACCCCGTGAAGACCGCAAGGCACTTGGAACTACGAAGGAGACAGCTCTTTTGCAAACTGCTTCTGCTTTCTACAAGAGTTTTGCAATTGAATGCAACAGAAGCCAGGTCACTATAGACATGTTTTTGTTCGCTCAGCAATATCAGGACGTTGCTTCTCTGAGCAACCTTCCTCGTTTCACTGGAGGTCAAACGTACTTCTATCCTGGATGGAGCGCAAGCAGAGCAGAAGATGCAATCAAGTTTGCCCATGAACTGGGCGAGCATCTTTCTATGGAGATTAGTTTTGAAGCTGTTTTGAGAGTCCGAGCATGCACGGAACTTCGAATGAATTCTTTCTACGGAAACTTTTTCAACCGATCGTCTGACCTGTGTTCTTTCCCGTCCTTTCCTCGAGATCAGAGCTACGTCGTGGAAGTTGCTATTGATGAAACTATCCAAAAACCATGGGTTAGCTTTCAGGCTGCCATTTTGCACACAACTAGTGAAGGTGAACGAAGGATTAGAGTTATTACTCTTGCGATACCTACTAGTCCTGCTCTCCAAGATGTGTATGCATCTGCTGACCAATTGGCAATTACCGCTTACTTTACACAAAAAGCTGTTGAGAAGGCTCTCTCCTCTGGATTGCAAGATGCTCGCGATTTGGTCCAAACCAAGCTGTATGATATTCTTCACACTTACAAGAAGGATTTGATGACCACCAATGTTGGTGCCTCTGCCCCTCTGCAACTTTGTGCAAATCTTCGGATGCTTCCTCTTCTTGTCAATTCATTGATTAAGAACGTTGGATTAAAAAAATCTGTCCAGATCCCAACTGACATGAGATCAGCTGCACTGTGTTTGCTAAGCACCATGCCTCTGAAGTATCTCATCAAGTACTTGCATCCTGATTTTTTCAGCTTGTATGATATGCCTGATGAGGCTGGGTTGCCTAACGAGGAAACCGGCGAGATTGTTCTACCTCCAAAACTCAACCTTAGTGCTGAAAAGCTCGTCCCGCATGGTCTTTATCTTATTGATGACGGTCAGACTATGTTTATCTGGGTGGGCCGCGACGTTGTGCCCCAACTTTGTCTTGACGCTTTTGGAGTTGAATCCTTAGCAGAGGTTCAAAGTGGCAAGACTGAATTCCCTGAGAGCGATAGCACCTTGAACCAACGAATCCGGGCAATAATTGCCAAGCTTCGAGAAAAGAATGATGCTATAACCTGGCCTTCTTTGTTTATTATCAAGGAAGATGGTGATCCTGCGCTCCGTCTATGGGCTACCACATTTTTGGTGGAGGACAGAGCGGACGATATTCCAAGTTACTATCAATTTTTGACGACTTTACGGGACAAGCTGAGTGCCTAAGCGTGTAGAATAATAGTTACAGAGATGAATTAAATAAAAACATTATTTAGAGTCCCTTTGCATTACGGAAAAAGATGCCTTTTTTTTATACTAAACAATGTCCCAGCTCTGTGATCATGGAGGTAGAACAAATTGGGAAAAGATTTTTTTTTTTTCAAACGCAACTGCCACATAATGAGTTCTATAAAGTAAGTACACTGATGCGAATCGAAACTCCCTTACTAAAATGATAGGGTATCGCGGCGCGATCTATATGAGGGCGAGTCTTCCGACAATAACGGCGAAGCTGAGCACGAGCCAGCCTACGTCCCTGACCTGGTGTTTGAAGATGTAGCCATGAGCGAAGTTGATTCTGAGGCAGAGAAGGTTCAAAACAGTACAGAGAAAGTTGTCAGTAAAGGAGCACAAGCTGATTCCATCGAGAGCAAAGATAGTGAAAACAATAACAATAATGATAATGGTGATGCCGAGGATGAAGGGTTTGAATTTAGGCTGTTTTCAGGGCCTTCAGAGACAACAGTAACTAGCAAGATCATTATTGCTGAAGACATTGACGAGGAAGAAAAGCCTGCTATACCTGAAGGCGTTATCTACGTCGAAATGCACCGGCCTGACAGCTACTACTTTTCTACGCCAACAGAAGTTACTAAGGCACAATATTCAGAAGCTGCGATTGATGGGTATGATCTGCTCAGAAACTTGGACACTCGGACGCGACCAACACCAGTATTTTATGGCCTCGATAAACGGGCCCCCAAAGTTATTCAATTCAATGATCAAGTAGCTGCTGCAAAACGAGAACATCAGCAGGCCCGAAACAGGCGGCGACCGGGCAAAAAGGCACGCGCGGTGAGGAAGGAGCGATCAGCAGCAAAGCTAGAACAACAAAAACAAATCCAGCGTCAGCGTCAGAAAGAATCACGCACGTATGGCAGAGGGGCGCACCAAAAACGAAATGCAAAAGTGACTAAGTAATAAATCAATATATATATGTAGTACGTGAAGATGCACTTTTTTCTGCTATCTAAATAAAGACACTAGGGATTTGGCAAGAAGCTTGACTTCTTGTGGTCCTGCAGCAGCGGGGCCAAACTTCGATCCTTCTTTTATAAATGGCCGTACCGCAAAGGTGTTCACAATGTCGCCTGTGCTGGGGTAGTTCTTAAACCGGATTGTTTTGGTCATGTTTGGGTTGTTGAAAGTGAACTCGCGGATTTGCTGCTCAAGGTTACGGGCCAAGTCCCGCCAGTAGCTTACTGAGAGAGACTTGACATCAAGCGACGAGCTAACAAATTCCCAAAGCAAAAGTTCAGGTTGCTCAGGAACAGCGGAGGTCTGCGCAGATGACTGAAAAGGCTTGTTGAATGACTCCAATGAGGTGTTCAAAGAGTAGAGCGTCTGTGCACGCTCAGAAGCTGCCGAAAGAGCTGTGTTGAATCGAGACATAGACATGTTGAGGGACGTCAAAGAGCGGACGATTTCGCTCACCGATGCACTAACCTGAGCTGAAAGGAACTTTTGAATAGACGAGGCCAAAATTTCAGGCTTAAGCAAGAACAGAGTGTAACAAGCGTGTGTGACGAGAGTTTCGTGATCGGCATTTATCGAGGGATTTGAAGTGATTGACGGCGACGACGAGCCTTGGAGAGATGGCGAGGATGTGCGCACAATCGATGAGTCGCCTGGTGACTCCATGGATTTGCTTTTGTAGAATTTGATGATATTCTGGCAATGTAGAGACAGTTTGTTTTCGATGCGACCGAGAGACGCTTCGTGAATACGAATAACTTGGAGAGATCTAAGTCCCGGTTCCGCAACCAGCTGCGCCTTGAGTTCTATCAGCGTTTGCCCAGCTTGCAAAAGATCCTTGGGTTCAATGGCATCCAAGTTGGCAGCCCGTGCGGAACGGGGGGATTCAGGAACTGCCGCTGGGCCCGCGAACACTTTCATCAGTAAAGCCAGCTGGCGCGCCAAGTACAGATACCATGTAAGTGCTCTCAGCAGTCCTGAGGTTACGTGAAGCCTTCTCAGTGCAGTGTATAGCTTCTGTGCTGTGTAATAAGGAGCCAGGATGTCGCGCTTGAGTTTTGCGTACGATGAATTGACATGATCGAGCGAAGCGCGTAGAGGAGGTAGCGTGCTTGCGGATGTTCCTGCACTAGCAGCCTGGTTAATTAGTTCCTCGTAGTTATTTGCTGTGAGGTTTTTAATGCGTTGTTCTACCTCTTCCAGATCGTATTGGAGTCGCTTACTGGGGGTGGTGAGATCTACTTCAGCATCATGAGAATCGTTGGTGGCCTGAACCAGGCTATTTGCAAAAGCAATGGGAGAGAAAGAGGCTTCCAGGTAGACTTCATAGTCCACGTAGTCGCTTTCCAGCACGGTTTGTTCCGCTGAGGGCATGATTGTAAATTGGCTACGTGGAAGTATATGAATATGAATACTTCAGACTCTTGGGAGGAGCTTACAATTGCCAAAATTTGGTAACGAAATGCATCATAACCACGAACTACGGGGAAAACCGAGAGAAGAAGATTTAGAACAGTTTTGTTAATGAGCTTTGAAGAAACGGTTAATGAGCAGTATCGCTTTTACAAATTTGAGAAGCGAAAGGGCCTTGCAAAATCAACAAGTTCTTTCAGTCTTTCGAGAGGAGTGGATAGCCAATTGCCGTCATAAATACACCGGCACCTGTGCTGATGGTGACAAGAAAGGTCCTGTAACGTATCCCAGAAGCCTCCCATACAGTTGACTTGTGTTGTCTTAAGGAGTTTCAAACATTCTAAGAGTCCAATCGTCCCTCAACAAGAACATCAGAAACAGTACGACGTAAAACTCTGGTAAAAGTGCGATGCACACAATCCAACTAAAAGAACCTCAGGCAGAACGGGCCACTACATAGCCATTCTTTGAAAACTACAGTAACTTAAGTCTTTTTGTGGGTCTCAAGCTCTACGTCAGGGACATTTCCTGAAATAACGGGCCCTGAATAAGGGCTTGACGTCACAGCTTGAACCACAGCCCTCATATCATTGCCTTACAATAAGGCCATTTGTACCCTTTATTTCTCCGTGGAACCGACACAGACCTGCCCGTGTCTGCCCGTGTGGCATCTCGTGAGATTCCTAGACGATGTTCAAACCTAACCCATAATATTAAGCAGCATTGTGGCCCCTCAACGATTGGATGATTGGGTATAAAATCGTCCACTTTCCTAGTCTTGCCATTCTTCTTTCACCTTCCTTCTGCCCTTTTCTATCACGAACGATATAGACTTTTTATCAGTTAAACATATCCAGAACCTACTAATTCACAATGGTATGTCGTCAACGGGACATGGACAACACAATTTCTACGTGCTGTCTGCTGTCACCTGCTTTTGTCTGCTCTAGCAGTCGTTGCAAGCCGGTAATCTAACATTATAGGCCCGTACTTTTTTCGTTGGAGGAAACTTTAAGATGAATGGCTCTTTGGAGTCGATCAAGTCAATTGTCGAGAACTTGAACAACGCCTCTTTGGCTGACAATGTTGGTATGTTGAATTTGATGCTTGGTGGGGTATTTGCATACTAATATTGTATAGAGGTTGTCATTTCCCCTCCTTACCCCTACCTTCTGTGGGCGAAGGAAAACCTGAAGGCTCCTACCGTCAGCGTTGCTGCCCAGAACAGCTTTAACAAGGCCAGTGGTGCTTACACTGGTGAGGTTTCTGTCGAACAGATCAAGGACGTTGGTGCCAAGTGGGTTATCCTGGGTCACTCCGAGCGCCGCACTATCATCAAGGAGTCTGATGAACTCATTGCCGACAAAACCAAGTTTGCTCTTGACAATGGCCTTGATGTCATTCTCTGCATTGGTGAGACCCTTGAGGAGCGCAATGCTGACAAGACCCTGGATGTCTGCAACCGTCAACTGGATGCCGTTGCAGAGAAGGTCAAGGACTGGACCAACATTGTCGTTGCTTACGAGCCCGTCTGGGCCATTGGTACCGGTCTTGCTGCCACTCCTGAAGACGCTCAGAACGTTCACAAGGCTATCCGTGCTCATCTTGCTGAGAAGATTGGTGAGAAGGGTGCTGAGGCTGTCCGTATCATTTACGGAGGCTCAGCTAACGGCAAGAACGCTGCCAGCTTCAAGGACAAGGCTGACGTTGACGGTTTCCTTGTTGGTGGTGCTTCTTTGAAGCCTGAGTTTGTTGACATTATCAACTCCAGACTTTAGATGGTCAAACAAACTTGATGATATGTATTTGATGAATAAAACGATGATTGAATCTGTTTAGATCTTGTAAGGAACGTAACCCATAGGGGAATCTAGTAGTTTAAGACACCAACAGTGCTACTGATAACCCTGGTGTACCGTATAGCGTTCTGCTTGACTATCCCAAAAGGAGAGATGAGAAAAAAAAAAAAGCCGTCGGAATAAATGACAGAGAAAGAGACGGCAGATATATACCAGAAATAGTGGGTCACCTTGCCCTTTTGCACGGCACAAATTCCGATTTGTACTCTTGTGCAGCTCTTGATTTTGGAGAGGCCGAGGCTAGACGTCTGCTTCATATATCACCATCAACCTGGTATTGGATTATCGAATTAGACTACTGGCAGCTACCAGTACCGCTACTGCATGCAAGGCCTGGAAAGAAGCCTAGAAAAAAGCCGTTGGCAACCCAAACTAGTCTTTCCGCGTACACTGTTTTATAGGTAGGCCGTATGAGAGCTTACAGGTGTCACAAGTGACGTGCGTGCCTTGACTCGTTAAAAGCACGCATGGCGTTGGTAGACTCTGGAGCATAGAGCATGAAGCATAGTCAAGTCCAGCTTTACCTGTGCAGTGGCGCGCGTCTTTGTTCGGGTTGTCTTGCTTCTCTGTAACTTATTTAGCAGGTCTACTTAGAAAGAAAAAGAATTCCTGTACAAAAACTCTGTGCATTATATACGCGTAGCTAAACTACTTCGTTGTCTACTGCCATTAACTGAACCCCGTCTCCATTCATTTTTTTTTCCCTTAAGCTTTGCAATACATATGACGCACAAGCCCACCCCTCGCATTCCTCTTTGATTTTTATGCTGGATTGAATTCCAAAAACCAGTTCCACGCTCTTAAAAATCCTAGGCTATCGGTCTTCTGCTATTGATTCGATTTAACGGATAACAGCGGCGCCAAAAGGCGTAGCTGTAGTGGATTTGTACTAAATTCGTTTACTGCTTGCTGGTACTAAAGAAAGATAGCATGTTTTCAGTGGACGATACCCGGCGGGTGTTGTCACAAAAATTGGCACACACATGGATTTCATCAGTCTTGGGCGCCGTGGCCACCTCTACATGTATCTCTGTGCAGGCATGTTTTGAAGCATTATTGCAAGGGAATTTAGCGGCGGCAGCGCTTGAGTGGGCACCAGCTTGCCACTAGGTGGCTATAGATTTGACCTATAATGGAAATGACCTGGCTATCGTAAAGTTTATCAAACTTTTCGCTGGAGGGAGGCCACGATACCAGGCTACATACGCGTAACTAAACGTCTACGGAGTAAACAAATATATTATGAGTCAAGATCTGACTGGGCCCAGGATAGGGATTTGGTCCAGCCTATGACGCGCTCTAGGGGCTTCATCAAAGCTTATTTTTATCAGAGTTAGGCGTGAGTTAGGTTTCGAGTGCACGCTGGGAGCGCGCAAGCGAAATTACCTTCCAAACTAAACTTAGTCCCGTATGATAGCAATATTTAAACATTAAGGCTGCTTCAAGCAAGCTATAACCCTCAGGCGGAAGAAGCATCTGGCGAAATGAACAAAAAAGCACCTGTGTGGCCGATTGACACCCGCGCGATGAGAAGGTTTGCAGGCTTACAGGTCCAGAGCAGGTATGAAGTATACGTAAGCACACGATATTGCAATCAACGTTAAAGGCAGGGTCTGAGATGCATTACAAGTAGACACATGATTGATATAAGCACAGCGCCTTTAGATGGGCCAGTAAAGTCTAGCTATTGAAAAAAGCGCTCGAAAGGTGAAAGACCGTTGAGTGCTTGAGGCAGCGGCATTGACTAAGAATTTGACACGGAATTGCTTATCCTATTTGAGTTTGGCTCCGTGCTGGCTCAAAAGAGACGCATTACAAAAAGAAATCTAACATTTCCAACTTGAGATATCTATGATCCATGGATTTGTAGATTTAGCCAATAACTATAAAGTACGTAAAACTCTTTCTCAGCTTACAACTGCCGCCGGATAAAATGCCATCACCATCAAAATGCCATCATTAAGCACTCCGCGAGATTGAAGATGGAACTTCCGACCAGACACCTGTCAAAGGAAGTTGCAATGTGGTGTGTTTATCAAGTGAGATGTCATAGGATAAAAGTAAGAAAAGTGGAAATGCTCGTAAATAACTAAAAAGAAAAAAAGCAAATTCAGAGAAATTCCCTTTTCCAAGTCGATTTTAAAGTATTTTTCAGTTGTATAATCTGGCTATTTTGAACAAAATCATATATATAAAGTCTGCATCCTCTGTTAAAAGTTTTCCTCCTTGATTATCTAGAGCTTGTTCATCCTGTTGTGCTCCGCCATTCACAATACAAAATGGACATGTACGACGAGAATATCAGTTCAAATCACTACGATGAAGAGAAGGGCATCGTCCCTCATCTAGATGTGTCGGAAGATTACGAAAACGAACAAGGTCACGTAGAAGAAGGCCAGGTAAAGCGTCAGCTCAAGCAGCGCCATGTATCTATGATTGCCTTGGGAGGAACTATCGGAACCGGTTTATTCATTGGTACTGGAACAGCACTCGGTGACGCTGGCCCTGTAGGAGCGCTCATTTCATACGTCTACATGGCCACTATAGTTTATTCGATTGCCAACTCTATTGGTGAGATGGCTACATATATCCCCATTACCGGATCTTTCACTGTTTTTTGCTCTCGTTTCGTGTCTCCTGCCTTGGGTGCATCAGTGGGATGGATGTACTGGTTTTCTTGGGCCATGACATTTGCCATCGAACTGTCAGTCGTCGGCCAAGTTATCGAGTTTTGGACATCTGCTGTGCCAATCGCGGCCTGGATTTCCATCTTTTTCGTCATCTTCACTTGCTTGAACTTTTTCCCAGTCAAGTTCTATGGTGAAATTGAATTCTGGGCAGCCTCCATCAAAGTTATTGCTATCATGGGATGGCTCATTTATTCACTTTGCATGGTCTGCGGAGCCGGCAAGACGGGCCCTGTTGGATTCAGATACTGGCGCCATCCTGGACCTTGGGGCCCTGGTATTTTGGTCCATAAAGTCAGCACCGGCCGATTTTTGGGTTGGCTCTCGTCTCTTGTCAATGCCGCTTTCACATATCAGGGTACCGAGCTTGTGGGAATTACCGCTGGTGAGTCTGCCAATCCCCGAAAGACTGTTCCCCGCGCCATCAACCGAGTCTTTTTTCGAATCCTCATTTTCTACATTTTCTCGATCTTTTTCATGGGATTGTTAGTTCCCTACAACGATGCTCGTCTTACCTCTGACGAATCTTATGCAGCTTCTTCGCCTTTCATCATTGCCATTATCAACTCAGGCACTGCTGTTCTTCCTCATATTTTCAACGCTGTGATTTTGACGACAATCATTTCCGCAGGTAACTCCAATGTTTACATTGGCTCTCGTCTTCTGTACGCTCTTGCTCTTGGAGGAGTTGCACCTAGAATTTTCCTCAGAACAACCAAGCAGGGAGTCCCTATTTTTGGTGTCATAATGACTGCTCTGTTTGGTCTCCTTTCCTACATGGTAGTTTCAAGTGGTGCTAATACCGTTTTCACCTGGCTCGTCAACATTTCTACCGTGGCAGGACTTATTACATGGGCCTCGATTTCATACTCGCATATCCGATTCATGAATGCTCTCGAGTACAATGGAATTTCTCGCGACTCTCTACCTTTCAAGGCTAAGTTCGGCACTGCTTATGTTTGGTACGCTCTTGTTTGCAATATCATTATCGTCCTCATTCAAGGATTTACTTCGTTCTTTGACTTCACTGCGAGCTCTTTCCTCACTGCTTACATCTCCGTGTTCATCTTTGTCTTCCTCTGGGTTGTATTCCAGTTCTTCGTTTTCAAGGATGGACTGAGATTCCAGCACCCTATTGAGAATCTTGACATTGACTCAGGACGCCGTGAAGTGGATGCTATTGACTGGTCTGCCTTGGAGAAGAAAGATCCTTCTAAGCTGGAAAAGTTCTTGGACTTTATCTTTTAGAATTTTTTTAACTAAACACTTTTTATCTTTCCAGCATTTGTGACGACGCAGTTTCCCAGTCGTGTTTATCATTATTTTCATTATATTATATGCCTTAGTTTCTTAAATTGCATTTTTTCAATTCATGTTTATATTTCTACTGTTTTTGTTCAATCCTGTGGCGTTGTGGCGCTGTTGAGATACTAGAGGATAAATTTGTGCCACCCACTCTACGCTCTCTCTTAACTAACTATTGGGAAAGCTTATAGTTGCTTTGGTGAGCGCATGCTGTGAAAGTGCGACATTTGAATTTTGGCTCAAACTTTGATAAGCGCTTTTCCCAAATACTTTCCAAATCTGCTTGCGCTCACGATAGCATGATCATCACTTGGTTTCAAATCTAATCAGTTGCAAGACAGTACGTGTTCCCATGGTCCGATAGGTTTATGCCCATCTTCATTGATATCTTTGTGCAAGTATAGGCGCTAGCCTGTGTGCGCATGGCCACGGTTCAAGTAACACAGCTCCTAAAAGCAAGAGAACTCGAGCTTTCACGAGATTTACGAGTCACCACGGGTACCCCACTCCAATATGGCAAAATACTGGACTACTGGTATACCGCGGCAAGCAGCGTTTCCTGAGTCTCCGTCAGCAATTGCAGCTTGCCCGGACCTCGCAAATACAAGCGTTTTAATGAGTGCCGGTCCATTGAATTTGCTTAGGATATCATGTGGCCGGGACTTTGTAGCCCACACAGATTCTATAGTATAGTTTGATGCAAATTCCTGAAGTACAAAACATTGCGGAATATATGAAAGTAGAGCATCCACTGAGTTACTATAAACTACCGGCATGAATACCGGCATAGACGCAGCATCTCATGCCACACGTCGCTTTAAAAATTGAATACAATTCGATTGTGCTAACAGAAACAAGCCATCGCGCTCCACAGAAAAGACACCTGTGCTTGCGTATTCAATGAAATTATCTCTAGGCTTTGCTCTCCTTCATCGTGCCACCATGACAGGATACGGGACTCCACATCAAACTCCCATTCACCGGATGAAATGACCACTTCAAACTCCTCGCCCGGAAAATTGTACTCGGGCAAGGCGACAATTGTCCCGGGCGAATCTTCGTCTAAACAGGATTTGCCAATAATTTCTAGATTGAACTTGCCATTCTTCATTCCAAATCCGTACCGTCTCAACGAACCTACTATAGCTATCGGAAACGGACGAGCTATTGCTTGTGCTGCCCGGTTTGCGTTATTCAAGTCCCATTTGTTGACTAGATTTTCTCCTAGCGAAACAGTGCTCTCCGAACTAATAGAATCTAGGCTGCCCATTTCAGATAATGGCGTTGACCTCATTGACATCGACCTGCTTGCTATATCTCCACTCTTGCTGAAAATGCTGAAATCCTCTCCGTTCCACCCATCTCCATACCGATGGGCATTATCAGCACAATAAGTCCACAAAGTATGGTGAATCTGTGATCCTTCGAGAGCAAATCCTAACGCATCCCACGCACTGACTTGGGCACTGTAGTCTCCGGACTTGTATGCAGCGCCGTTGTCTAGATCAAAAGGCATTCCTGTTTCTGACATCAAACAGGGAGTGTACCCGAAATTGTCTATTCCCTCTTGCTTGATTGCAATAAGCTGGTCTCTCAAACAGTTACGGATGGCCGTTTCGCCTAGTTTGATAGCCAACGCAGGTGAAGAATATCGACCTCGCAGAATTCCTAAAACATCTACGTTCCACCATGTGTTCCAATGCTTTTTGATAAGTGTCAACCCGTCGTAATAATGTGGGGAGTAGATTATGCGAGAGTCCATAAATGCAGAGTTCTTGAGCTCCGGAGGAATGGTCAACACGGGCGGCTGGCATAGTAAGAACATTTTTTTGTCAACCTCCCTCATTCCCATGTAAAATTTGTTCCAATAATTGACGAAATAAATCTGGTTGAAACTAGTCTCATCCAGAGGCTGTCCTTCGGGGGTGCAGCTGAAATACTCAGGGTTCAGGAGTTCATTTGCCTTGTCGTCCCAAACTCCATGTTGAGCCCAGATACATCTTCCGAGTTCCCAGCCAGGATCTCGTTTCCAGCCATACCTTGAATCGTCGTAAGCCTTAGGCAACCATGCTTTAACTCCTTTAGGATCAACAATTTCAGTGCCTATCTTTGCTGGTCCTAGAGATCTGAACTCATAAACGTCAACCTCTTGAGCAATTCCCATACCCAGCATCATTGCTTGAAATGGCGTGGGGGCCGTACCAAGCCTCAGCGAGTTGTCTGAGGGAAGTACAGAGAGATCTTTGTAACCAACTAAGCCATGGTTTAGCTCATTCAACGTCTCAACCCCGATTATAGTCCTATTTGCCAAATCTGTTTCGCTGAAAATGCGGCGGTAGAAATGCCGCATTGCCTCTAACAAATGGTCCTGCAAATAATCTTGAATGTTTTTACCGTCAATAATTGCTTTCGGCGCATAGTCTGAACCTGCTGTAAACAATGTGAAGGCCACTTGACAAGCTAGTCGAGAGTAGTTGGTGGGCCATATCATCTTGGGAAAGTCTTCTGGATCGCCGCTTTGACTTTGAACCAAGCTTGCCTGTGTAGCTCGAAATGCTCGCGGATCGAGCCCCATGGCGTAGAAAGTCCACATTGGGGCACCGCTTCCTCCGCTATACCGCGACCACTACAACTGTCAGATTATTAGATTTTGTAGAACAGTAGTCACTTACAACATCCTGATGAGGGTCAAGAAAAACGTAGAATCCGTATTTATCAAGTAGCTTCAGAACTTTTATGGTGAAGTCAATAAAATCTTCATCGTAAATGCCTGGTCCCTTGTGTTCTAGAGCTTCCCAGGTATATACGTAGCGAATGATGTTGAAACCAAGAGACTTCAGCCTATTCAAGTGTTCCGGTGCCTCTTCCAAAGTAAACGGGCGGTCCACGAAGGAGGCATTGTCACCGTCCCAATATGCGTTATCTGCCGGGCCATAGAAAGTAGGTGCCTGTATCGGCATCTTGCCACCTCCGTCGAGATTGATGCCTCTGAGAATTACAGCTCGTTTGCTATCATCTCGCAAGACACCAAAGCCGTCGACTTCTAGACAAGCAGCGGGCATTTTGAGTGTGGACAAGCTGATAATGAATACTGAAATGTCTGTGACAGAAGGAAGAAAGTTGTCTAATCACGCTATAATTGCTTATACGCACTATAGTCCCTCAATCAATTGTACGCGCACGTATATTTACGGTGACTAAGCAACAATACTAAAATTACAAAGATCGTTAAGATTGAGAGAGTCAAAAAGGCCGACGAAACCGACCCGTGAGAAGCGTGGAACCACAACAATCAAGTCAAAAAGCCGTGGTATTCGCTGTTGGGATACTTCGCTGCCAATGGTGCCCACTGTACCAAAAATCTGTTTGTTATCGGTCGTAGCAGTTTACCCGAGAGTGACAAGTCTTCTACCCGGGCCAACGACTCAATATAGATGATTCGCGTGGACAGCACACCCCAAAACTTTTGAGTTAGCAAAAGGAGACAATGAAATTGTGTAAATCATACTTTGAGAAAGAAGGCCAAACCGCATATAACAACGCAGGTGCCCGGGCCGTTGGTCAATATCTGTAGCGGTCAGACAAAGTTGGAATTCATAAGAAAGTTAAGACAAGCTTACAAGGTCAGGCTTTGTGCGGAGAAGAATTCTCGCACACGAGGAAGCGCTTTTCAAACTAGATATCAATGTCGATAACAAGCCTTCTCCGACTTTTCTAGCTCGTGGAACTTCTACCAAAGCGTACTCTGATTTCCAGTTGGCCTTAATCTCATAGGCGTCCGCCTTCTTAGCCGACATGTAGTCGCCACTAGTATAGATCCAAGTCCTATGATGGAAACGGCCTAAGTCAATCTTGTCCAGAATTCGAACCATCTCGCCGGTGTGACCTCCTATCAGAGCTGTTAGCTCGAGAAAACCAGGGTGGGTTTGTATATACCTGAGCCCAGTATCACCATGAGACGGCTGGTGTTTTTTTCAGCTCTTTCATTTTTGAACACGTAGCGCACCCGCAGCCATGCCAAAACTATAGTTGCAACAAGGGCCAGAACAAGCACAATTATGCTCGTTGTCCTGAGCATTCTAGTTCGTAGAAGTCAAAAGTGCTAGTGGTACTAATAAATATATCTGTAAACTTCGAAATAAATGCAGTCTTCTCCCAGCTACAAATTAAGTCAATCCCACGATTTTTGTTCCAAAAGCCTAAACCACGGTAAGTAAAGCTTGTCGCCAAACAGTTACTCCAAAGAGCTGCCTACCGAAGCATATATAATTGCGACCAGCACTGTAAACTTTGCGTCCCGAATGAACGCCCCGCACCCTATGTTTCATGCTTCAATATGAGCAATACAACAGTGCCGCCTATCTTTGCAATAAATGGACGCCCGCTTGTATTCAATGTTGCGAAGAGTCTGCGAGACTACAAACAACTCGTTGTCTTGATAAAGGTATGGATGCAGCTGCACTGAGAGGCCTTGCTAACAGCTTTCAGAAACATGGTGGCCAGTTAGGACCTGGACATATTTTGACCACTTCCAGTGTTCTCTTTGATACAGACAAGTAAGCTTGACATCTTCTGTGATTGATTTACCACTAACGTCTCGAGACCACAGTATGACAAGCTTTATATATACCATTGCATTGAGCGCGGGTCGCGAAATCCCTTACAAGATTACTGCTTGACATCTCAGTAGGTTTTTATCTCACAATCTGATGAACGCTCTAATTCAATTTTTTTGTACAGAAAGCAGGACCTACAATTCAGCCCTGAAGAGGACAGTAAACTTATGAAGCGTCTGAGAGACATGGACGATATCAACATTTCCAACATGCAAACATTTAGTGATATTGGACGCCAGGTAAGTTGCAATTTGTTGTCATAGTACTAAGCTAACGGAACAGCTGAATTTTACGCATGATGCGAAGGATGTGTACAAACGCGCAAAGGAACTGATAGCCTTACGCAGCTTGCCACTAAAGATACACTGGACCTCTAGTTATCTGTCTTTCCCTATCAGCGAACCCCAAAAGCTTTTAGGTAAAGCAGTAGCAACTGAGAGTGCAAAGCGACAAAGCGACATACTGGATGAAACAAGGAAGCGCCAGCCAAGCTCAATTGGAGACCCTCAGCTTTCTTTGACCAAGGGGAGAAGTTCGAAAAGAAATGACAGTAGGAACACTTCTGGTTTGAAAGATCGCGAAGATTCCGAGGATATATGGGGTGTCAATACTGACAATCCTGAACCGACAAATTTACAGCCATCCAAGAAGATTTCACTTACTAGTGAAATCATCGATGACGACGAAACTTCTGAAGACATTAAATACGGCGGATTTATCACTCAATCTGAAAACCAATACAAAAACCCACCTGGACATACTTCGGCGATAGCCAATACAAGCTCATTTGCCAACCATGCTGACAACACCATTACAACAAACGCCAATAAATCTCCTGACGACATTGACCGTAAAAAATTAACCACAAATCGCTCCGAAATCACCACTGGCGAAAATCATGGAAGAGCTAAGACTGAAAGAAGCTGCGACAATAGCCCCATTCCTCATGAAAATAACAAACTAACAACACAAGCGCGCGACAACATAGCAAACAACGGTTCCAAAAAATCAGAGGCATCCAGCAATCTTTCGGCGAGCCAAGCTGTTCCAAAAGAAAGTGCTCATACATCCTTTTTCAACATTTGGAAAAAAAACCAAAAAACCAGCCCTTCAGTGCGCTTCAACAAAAAGCCAAATGACGATCTTTCTTCTAAGCCGTCTTCTGAAGTAGAGGCTTCCCACGTTGACCCAAGGAAGAAAAATTTTTCGCTAGAGAGTGCCTCTGCTTTTCTCAAAAGAGTTGCAGAAAAGGAAAAGATTGAAAGACTAGTTCCTACCGTAAATGATGATGTTCCGATCCCTGTGGAGAATAGATGGGGCTATCCGATTGAACCCACAAAAGATTTATTTCCAGCCTTCATTATACCTAGAAAAGAACAGGTAAGTGACAAAAAGAAAGAGAAAAAGCCAGTAGAAGAGGGCCCAAAAGACAGGAAACGCGTAACGTCTGAGTCGACCGAAAAACATGGTCGAAACAAAGTAAGAGTACTCGAAAAAAAGTCTCAAAAACCTGATAACTCCACTGCTTCGGACAAAAAGAACAGCCATCCAGGTAGTGAGGCTAGCAATGAAATCATTTACATCGAGCTCAGTGATACTTCCGAGGCCGAATCTGATGGTGAAGCTCGTTCCCGGAAATCCAAGGAGAGTACCAGATCTTCGGAAAACCTCTCAACGCAAAAACCGTTGTCTCTAACGAAAATATCAAAGCCTCTTTCATTTTCTTTGTCTTCTGAGCCTGGCTCGAAACCATCTATGCTACATTCCCCTTTAGCTACAGATCGGCCAAAAGGTACAAGTTCATCCACGCAAGATGCCCGCCAGACTGCCAGAGATTCTGGAAAGGAAATGAAAGCGATGCCGGAAACGCAAGCTGAAGCGCCCATAAACAGCAAGTCTTCTACTATATTAGACTATTCAGGTAAAATGAGGCGTAAGAGCCAGTCGAAAGCCACAGTTGTTAGTTCAACAGCGTCTATACATCTTACAGATGCCCCTGGTCCAGCCTTGGTCAATACTGAAAATTCTAAAGCCAATCTTGAAGCTCACTCCATAGGGGCTGATTCAGCGGACAAGACAAGTGGGCCTGCGCTAGCTCAACTACCTGAAGGGCACCATGAGACTTCTTCCAGCGACAAGAAAGCTAGAAATAAGCCGGATCCTGCAAGTGCTCACAAGGATGCTGATAATTCCGATGAATTCCACGACGCTCAATCTTCTGATGAAGCTGCGTCTGCCAATATTGTAGGTGATTCTTCTGCTCCCAGAGTTGTGCTTGCCAAACATTCCCGGGCCAACCCTCAGAAATCACTAGATGACACAGTGCTGCCCCAGATTACAAGTCTAACTTCAAAAGACGCTAAAAAACAGGAGACCGAAGTGTCTTCGGCAGTGCTAGTTCCTCAATCTATAAACCAGGTAGTAGAAGCATCAGATCATACTACAGCAAGAAAGGAGGGCAAAACTATACTTTTTGAATGCCCATCTTCTCATGATGATCAAATGGGAAAATCAGGGGCCCAATTCGAAAAGGAAGATAGTAACATAAATCCGAGCGCACCAAAACCTCAGAGGGCACGAAAAGCATCATCTTTCTCTCATGTCTCTCTTAAATCAAACGATGGTGGCGTGGCTTCAGACACTACAGACAATCTCGATATAAAAAAAGATCCAGATGCTCTGAAGCAGCCCATGCAAAGATCCATCAAATTTTCTCCTTTCAATCGGCCGAACGTCAAGCAGGGCACGTCTACTTCCCCAACTCTAGTCAGTGCACCATCTCGCGCACAACGCGACGACAAATTGAACAAAAGCGTGCCAAAGGGCCTTCCTTCATTTACAGAATTAGATCTCGCAAAGAAACAAGCATTGGGTACAAAGAAGCAGCCTAATTTGTCTGGACTAAGTGCTACAAAATCAAGATCTTTTGTCGAAGAAACCGCTGCTTCTTGCAGTGGTGCATCTGTTTCTGAACTACCCAAACACAAGTTGCCGTCCATCCTAAATGCAAATTCTAGTGAAGTTTTCATTGAGCCTGAAAAAACACATCTGGCAGAAGGCGCTCAATTTCAAGCTCTTGCAACTGAACCCAGAATATGGACAGATAGTTTGCGGCTGTCCAAACCTACTATGGACGAAGACCTTGAAGCTGAAGTTTGTAAGATGGTGACGCAATATGGCATGCCGCTCAATCACGTACTGGCAGCTCTAAAAAGCACTGGTCTAGATTACAGCAAAACGAAAATGGTTTTGGAAAGCATCAAAAGAGGTACCGGGTTCCCTAGCAAACGAGGTGTCTGGACTGTTATGGATGACGAAACGTTAGTGAGTAGTACCGACTATGCCTTGATTTCGGCCCTTGTTTCCAAGCACACTATGAAGGGTTGTCGCCTGCGACTTAAATTTTTGGAAATGCTCTATGACGATTAACGTGATTCATGATTAGCTATATGGTGTGTGTTTTGTATATTATTATGACCTAGGAACATTCTACAATAGTGCCCTGTCCAAGTTCGATCTCAACCTTCATAGTGAAGCCCTAACCTAGTTTATTTTCATCATCTCTGTGACGGGTCATATCTCGACAATCACGACTGGATCTACTTTGCACGATTTTTATGAGTGACCGCCTGTTGGTGTTGTGTAGTGAAAAATATATCTCATTAGTTATATATCCATGCCTGAATAGCCTAGGACTCGGCATTTTTGGATCCTCAGTACAGCCTTTATATTTCTCTGCTCATAGTAAGGCTCAAAGGAAGAAGAGACGACAGGGTCACTGACGGCCCAACCTTTGGTCAGAAGAACTCTCCTAATCCAATAATCTCAAGCTGAAACCTCCAGGTTGGCGCGTAGTATTGATTGCAATATTGTTGGGCCTTATACTAGCATGACTGGTTCTTCGGGGCCAGCTGATGGCCATCATTTACCTAGATCAAAATTTGAAGGAGCTTCGAGAGATGAGCAGCTGCTGTATCTGAAACTGTCAAAAGTCTTTCAAAATGCATCTGGGCCAAATATATGCAAGTCCATGTCTTAATGTCTGGTTCTGAAGCACATATATCGCATGAAGAATCCGTTCTCATTATTTCTCAAGAGTATTTGAACCTAATAAGTAACCCGAGCGTTGTCAACCGCAAAGTTTGGGGAACGGATGTTTACACGGACGATAGTGATGTAGTGGCAACCCTCATTCATTCAGGATACCTGGACGTAGAGATTGATTCCTTTGAATTTTACGATGAGAAGGTGGAGCTGGACAAAAAACGCAATGCAGGCCCGAAAAAATTGCGGTTAAGCGCTGGCGAAATCGATTCCAGCGATAGCGGATCTGAGGAATTGGATGATCCAAGTAGCATCGAGGACAATGAAGACACAAACGAAAGCCGCGCTACAGAAAAAAACAGCGATCAGTCCGTCTTGCCGAACAAGAAAAAAAGAAGTAAGGGTGACTGCATTGTAAAGCTGGTGATACTCCCTTGTCTTGAAAAGTGTCATGGAACATACAAGAATGGGCTATTTTCACGAGCTTGGTTGACCTAACATGACGGAATCAGCTTTGCTATTCATAGCATTAGATTCGTCCTTAAAAATGATTTGAGCAGCACCCGAGCTCCTAACCACTGGGCTAATTTGAAGAAGCAACGGTTGGATAGTGGAGAATCAGGAGATAATGGGATAACGGACTGGGCCTAGTGGGGAGAACCACCGGATTTTAAACAATATGTGTCGGACAGCAGTAGCAACAGCTCTTGATTATCTTCATGGAAGCTTGTAAGAGCTTGTTTCTTTTTCTTCCGTATTTCAACTGATGCGACTTTCCATACTATTTATGCGTATACTGCACACAATTCTCTTGAGCATAAGCTCAAGTGCTACATTAATAAATTACCTGCCTTGGCTCTGATGATAAATAAATGTCCTCTTTGTCAGTTTGTTTAGCTGTACTTGATATTAGAGGTTTTTTTAAAAAAGCCATCAAGCGCTTTCTATGTGCAATACTTATAAACAGAGGTAGGCAGGCTCCTATTCGTAACGCTGATATCTATTGACGAGATCGATATGATTGAAAAGATTTTCCCTTTTCAGACGATAGTGCACGTGATAAGTCCCTGTACAAAATTTCCAAGATTCCCAAATTTTCCCGATTTTTCTGGATTTCGATTCTAGGATTTCCAGGCTTTTTCAGGCGCCAGAAGAATATTTTACAGCGTTTGCTCCGGCCTGATTGTAGTAGGCAAAACGCACAAAAGCAGAGAGATCAACTGACGTTGTAAAGCGTTTGTGTGGAATTGGAAACAAGAAAAATTAAGAAAAGCTGTGCTACTATTGAGTATTTCCAACTACTGCAGCATCACAAACGATTTGCTTAGAATCTACTCTTTCTCTGGCAAGTATTCAGTCAGGAAGTTTGATTGCAGCTACTTTTTGCAAAATTAGCAGCAATCTGGGTTTGACGGGGCCTTCCCGCCTCTATATTCATTATGGCCAGTAGCTCTCTGCCGGGCCAAAGCTCAGGGCAGTCGAAAGGCTTATTTACTAGCCGAGATCCTCAGCCAAACGCATCTAAGCTAAGCGATTCGAGCGAAACAAACACAAAAAACAGCACAAACAGCCCAGAGGGAGACCAACTAGACGACGACGACGCTATAGAGGAGCGAACTAATCCTGGTTACAGGGAATGGAAGAAGCGACGAAATTCCTGGACAAAGGGCCAAGAGAACGTTGTACCTAAACCCAGCATTCTAGACAGACTCTCACCTGATGACCGCGTCACGGCATACAAGCATTTGGTTTTGAACAACCGCAAGTGCAAAAACCCACTTCCACTAGCAGATGTTCTTGTCATTTTGAAAGCTGGCTGGATCGCCTCTGGTCAATGGCCCCCAGAATAGGCTCAATCTTTGTATTCTTCTTCTTCAGTTTTTTCTCCCATAAAGTTGTTGACCTCTTCGTTTCAATGTACCATCGCAGAGTGTAAATCAATAGTATTCATTATTTCTCACTATCTTAGCCGTCTCTTCGAGAACTCTTAGATCTTGATCAATGATTTCAGCCCAGTTCTGGACGTCTCCATGTACCTATCACAATGTAAGCGATTGAGCTCCAAAAAAGTGAAAAGGGTCACACACCTTCACTTTGTTTCTTGTGGCATTGGTTAGGACTTCCCACTTTTTGGTTAGGCGACTAAGTTGCATAGTATTGGCTTCCAATCTTTCAACTTGCTGGTTGATCAGCTTTTTGTTCCTGTGGATTTCGCTCATTCTTCAATGAAGTTAGGTGAGTACACATTAAAAAAGCAGACCTTACTTGTCCATCAATGACTTTTCAACAGCTGGAGCAATTGCTGCGATATCGGCGGCAAGCTGCTGTGATGCCCCTTCTAGAGTGAATGTCAGAAAGTGGATACACGATAGAAGACATATTCATACTGGCTATCTCATATCTTTCTGCTTGTCCTATCCAAGACTGCTTGATGAGCTTCCTGGCGCTAGATTCTTCCTTTGACATGAATGCTAATGACCATAACCATGACAATGATCATGACAATGCTGGCTTCGACTTCTAGTTGCGTTGAAATCCGTCCCAGTCTCATCACCTTTACCCTAACCCACTGCTCCTTGATTTGGTGACCTCCCGTAGAGCCTTGACAATATCCCAAGCAATTAACGACACCGACCTTATCCTTTCATATTTCACACGATCCTATTCCGCTGCTATAGTCAAGGGCTACTATATATGCTGCTGCGCATTCACTCAGTGGTTCCTCCACGCTAACTCTGTGCTGTCTCAATATTAAGCGCGTCTCACAATGGCCCCTGGAAGTCCTTCGACCAGCACAAACAGCTCGGCGACTGCTGAAAAAGTCAATCTGGATGCTTTTGTTCCAAATCTACTGGTGAATATTGCCAGTCAAAACGAGAAAGGAACTATTGAAAGCATTCTTGCCTATGGTGACAAACTACTGCTAGGCCTTTCGACGGGGGCGCTTCAAGTTTACACAGTGGAGAACCCGTTTGGTCCCTCTCCCAAAGCCACGCTACTCAAAGTGTACAAGACCATAAGCTCTCGCCCAATTGAAAGGTTGGCACTTCTTAAGGATGCTGGATGCCTTATAGTTCTGACGGAGGGAATTGTCAGCGTTTTCGATCTCGAGACATATAGCCTAGATGAAAAGCTGATAAAGACCAAGGGCGCCACAACTTTTGCCATCACATCTGGCGTTCAAGATTTAGACGACGATGTTCCAGTCATGATATCAAGGCTTCTAGTTGCTTGCAAGTCTCGTCTTGTGTGCTACGAATGGCGCGACGCCGAGTTCACAGAGTACAAGGAACTCCACCTGCACGATCGCATAAAAACAATCACATTTGTAAACCCGGATAAAGCTGTGTGTGGCTTAGCATCTGACTACTGTGTTGTGGATGTACCTTCAAGCGGTATATCAAGCATTGTGCTCCCTGGATCTCACGACACCTCGTTTGCTGCTCTTGGTATGAGTTATATTGGCATTGGAGGTCGACATCCCACTCCTCATTCTGTCAAGCTTCCCAACAGCACAGCACTTCTCGTTCGGGATACTACATCTCAATACATTGATGCTTCTGGGCAACTGCTGGACAAGCCAGTTATACCTTGGGCCGTTGCTCCTGAAGCGCTAGGATTTTCTTATCCTTTTCTCTTTTGCATCCTTCCCAAGCATATTGAAATTCGCAACCCTGACACATTCAATCTACTACAGACGCTGGAAATTTCTGGCGTGCGTTGCATGAACGACGGAAAGCTTGCATGTGTTTCTACCTCTACACAGGTCTATAGACTGCTCTGCACCGACTTTAAACAGCTCGTTAGTGCTCTTTCTGACCAAGATTCTCAGCTATCGGAGGCAATCAGTTTGTTATCTCTGATTGATCCGGCATTCATTGAAAACAAGGAAACGCTGCTTCGCGAACTTCAAATCAAGAAGGCGATACAGATGTTCAAACGCAAAGAATATATGCGCTCAATGCTCCTCTTTTCAGATATTTCTGCTCCTCCAAAGGTTGTCATTGATCTCTACCCAACTCAAATCTCGGGAACTGCTGAAGATTTAATTGAGGCCACAGGGCGCCTTTTCTCAAGCTCTTCCCCGCAAAGCAGCACACCACAGCGACGATCCTCCATCTCTTCGCAGACTAGGACTCTGGGAGCCAGTTCCGTAACAGCGCCGTCCTTGATAAACAGCACGTCAGAGAATAGCAATTCTGAGACCGAGACTAGTAATGGTCTGTCACAAGCCACATCATGGTCAGAAAACGATTTTACTCTTGCTATTAGGTCTCTTTTAAATTATCTCGCCGATACTCGCCGAAAAATATCTTCTCTTTCTGTCTCGGAAAAACCTGTCATGTTTCAGGGAGTAGAATTATCTAAGGATATTTACGGTAATTTAGAAGATGCTGCTACGCTAGTAGACACGACGCTGTTTAAATGCTACATTATACGCAGCCCTGCATTATTGGGCCCTCTACTACGTATACACAACCATTGCGACTCAAGCACTGTTCGAACAGTATTATCCAGAGCTGGAAAATGGCGGGAATTGATTGATTTTTATTTTGCTAAACAACTACACAAAGAAGCGCTTGATCTCCTACATTCTTTGGGCACTACGGAGCAGACACCAGCGTCTTTTTTAGAGGGCCCAGAGCCTACGGTGCGATACTTACAAAGGCTCAACAACGACAATCTTTCTTTAATTTTTGAGTTTGCGACCTGGCCAATATCTGTGAAAGAAGAGTATGGCGCTGATATATTTTTGGAGGATTCTACGGAGTCTGAGTCTCTAGACCGCAAAAAAGTGTTGGGCTATTTAGAAACCACATCATCCACGCTGACTATAAAATACTTGGAACATCTTATACACGATAAAGGTGACGACTCAACGACCTTTCATACAGCACTGGCTGTTGCCTATGTCAAGGTCCTTGCACAATCAGATGATTCTTCTGCTACTAGCGAAATCTTCATCAAGTTAACCTCACTACTCAAAGCCAAGCCATCGTATTATCGCATTGAGCGGGTTCTTGCAAGCTTGCCGAAAAAGGCGAGCTCTCATCTACTTTTGGAAGTAAAGGCTATATTATGCGGACAGAGAGGACAGCATAAAGAGGCACTTGAAATTTACACATTTCAAATCGGTGACAGCATGAAGGCGCGGACGTACTGCTCTGAGCTATACGACCGAGACGCCCAAGCAGGCCGTGAAGCGCTCCATGCCCTCATGGCTTTGTATTTGACGCCTCCCCATCGAGGCCAAGAGCAACGGCTGGATTTGGCGCTTGACTTGCTGTCATCGCAAGGCTCGAGAATGTCAGTGGTAGAAATCATCAACACCCTGCCCAACTCTACTAGCATCCACGATCTGGCCGTTTTTCTAACATCGCAAATCCGTACACTCAAGAAATCTTGGAACGCCGCAGAGCTTGATACCTCGCTCCGTAAAGTGCACTTGGTCAAGACCCAGGAAGCCTTGCTTGACAAGCAGCAACGTTCAGTCACAATAACCAATCTTAAAACGTGCCGCGTTTGTTTCAAAAGGTTAGGACACTCTGTCATCTCAGTATTTCCAAACGGGACGGCTATCCATTATGGCTGTGCAAGAGCATACCAGCAAATTCTAGATGATGAGGCTAATAGGGGTAAAGATGAAAAGTTGAAACGGAGTTCAAAGTTGGGCCATGATGCTGGGAAGAAAAGAGAAGGTGGTGTTAAAGCTAAACAGTCTTTAACAAGCTTACAACTGAATTGAATTGAACAAAATGACTACGGCGATGGCTAATTCAACGGCAAAGCTTGGACTGAAAGTTGAACAGCCGAGACCTTTTGAACTGCTTTTTTTCAGTAATTAATCCCTTAGCCCGTAGGCCTCGATTTCTCTGCTCGGCCAGCAATCAAGTAGTCTAGAAATCTGACAAAAAGCATCTTTATTTCTACATAGAATCATGTAGTGATGGTAAAACTTTTCAGACACTACCTTTTCTCAGTTATATCAACACGCGAAAAAAAAAGCCAAGAAAGAGACTTGAATGCAAGATGTAGTAAATATTGCTCTACCGATTATGATACGTGAGATGAATTGTATCAGAGCGCAAATGTTGTATTGGTGCAGTCTTATACATACTTCACTTTCATTGAAGCTTCAGAGCCGATAGTGTATGCTAGAATTTATTCGCATTTTGTTGCAAAGCCTACAATTGAGGAAAGATGCAAGTAAAAGGTTCTTTTTGTCCTGGTGAGCAGCTAAAGCCGACAAGGATGTGCTGGAAAAAAAAAGATTATGAAATAGAGAAGTATAGTAGTTGGGTTTACATAAATTCGCAAAAACGGAGCTTGTCTATCAAATCTATACCACACAACATATGCGACAAAGTTAAAAAACACCAAAACATAACTACCTGTAGTTCCTGATTGAGCAAAATAAGCCGATATCTAGCATTGCTGGTGATTTCTCAGCATTACTCTTCTTGATCAGACAGATCATCAACTTCAACCACCAAACTCGCGCTGGGCCACACATTCTTGTCTTCAATGATTTTAGCATTAGCATCAGGCTTCAAAATTTTGCGAGGCAATGCGGAAGCCAGCTCGAAAGCGTAGTTGTGAGTGTAATTTGCGGGTGGCTCTAGATATTTCTCTGCATCTATTGTTGTTAACGTTTTTGCCGTGATAAGATCGTAACATTCCACAAATGCGTAAATGTCTTCTATTGTTTGGGAAGGTAAAAATCTGCGAATGATCCGCTGTCCGGAAAGTAGGCGAATAGTTACTCGGGCTGTCTTTTCGAAAGTCTCCGGTTCTGAGCCCAACTTTTGCGTTCGCCACAGCTTCCACGCTGTTATATTTCGAGATTTTTCTTCCCTGAATGCTTGCTGCTCTTGATCTATGCGCTCCTTTTCAAGAGCTGCCTTTTCTTCTTTAAGTCGACAAAGTTTTTCTTCCGTTTCTTTGATTGTGGCTTGCTCGCGAACTGCCTTCTCACGCTCACGATCAGCGGCAAGGCTGCGCTCATAGGCAGCGTTTTGTTCGTCTCTTAGGCTACGTTCTTGCTGTCTTTCGCTTTGAAGCGTTATGAGAGCCGCTCGTGTTGGATTATGCAATTCTAATTCTTGCTCGAGAATTGTAATAAACCTTATGGGATCCGTTTCTTCCTGGATAGAAGCGATTGCCTTCATCACAAGCACAGCTGATGATGTCGTCCTGGGATAAGGCGCTATCAATTGCGTGAAGGGAAAAGATGTGACCTTGAGAGACCGCGCTACCTGAGATCCCTCTGAGCTTTCAGCGTCGCCTAGCCACAAAATTATTTCCTCACGATTCAAAAAATTTACAACACGAGGGTCTGTCAGCACTTGCCGATTGAAAGGGCCCGTCAATGTATGAGAATCATGCTCAATAATGGCTACCAAATATTTGAGCTGCGATTTAGATCGCTCGAAAGCCTGAGCAAACGTGCCGTCAAAAAATTTGAGTCCAGTCTTGCCGTATGTTTCTTCAAAGACGCTTGTAATATTTAATGGGGTAGTCTGAGAGTCGGTACGAGGTAGCGGCCAAATAGTTCCTCTATTAGCCGGGTGGTAGCCTATAAGCCTCGGCAGAAATGGAAAGATTTTTGCTAGAAGCAAATAGAGTCCATTGAGAGCCCTGCAGCCGACAGAGAAGGGAAAGGTCAGTATATATTGTAAAAAGGAAAAGGCGCCGTCATTGTTGCCAGCATATAGAGGCCTTCCCAAAGAACGTGGATGTAGGTTGACAATTCCATTGTCCGAGAGCTCGCCATCATCGTCAGTGTCACTCGACTGGGTGCTTCTGGTAGGGAAATGTGGGGGAGGCGCATCATCCGTAGCAGGAACAGGCCGCGCATCGTCAAAATGGAGCGCTATAGCCATCTAAAGTTAATTAGCAAAAGGGCTCGTAGCGCAGAGATACCAAGAACAACACTGACCTCTACATTCCAGTTTGACGATCTCAGCAGGATTAAAGGTAAGTTCGGATCATCTTGCCAGTTCGTGATATTTATAAACTGCTCGTACTTTTCCCGCTGGCTTGAATCTAAATTTTCAACGCCTGCCATTTGTTAAAAAGTGGCTACCAGTAGCAAATGTATATGTCAGAAAATAAAGCAGTAGCAATGAATCCAAGTGCTGGAATCGTTATTTGTTGATTATGCTGGGATTAGAGTCGTGAGATGGAAAGAATTCGAATTGAAAGAACATAATTGCCGTTACTGAGCTTCAGTGGTGTTTACCCTACAGTCGGATAATAACCAAGAACAGGGCCGTTCTTCAAATCTGGAGCTGAACTAATTTTCATGCCGGCAACTGCAGTTTCTGCATGGAATCCAGATTCTCTTGATCATAAACTTAGCTACCCGCAAGCTTCCGGTAAAGCTCTTTGACTCCAAATCGTCGTGCTTCGAGGCCCTTCTTGACCCATATCACGTGGAGTCGACGTGAATCATGTACTGAGCGCATGGAAACGGCAAAGAGGCTTTTTCTGGCGCTAAGCTAGATATCGGCATGAAATTATTTTAGCTAAATTTCGTTTAATATCTGAATATCTTTGAATTACTCATTCTTTTCCTCATTCTCTTCTGTTTGTTGAGGCCCTTAGACTCTCTGGTTTGTTCTTATATTACTGCCTCGAAAGGTACTTTATACTGAGTCCAAGTATCGTCGAATTTACGTCTTTTCTTCTTAATTCAACTCGGCCATACAAATCTTGGACGTTTTTAAATAAGCCTATTGGTACTTGTCGTTTATTATCGCCAGTATGGACGACCTCCATAAAAGATACATGGCTCTCTCAGCCTGCTTTCTGACAAGTAAGTACATTGCTTTCTCACCAATACACAGAGTTGGTTATAGTTTCTAACGACATTCTATGTAGGTCTTGCTTGTGGAACACTATATGTCTACTCCGCCTACTCGACCCAACTAGCAGACCGGCTCGGACTTACTGCCACACAAAGTTCAATGATTGGCATGATGGGTACCATTGGGGTGTCACTTTTGGGAGCAGTTGCAGGGATCATAACCGACACTTTTGGCCCCACCATTCCAATTATCCTCGGATCCATTTGTCTGTTTGCTGGATACTCGACGCTATATTACGCCTATGTTGAGCAGATCAGAGTCATCCCGCTTTTGGCATTTGGAAGTTGTTTGGCTGGATTTGGGAGTACTATGGCGTATTCGGCCTCCATCAAAACCGCGGCTCTGAACTTTCCAAATGCAAGAGGCACAGCCGTTGGATTTCCATTAGCAGCTTTCGGTCTATCCGCATTTTTCTTTTCAACCCTCTCAGCTGTCTTTTTTCCAAACAACACTCAAGGCTTCCTGGCTCTTCTAGCGATCGCTACATCTTCAATATGCTTCATAAACACACCATTCGTAAGGTTCCCTGCAACGCTGACTTCGACGCTGACTGCAGGTTCGAAAGCTCCGTCACTAAGCCATGTAGCTTCACAAAGCACTTTGGCTGACTCCAATGATTATGGAGCGACGGGCTCTAAGCATAACTCCCAACATCCCCACGTGTCACGCCACTACTCTCAAGCCACGCTAGTCTCTCCTCTTAGTCCGCAAGCTGTTACTGGAGCTACTAAATCACATTCAAGCTCCTTAAACTTCAACTCATTGAATCTATATGGGACAAATGAAGCGAACGATACTTTTACGACATCACCATCACCCAAGATTCCAACGCCTGTGCCAACCGAGGGCGATGCATATGAGCATCATAGTGTCACTGTTTGGGAAATGGTCAAAACGACCGAGTTCTGGGCCCAGTTTACGTTGCTGGGCCTTCTAGGCGGGGTAGGCCAGATGTACATTTACTGTGTTGGCTATGTCGTGCGAGCTTTAGTTTTAACCAAAATAGATGGAGATCATGGCTCAGTTCAGTCTATCCAGTCACTACAAGTAGCCTTGATCTCGCTATTTAGTTTTGGAGGTCGCCTAGTCAGTGGTTCCTTTTCGGATATTTTGACACACCGTCTAGGGTTCCAGCGATTGTGGATGGTTTGCATTGCCGCAGTTTTAGCCCTGGTAGCTCAGCTCAGCATGATCTCTCTCGTTACTAACGCAAACCATCTCTGGATTGTTTCCACAATAGTTGGAAGCGCATATGGCTTGGGATTTGGAGTTTTCCCGACTGTTGTATGCGATACGTTTGGAATCAACCACTTTTCAAAGAACTGGGGCTTTGTTGCCATGGCTCCAGTGTTTTCAATCTACGTCTTTAACCTTCTCTTTGGAACTATTTATGACAGGAACTCGGTATCCGCTGACACTGGCCCTATACCACAAGATGATCCAACGCTTCATTTTGAAGCTACAATGTGTTTCAAAGGAACAGCGTGCTATTCACAGGCGTTTGAATTCACCTCCGTGGTTTCCGCCTTTAACCTGGTCCTAGTTCTTTGGATGATTTATACAGAAAGCCACCAGCCCAGGCCAGCTCAAGCAAACAAGGCTTCCTCGTACTCTGCGGATATTGAGAATCAAGAACCCCTTCTCAATGGGCAAAGCAGCGAACATACGAACTATATACCATCAACTTAGAGACCACTTAAAGTGCAGTATTACTTCGAGAGCTCCTCAATATCATTATTTATTCAACCATCACCCAATTTATATTTCAAAATCAAACAGCTGAAATCACCTCAAGTTTTTATCGTTGTTGCGTTTGTCGCGAGATCTATCTCTAAATGACTTATCCTTCTCTTCATGGTACCTGCGGTCGCGCGGAGACAATGATCGATGCCGAGGACGGCGCGAGTGAGACGTTTGGCGGCTGGGACGGTCCCTATCGCTATGAGAGCTTCGGCGAGCGTCAAGAGAACTCTCTCCTAGTTGGTCCTTGTGTCTGTCATTTCTTCTTCCCGCCCGTCGGCCATCTCTCCTGTCATCTCTTCTGTCATCTCTTCCGTCATCACGTCGATCGTCTCGTCGATCATCTCTATAGCGTCGCTGGTTGTCTCCAGTACCTCTTCTATGATGCCTGCAATCCCGGTCTCTGCCTTTTCCGCTGCATTGATCACTAAAGGACTGTTGATGCTTTACTTCACGAGGAACGCGGCGGTAAACAATTCCCTAGAAATTAGACTAGTCTACACACTCTTTCCAGAATTAGTTCTCACATGTTGCTGAAGCTCGACTTCTGTTTCATTTATTATGTTGATTTGACCTATGCCCTGCATAAGTCGCTCAACTTCCTCTTCAGATTTGAAGTCGATGTATCTTATCAATTATTAGGACTAAACGCTGAAAACATGCTAAAGCTCACCCTGTGCCATCATTTTCTTTGGAAACATCACAGAAGGCCACGTTTGCATTATTGGATCTAAAGTGATCTTTGAGCTCCTGAACGAAAAATCGGCTTGAGTTAGAGTAAGTTCCTGAGGAAAGTATAATGAGCCGTTATAGATTTTGAAAAAAGCAGAGACGTTTGATGATTTGTTTCCTCATGGTCCCCACGTACCTGCCAAGTCATGTTTGTAGGCAAATTAGAAAGAGATATGCGGTGAAGGGCAATGTCATCTCGAGTTTCGCGAGGAAACTTTGCGTGCTTAACTTGTATTCTCTCGCCTTGCAGTTTTGTTCCATCTTGCAATTCAATTAGACACAAGTTCATAATTCAGATTTTCACAAAACGCACCAAGTTCTAGTAAAAATGTTAGGCTAATAAATATTCTAAAGGTTGAAGCATACTCTCAACTGCATTATTGGCATCGTCTGCGTTAGAGTACTCTACGAAGCACTAATAACCCACTAGTTAGGTATTTGAGGTGACAACTATCACCCAAAATCGACTTACATAGGATGACATCAGTTTGATTTCAGCTATTCTGCCGTACTTGGAAAACGTTTCTGAAACGGCATCCCAAGTAACTTAATGATGTGAGAACCTGAAAATAGATTTGGAGTATTGCAATCATCATACCCCCGCGAGCCACTGGGCTAACATGAAGCCTTGTTATAGAAGGGCTGCGTTCCCGATCAGAGACCATTGTAGCTAAGAGAGGCTGGGTGTTGACAGCTAACTCTGAAAAGACGGTTCAAAGTGAACAGAAGAAAGAAACAATTCAGAGGAAGAGCTGAACTTCATTCCATCGAGCTTGTAACATTTCAAGAAAGACGTGATACATTTACACCCTTGCCCATTCAAGATGAGCCATGTAAGAAAGGAAGTTATGGTTGTTTCCCTGTTACTATGGTGTTCAACACTCATAGCAGGAAAAGTTGTCCTGGGGTTGATGCTGCTGTAAATGCTCTGGCCGCTATGGACTGATATCACTTGAATCGCGCGTACCATGATTTACGGTCAAAGCGTGCTTGCTGCTTTAGAAGTCTTTCTATATCGACCTCTCTTTTGAGCTGAGCATGGCTTAAGATTATGATAAGCATAATGCTGTTATGAAACCACGATGTAGCCCATATTCGTCCTACACCTTACCAGCATTCTATGTGAGAAAATGAAAATTTTACTCCCAACCCATAGTTTTCACCTGGTCTACACTCATGCCAACTCCACTTACACAGGCCTCCTACGCCAGACTGAGATCAAAGGTTTCGATACTTACACAAACGATCAAGCGAGCGAGATTGCCAAAAACTACCATGGCCTCCCTACAAACAAGGCACTACGACCATCATGTTCGGACCCCTCAGTTCCTTCCGCCTGTGGATCGAACTATGAAATCATTAGACAAGAGTTTTTTCTACAAGGAGATTCCTCTGGTAGTTGCCAAACTAGGTGATCCTTCGTTCATTTCAAAATTCTCACGCAAATATGAAAGCTTCATTCTACAGCAGCCCGGAATAGGTCATGTGGTCTACCTTGGAGAAAAGCCTGAAGGAAACGTTAATAGCAGTTCCAAGGTTGGAGAGAAGGGCATTCTACTCAGCGAAAAGTACACCAACGCTGAACAAGCCACAAAAGATCTCTCAAAACCTTTTGAGGAGACTCTGAATCAGACTACAATCGTATTCGTTCCTTACACACTGAAACTTACCTATGACTATTGGAAGTCGGAGGAGATTTTAGCGGCCGTAATGCCAGAAGAACTTTTGAACGAAATCCCCTGTGGCTTTACGATTGTAGGTCATGTTGCCCATCTTAATATAAGAGATCAGTACCTGCCATACAAAGAGATGATTGGCCAAGTCGTACTAGATAAGAACCCTCGCATAAGAACAGTTGTCAACAAGTTGGACGCGATTGATACTGTGTTCAGGACCTTTGAAATGGAAGTCCTGGCTGGTGAGAACGATTTTATGGTTGAGCAAAGCGAATCTAACTGCCGATTCCGCTTCGATTTTTCAAAGGTGTATTGGAACTCACGCCTGCACACAGAGCACGATAGACTCATCAAGAAGTTCAGGAAAGGCGAAGCTGTATGTGACGCATTTGCTGGGGTAGGTCCCTTTGCTGTTCCTGCAGGAAAAAACAACGTTGTTGTGTTGGCGAATGACCTTAATCCTAATAGTTACAAATACCTGGTGGAAAACATCAAACTCAACAAGGTCGGAACGTTTGTCAAGCCATATTGCGAAGATGCGCGTCTTTTCATCAAATCGGCAGTAACCGATTTGCTTGAGTTCCAAAAGGAAAATCTTACTCTGGCCCCTGCTCCGAAGGGCCGTGTTTCACGAACCAAACCCACTCCTAGACCTGAACCTTTTCCTGTTCCCAAATACTTCAGTCATTACGTTATGAATCTCCCAGATTCTGCGACTAATTTCCTTGACAGCTTTATTGGCTTGTATCGCGATGCAGAACTGCGTGCCAAGGTGTTTGGCTCCAACGACCCTGCTGACGTCAAGCTTCCATTAATTCACGTTCACTGTTTCCACAAACATGAACCACACCAACCAGAACCTTCAGATGAGGTTGTGTTTGAAAACCTTCGACAAAGAGTCAGCGGCAAGCTTGATTTTGACATGCCTTTGAAGTCTCTTTCATTCCACAATGTGCGCAAGGTGGCCCCTACCAAAACAATGTATTGTATTACTTTCAGGCTGCCTCTAGAGGTCGCTCTTGCCTGAGTTGCGTTGACGGTACCTACCTGCGATTGCAGTCTGAGGTCAGTTGCAAGCAGTTAATGTTTAGTGTATGTATAGATGTTATGCTGGAAAAGTCCGTTCTTTCATTAGTGTCTCTCTATACTTAGCTCAAACTTATCTGGGTTCAAAAGTATTATAGACGAACTTAGGTTTTCATATGTCGAGCTCCCTTAGCAGGTGAAATCCCAGCATGTCTTGAAGGCATGAAGTAGTTGATCCTTGATTATTCAGCCCTTTTATATACACAGCGGGGGACCCTGTTTACCCTTGCCTACAGCTATAACGTCAGTAGGTTCATAGCACTATTGATAGTACTATTGATAATTGTGATCCTTGTCGATTGCGCTGTCAAGGCAATTATCTGAAACATTTTTCATTTTAAAATGAGTAGAGATAGTTAGAGGACGCAGCAGTGATCACTCTAGTACCCTTGAAGAACAGTGGAAGCCCATAGTATTTTTCCCGTCGCTTGATGCGATTTGCCTTATGAGAAAGTGAATTGTTGTGCCTCTGGTCTATCTCAGTATTGCAGAACGATGGGAGCCAACTAATACAAGAGCATGGATGAAGGAAGCATGCTTTTCATGCATTATCAAACCTTCAAGGCAAGTTCAGTTAACAAAATCTCAAAAGGTACTATAAATTTTGGAACGTTAGCGTTTTTCAACTTTGTAAAAGTGCATCATGAACAGCGATGTTAGGAGGCAAACCAAAGACGTTCCCAGGTAGATGTTTGGCTCTGCTCTTCAGTGCAGCTGTTATTCTGTTTAAGTGATAATTATTGTACTGAATTTACCGATGCGAGCGCTTAACACTAGTGCTATCAGAAGATGATGTATGCACTATGCCCCTTGAGATCACAAGAGGCACATTGCAGCGAGCACTGGATAGCAAGTGGAATCTGTTTTATTAGCTCCAAATTCTGAAAATACTATCAGATGCTTCCTGTTTACATTCCTTTTCATGTATACATATATTTGAGCTTTCGAATCTATTTGCAAGATTCTTGTACTATCCTTATTGCGTATTCCTTTCGCCTCAAACCTCGCTAAGTCTTCTCTATGCCCGACATACAGGCTCGCCATAACGTCGAATTGTTATACAACGCGGATGCCCCGCCACAATATTCCGGTCCAGGTACAATCAGCTATTCTAGCAGTCCATCGTTCTCTAAAATTCTTGCTGAGCCAGTTCTCGTCATTCAACGGCAGAAAAACCGAAAGCTTGGTCTGCTGAAAGCAACAAAATACCTCATTTCCGATATCAGTGGGAACCACATAGGATATATCGAGGAAGAAGAGTCCGATCTCCCGAGGTTTATGATTCCCAACAGCACAAGACACAAACCGTTTAGTGTGAAAGTTCTTGACCATGAGCGCCAGATTGTTGCAACCATTCGTCGTGAGCAAGAGGTGGGCAAATCGGAAACAAAAGTCTTCATACCGTCTTGTAGAAAGGGATTTTCCAAGATGGTTGGAATCAGCAGGCAAGAATGGAACCTATTTCGCGACAGGTACAACCTTTTACTCCACACGGGGCAAAAGAGATTTGTTCAGTTTGGAACTGCCGATGCGCACATTTCAAGTTTTACATTTGACGTATGTGATAATCATTCAAAGCTGCTGGGCTTCTTGGACAGGAACTGGATAGGTTCTGCTAAGAGGCTACGCAGCAATCCTGGCGTTTACCTTCTAAAGATGGACGCTTCCGCTTTTGAATTGGGGCAAGATCGTCTTGGAGATGTTTCAACGGAAGCATTGACACTGGACCAGCGTGCAGTTCTTCTGGGAACCATCATGAGCCTGGATTTTGACTTTTTCTCAGGGACCTCTAGAGAAAGGGCAGCAATATCTGGTAAATATGGCTTCAATATCAAGTCAACTTAGAGCAATATGATGGATTTCTAGTGAATCAACCTACATGGAGCTAATTGTAGCATCATTTCTTGGATGTCGATAGCGCTCGGATGTTTTTGCTAATCATCCTATTCCCAAAGATTTAATTCAATATATCACTTAGTCTTCAATGCATTATTTGAGCATTATCCTTTGAACACAGTATAGGGCCGTGTCGCTGTCAATCAAGATATGGAAGAACTAAATCCTTCATTTGTTGTCAGTTCAAATACGTCAAATTGTACATGATTGTTTTGGCCACTTTTAGTTTTTCAAGATATTGTTATTTTGGTGCTATCTCACTCTTTTTCAATTGCACGATCAATTCTATTATTATGTTCTCTCGCAGGTTTAGAAGTACACTATATACAATATCAGTTTCAACTAAAATGTCGACGCACCTAAGAAAAATGATATTGATGATGTAAATGATATGAATATCATTGGCTATGTAAAGGCTTTGGCTTGGGCATTTCTCAAGGTTGTCAATATATCTTTAGTCAATCAAACGAGATCTATACATGAAAGTCATCCAAATACTCTTCGCGCTCAGCATTTACACCCAGTAGCCTAATCAACATGCCTAGACTTATGACTTATGGTTCAGTAGACTTTTTACTTAGTAGGCGTAATCTAACGCTTGGGCAAATAAAACTTGTTTACTAGCTTTCATTTTGGCATAACCTTTTAATTCAGCGTTTTTCGCATGCTTGACTTGCCGCCAGATCAAATCTGGGTGTGATGGTGGCTATATCACTAGTAGGCTATGTTTTCTCCCAAAAGTAAGCTCGGCTGAGAAATGCAAGAAAAACCTGTACGTGCTGTGCCTTTTGAACCCTTTCTACATCCGCCACTGACTTTTTGTCATTCTCACGTCAACGACAGAAATCACGAAAAACTGACACTTTTCAAAAGCTCCTTGCTTCAGTCTAATAATGTCCATTGAAGAGCATATCTTAAGCGCGAACCTGACTCCTCCACAGGCTTCTCAGCTTGTGTACAAAGATGACTGTTCTTATTGCTTCGACACTCCTGTAAGCAGTCCTGATTTCGATTGATTTGCATTTGATTCTAACCTGCTAAGGACTCACCCCATGGATTGGACGTGTGCCTATCTTGCTTCAATGCATATTCACCAGACCCCGATCACAATTACACTAAGCTCCATTATGAATCGACTGCTCACTCAATATACTTGAATATCAAGCGTTCTCCAAAGCCCAAGAAAGCTGTTAGTATTTTGATTACTTGATGGATGTTCTATGCTAACATTTGTAGAGAGAGAGCTCTCCTGCCAAAATTGCGCGTCTAGTAGTTCGTGACAACAATGAGCAAGATCTATTCAACACAGAGACTTCTGTGAGAGATCTTGCATTTGAAGGCCATTCCGTTGATCTTTCAATTGGAAACCTCCAAAAAGTCGTTGATGGAGTTCTTTCTTCTCTTTCTGCTACCAAAAAGCACGAAATTACAGAGTGGGAACAGGAAATCAAGCCGTGCGTTCATATAGCGAACCTTGTGCAACTAGACAATTCCAAACATGGTGATAGGTCCTTAACTCACTGTTCGCAATGCGACTTGAATGAAAATCTATGGCTATGTCTGATTTGTGGCAACCTTGGGTGTGGCCGGGCTCAGTTTGGTGGCGTCGGTGGTAATTCCCATGGCCTTGCTCATTACGAATCTTCGAACCACAATGTATCTGTGAAGTTGGGGTCCATAACTCCTGAAGGCTCCGCGGATGTATTTTGCTACGAATGCTCGGAAGAAATCAAAGACCCTTTACTTTCGCAGCACCTGGCTCACTGGGGAATAAACATAGCAGAGCATGAAAAGACTGAGAAAAGTCTAACTGAGCTACAATTAGAGCAGAATATCAAATGGGATTTCAGTATGACAACTGACGACGGGCAGGAATTGGAACCTGTAAATGGCCCCGAGCTGACAGGTATGAAAAATCTTGGAAACTCGTGCTACCTTTCCTCAGTAATCCAATGTCTGTTCTCTCTTCCAGCCTTTCAAACTGCTTATTTTGATCCCGAAAACACAAAGTTTGAACTTGTGGCAAGCCCTTCTGAGGACCTTCAAGTACAATTGAGAAAGCTTGCTGATGGATTGCTTTCCGGACGATATGCTGTTCCTGCAGTAGACTCCATTTATCAAAGAGGGATTGCTCCTGCTACCTTCAAAAGTCTGATTGGGAAAGGCCATGAAGAGTTTTCTACTATGCGCCAGCAAGATGCATTCGAGTTCCTTGTTTATTTGTTGACAAAAATTTCGCAGGACGCCAGCTCGAGAAAATTGCCTGATCCCACCGACATTTTTCGCTTTCAAACTGACCAGCGACTAGAATGTAAAAGCTGTCACAAAGTTAGGTACAGAAGTGAGGATCAGGAAACTCTGTCTATTCCTGTTCCTGCTCGGCCAGAGATTGAGGCTCAGGCAACAGGAAGTGATACCACGGAAACCATATACGAAACCGTTCAGCTTGATGAATGTTTTGACAATTTTACCTCTCCAGAAAATGTGGAATATAAATGCAAGTCATGCGGCAATTCAGAGGGAGCTGTTAAGAAAATTGGGTTTCACTCATTCCCTGACGTTTTGGTCGTTAACGCTCGACGTTTCCAAATCATTAATTGGGTTCCAACTAAGCTTGACATCCCTGTAGAGGTTTCAGACGAGATCTTTTCTTTAGACAAGTATCTGAGTGTTAGACCTCCTGCGTACGAGGAGGACGTTGTATCTGACAGCGAGGACGAAGGGGAGACCAAAGATGATAAGTTTGTTCCTAATGAGTCTGCCATGGCTGCGTTGCAAGGTATGGGATTTCCCTTAGTTCGTTGCGAGAAAGCTCTCTATTATACTGGGAACTCACCCGATGCTGAAGTAGCCATGAACTGGTTGTTTTCCCATATGGAAGATTCCAATATTGATGCTCCATTTGAACCCTCTGGCAATACTAAGGCATCGGTTGGAATTTCTGAAGAGCAAATTTTCGTGCTGCAGAATATGGGATTCAATTCCGCTCAAGCCCGCAAAGCGCTTCGCGTTACATCTAGCGATGTGGAGGCTGCTGTTGAGTGGCTCTTCAACAATCCAACAGATCCAGGAGAGGAAGAGCAATCAGCCACTATTGCAGAGCCAGATGTCCCACGTTACAAAGGCGATTCTGATTTACCTGCAAACTACAAGCTAAAGTCTATTGTATGCCACAAAGGCCGCAGTATTCACGCAGGCCATTATGTCGCATTCATTCGTAAGCCCTTCGGATCTAATGGCAAACAGGAGTGGGTTCTTTTCAACGACGAAAAGGTAGTTCGCGGTGGTGAAATTGCTGAAATGAAAAAGTACGCCTATGTATATATTTTTGAGCGTGTCAAATAGATGTTAATCAATATGAGGCTTCCACATTGTTCAGGGTTATTGGGATGATCAAGATATGGGACTTTGAAGCGTCTCGGAACTAGGGACCACATGGCACATGTGGTGTACGAAGTTTCAGAGTTGGGCATTATCAAGTATATAAGGTCCTGAATCCCCTATTTTCTTCTTCACCTCAATCTATTTCGTACACTAAAAATGAACAACAATTTGCCTTCTGCTCATGGAGACTATTATAGCATCTCATCTAAGCAAACTAACTCCGATCAATCAACAATCGACAATGGCACCATGAACCTTTCCTCATTCAATGCGTTCGAGACGCCTGAAAGAACCGATATCTCGGAATTTCCCCCAGGACTGTTTACGCCGAATGAAAAGCCTGGATTTCAAAACAGCTTTCAGCATCTGAGCCAGCCCATGTTTACAGGCCAGGCACAGACATATTTCCGGCCTTCCCAACCATTCGAAACTTCCAATCCCAGCAATTTTCGGCAATCAAATACACAGCCTGTAGCTAACCAGCAGCAATTCTATCCTGGATTCTCTGTGCGCCCTAGTTCCAGCTCTACTCAAACATCACGAGGAGAGTCGCTCTTCAACTCATCAGGAAGCGCCTTGTTGGAGACCGGGAACGCGAGCCAACATTTTCGTAAAGATATGTTTGCTAATAATAATGTTGCACTGGAGTTGCAACGCCGAGAACTCGAGGCTCAGACTTTGAAAAGCGAGATCGAGCTTTTGAATGAACAAATTCGAAAGCAAGTTATTCCAGATACTGGAGTGTACAAGGTACATGCGTCTGTTAAGCATGCCTTTGATGAAAAAGCTAAGAGCTTGCGCGAGAGAGACGCTCAAATTGTAAAACTCACTTACCTGCTAGAGTCAGCAATGGGCGTGGTATCAAAGCCCTCAGATAAAAGCAGTAAGGCAGTAAATATGCAAGAAACTGATCAAGAAGTGCTCGCACACCGTATCGTTACGCGCATCGCTGCGCTTCGCAATGAGAATGAACTGTTAGGGGTAAGCCTATACTTTTTTGCTAATTGAGCTCGGCTAACGAAAGAAAAGCACATCGTGTCGCACAAGCATAGTGCGCAAAAAGAAACTGAGATTGGTTTGCTGAAGAAGGAAAATCAGAATCTAAAAGCCCAGTTGCAACGTAAGTCGACTAACTCATGGGCTTGACTTTCTGACTTCTACATTGCTAACATTCAAAGATCTGGAAAATAATGCCATGTAACGAATAAGGTAATCTGTTTACTTTGCCAGCATAAATGTGTCTTCATTGTATGACGAGTCGGCGAGATCGCGTATTTCTACGTCAGCAGCAATTTGTAGAACATTAGTGTCGTCTTCAGGGTCCACTAGATAAGCATCATCAGGGCCGTGTCTAAGCAAAGGGCTTTTAACAACAAACGACCTGCCATCGTAAGCGCAAATATCATAACCCTCTTTACCGGTTTGTAGTGTGATCCAACCAGCAGAAAAATTAGCAGTAGAAGCTAGGTCGGAAAACTGAAGAATCCTGGGATGCTGTTGATTTAGGGAGTCCCAAATGCCAACAAAATTGCACATAGACAGAGTAATGAGAAGCTGGCATGACGATTTGGGGCCTTCTCGGAATGATAGTTTTTTGATAGGGGAAGAATGCGAAATCACGCAGACCAAATCAATGAATATTTCAGAGCTAGTGTCTACTCTCCAAACCCATACAGTAGAAGGCATTGAAGCCACAACGGTTGAAATATAGCCACCAGTTGGAGAAGGGCACATATGACTGACGTGTTTGGCTGAGGTTGTTACAGGTGAGTATGGCAAGCTTGCCAAGGAATATATGAGCATCCCCGATGGACTAGAGACAAATTCCGACCAGACTGGAAGGTCTCGGTAAACATAACCCCTGAAATGGTTGAGGGTGGCCAAAGGTTTAAAGGTTAATGCTGACAGCACAGACACTGTCTGAGACTGGTCAGCAACAAGAAGTAGCTCGGCGTTAGGTAGCTTTAGCCATTCTATCGAAGTGGCGGGAATGATATTAACGTGCGAGGGCCGCTTGAGATAATGCGGACCGTAGTAGCTGTGGATGTACTTGTCAGAAGCCCCAAAGTTTGAGGAATACAAATGAACAGAATACCCTACAGCAGGAGAGTCTAAAACAGCCACAAACTGGCCACTTGGAGAGTATTTCACATCTTTTGAGTCGAGGATTGTTCCTTCGAACGATATAGACGACAAAAAATCAGATTCTTGGCTGTGTCGCCCTTTGCTAGGAGATTGCTTTCTCAGTGAAAATGTATCCAAGAGATCATGAGTATAGGGACGGCAAACGACGGAAAAAAATGTTTCGTTGTTCCATGTATAGGTTCCGACAAGATGGCTGGATTTTGGTGAAGGAATGTTCAGTTCCACCCCATCTCCAGACCATACTTGCGCCGCGGATATGCCATCTCGGCCAAATACTATAATCCTAACAACGCACTCAGGGTCTTCATTCACGTCAGGTGTTGGGATAGTTCCACTTAGCCAAAATACATTTGAAATGTAGTCGGGTGTCAGGATAGTTCCGTCTTGTTGCGTTTGTTGATTTTGTGTCTTGTTTACTACTGATTTGCCTATAATGAACGTACGGACTTCTTGGCCTCCCGCAATCAGAAGCCGTTCTTCCTCTAAATTGGCTCGAGCAAAAGGGCTCGTATCCCATTTCAAGATCTGGGCCATTCGCGCAAACTTGTCCCCCAGCTCAGACATCCGCTTCATAGCCATGGATCGAGTTGCTCTCACACAAAGTCGCGTTCCTACCACGTAGGCAATGTAGCTTCCAGAAGGAGAGCATGTTGGAACCGTTTTCCCCGTGCATGAAAATGGATTAGAGATTCCCCCATCTCCATTGCTATCGGTGCCTAGGAGCATCACTGCCCCGGTCATGTTGATTCACAATCTTCAGCTGTCGCGATGGTTGTAAAATAAGGGGCGTGTGTAATCAAACTATTTGGGCGAAGAAAAATGCATGTGTCTTCCTCCCCTAATTTTTTTTTTGTTTATACTTCTCCTTCTGTCAGGCATCTGAGATCCTTGCACAATCAAACAAAACACTTGCTACGCGGAGCATTTGATTGTGGCTTGCTAAACCGATTTCTACGTGTCGATAACTTTCTCAATTCTCTCTGCCAGACTATCTATCAACCCCCGTTCGTCTCTAGGAAAAAGCCATAATTGGGATTAGTCGTGATACCGCCCATCACTCGCCTGCTTTTCTCTCTTTTCTGAGACAACGAAGATACATCACCTATCAAGACTCTACTTTTTTCTCGTACTCTGTATTTAACAATGTCAGGCCCACAGCATTTATCCGAGTTTTACTCACTAGTAAATAAAGAGGCGCTGCCGAATTCAAATTCCGCCGTCAATTCTAACATCTCCATTCCTGCTACTATCAATAGTGCAAGATACACGCGCTCTACAGCAGGGGCAAACCACGACCGCAACTCATCCATGTCATCTTCTGCCTTGAGCCCTGTTGAAGGAGATTATCACTTTCAGCCACCGCAATCCGCTCCCCCAAGATACGGAATGCTGAGAAAATCGTCTGTTGCCTCTCTTGGAACAGTTACGTCTACTATTGCATCTACGTCTTATGCAGCAGGCGTTACCACCAACCACCCTGACCTACCTGCTCTCATCACGTCGCGTGAGGTCAACGAGACGCTCAACTCTTACACGGGTGTCTTGAGCGCGGCCCAAAAATATCGAGAAGCCTTGCTTACGGTTTCCAGCGCTGCTGCTGAATTTGGAGCAGCTTTGGAAGATTGCGCTAGATGTAAAGGTGCCGGGTCATCAGCGGAGTCCCTCCTTTCAGCTGGCGGATTGCATTATTTGGTTTCTAACCATCAGCAAATTCTGGCGAAATCCATACATAGTACGTTTGAGGTCCCTGTACGACGACAAGTAGAGCTGTTCAAGTCGACGATGGCAACTAATGACGGAACCTTCAAAAAGGAAATGAAAGCTAAAGCTCGACAGCTCAAGAAAAACGAAATGGAAAACATGCGACTCTCCCGCTTGCGGGTGCGAAATCTGGCGGCATACCGAAGTTCTCTTTTAGAGCTAACGTCCCAAATTGACGATATTGACAGGCTCAAGTATGAGCATTTCTGCCAGGCTTATGACGTCGCGCAAGCAACATCAACTAATATCTTAATGTATGCGGCATCTGTTGTAAGAGCAGAAGTAGAAATCTACGAAGGAATAGCGCGTAAAGGCTGGTCTGGAGGTGGCCTTGATGATCTTATCGCAGCGTGCCCAGACCCATTTGCTTCTAACGAAGAGGAGGAAGAGGAATACATGAACTATCCTACAGTTTCAAAAAGTACAGGAAACAAATTCCTGGAAACAATTCAAGGCCTACTAAATCCCTCTGCTGCAAGTGCCACGACAGCGTCGTCTTCGGCCACAATCAAATCAGTAAAACCTGATGCGTCCATTTCATCGGCTTCCACCGCGCTTGCTGCAGGCCATATAGCAAAAAAGGGCTCACAGAATTCCACAACAAAATCCCTGTTTAGCATACTGCCATCAAAGTCCATTCTTCCGTCATTTGATTCGAAATCAGCTACTAACGACAGTGTATCGTATGACTCAGACGAAGACGACGATGACTCTCACAAGCCGGGCAATTCAAACATCTCGGGACCAGCACCTCCTCAGCCTGCTTCAGCCGTCACTGATGCCAATGTCAACGGCCGTAGTGCAGAAATCAAGGATGCAAATGATGCCTCGGGGACAAATATTCTTGCAGACTCCTTTTTTTCAGGTCAAATATCCACTCCAAGGCATGTGGACTCTTTTTCATCATCTTTGTCTAGCGGATTTGCAAACCAAGTGTCAGCAAGCACACCTGTGAGGAACCAGTCACCACTGAGTCCAAACCTAAGCCCCAGAGTTACAAACAAGCGCGCAGAGGCTTCAAGTCACATTACTGCGCAAGCGCCTACGGCAAGCAGGTCAGCTCTTGGTACAAGCGCGGACACTCATTCTACAAGTAGTATAAACAAGAAGAGCAGTGCTTTGCATGGAGGATCGGAAACGGACTCGGACGACATGCTGGGCTATTCGGGATGGGGAAATGTTCACTCTTCCGTGCCCTGATTAATTTATGTGGAAGGTTTATTCTTTCAATCTTCCATTTAGCAATTATTTATTATTCCTAGAGACGGAAAGCCGTGTGTATGATCTTGATTTTACTGTTGAAAACGTTATTTAAAAATCATATGGGTTGATTTGAAGTTGATACTTGAGGTGTAAGTAATTTATTTAGCTGTTGCTACTTGAACTTGTAGGGACTGGTCTTCCTCCTTCGCACCCGATTTGGCTTGAAGAAGATTCAAGATGGATTCGCCGGTGGAATTTCCTAGAGACCTTTGGTAGTTGAAAATACGAGCTAGCTGGTAACCAGCTACACCGCCCAAGAAGAAGTTGACAGAGGCCAGTAAATAATTTCTGGGCTTGATGATCATGCTCCAGCGAGTCCAAATAACGCCTGTAGCAAACAGCGCGACCTGCTGAGTTCCAGACAATTTCTCAACGGGGCGTTGAATATCGTTGATTCCGGCAATCACCAGACTCCACTAATGTCAAGTTAGCAGGTATGTTCAATTGTAGAACAAATAGACTACCAAATGGCGATGGTGATGGAGAAGGGAAATCTTGGACACATACTTTCATAACTGGGGCCTGAAAGGGGGGTAAAAAAAGGTCGGGAGAGCGTACGTGGTTAGCGATTCAGATAATGACGTCTAGCTACTTTATGAAACTATATGTCATAGCATACCCAAAAGTGAATGGTCTTAGGGCCAGTTTCGGAGTTTAAGAATCGAGCGAATTTGGATGCCATGATCGTTGATTTCTAAAGCAGTGTAGGCTTGACGTGAAGGAGATGCAAAAAATGTTGAAATCAAAGATTTTGACTGCTTTTGCGACTTGCCCCACCTGACTAATCTTGCCCCTAGCGATATCGATTCGAAATCAATATTGTCGGACTAATAGAACCCCGACTTTAAAGTGTGCAGGCCCAATTGCTGACCATGAGGTAGATTTTCTGAAACAGTCACTACAAAGTACTTATCGCTTCCCAAATACCGGTAGAACCTAACAACTGTTCTGATACTGAGTGTAGAGACCTAGAGCTAAGAACGTTTTTGCGTCTTGGATTCCTGCCTTGTAGATGTCATCCCGTGGCACTACTCTTACGATGATGACCTCATTTTCGCCGTTCTCAGTTCGCTCTCTCAAGCGCCCTTTCATCTTACTGACTTTCTCGCTGGTTAGCAAGACTTTGTGAAGAAAGACTCGTATAGTTTCGTCAAGCAGCCCAGGCGAGAGGTACAGCTCTTTTCCCGCTGTCAAGTCTACTAGATCATTCATAGACTCAATCCTAATTCCTGCTTCCTCGTCCAGTTCCCTTGCAGCCGCTCCCAAAAAAATATTTTCTCGATTCAGAGGGCTGCCACACTCTTCATCAATCATTCCCGCAGGAATTTCGAGAAAGGAAGTGGATGCAGCAGGGACTCTCGGCTGTTCCACGAGTACAACGTGCTCTCGGTGTTCTTCCGTATCGGCCTCTACCAAGATTACTAGTATCGCGACGGACGCTCCTCGAAGGACAGTGACGCCTGCAAGTGGCCGGCCATTTGGATGGACAAGATCTGCCTTGAGCTTGAGGAACCCAATTTTGCCCGAGCCAAACTGGTCCACACTTTGAATTTCTATTCCTTTTAAGTCATAATGTCTACTTGCAATTTTTGCGGTGTTTGCAGTAGAAACGGACTTCTCGAGGCATGCAATCCAGTTCTTGAATGGAGGAAAGCTACTTAGGATCTTTTCGTTGAGGCCTTCAGGACCAAACGAGGATGAATTATAGGATACAGGTACTTTAGCGTTCAAAAAAGGCACCCGGAAGGACTTGACTAGAGCATTCATTACTGCGAGCGATGGTTTCATGTATACCTATATCTTTTTGATATTATGTCGTTGTCAATATTGTGGATATAGAGCAGTGGTGGGTAGAGAGCATGATCAGTATAATATTGTGCCTAGAGATTAATCAGCCGCGATTTGAGCATGTATTGCACCTCATTGCACCTCATTTAAATTGCTGAGCACCTCACTGATACCACAAGAACCATCCAATACTCTGCTGTGCTCCCGCAAACACCTCTAAGCACTGCTGAGCACCTCATTCAACGGCTACCGTGTGGCATTGCTGAGCTTCAGTACCTTAATATTCGCCAAGACCACGATATACGTTAAATATGTTGAAAATAACGGGCTTATCCGAAAAGCCACCTAAAAAGTCTCTCTCCACGACTTTTCATCGCTAGAAACGTCCCGCGGGGTGACGAGCGCTTCGAGAAGCTTAAATATCATGGCCTTCCTCGATTTGTTCAATTTCCTCGATAATTTTTTCGTTTTTCACTTACATTCTATCCAGCACAGCCCAATCATATAATATAATTTCAACCACCATCATGTCCATCAGTGTCCTCTCACAAGACGGTTTTACCGCTAAGATCTCCTCAAGATACACCGATGTCATTGGAGCCAAGCTTGGCGGGAGCATTCTTTCATTCAGTGACCAATGGTTTGCCGAAGCCTCAAACTTGATCCAGCCCACTCTTCCTATCAGACAGGTTGGTAAATTCACGCCCGCCGGTGCCTGGTACGATGGCTGGGAGACTCGCAGACATAACACTGAGCCTGCTGACTGGGTCATCATTAAACTCGGAGTTGCCAGTGCACGCATCATTGGTACCGAAATTGATACTGCATTTTTCAACGGCAATCATGCCCCTGCTATTTCTGTCGAGGGCACTTTTGTTTCTCAAGACTCGGAGCTTGATAGCGCTCAATGGGAAGACGTAATTGCTCAGACAGAATGTGGACCTTCTCAGAGACATTTTTTTGCTAGAGAGACTCTCACAGAAAAGTCTTACACTCATGTACGTCTTAATATGTTTCCCGATGGAGGAATTGCCAGATTTAGACTCTACGGCAAACCCACGCCAGTGTTTCCTGAAGACGTTAACGAGGTCATCGATCTTGCTCATGTTTCGTCCGGTGGTGTTGCTATATCTTACTCAGACCAGCATTTTGGTGCTGTTGACAACTTGCTCATTCCAGGAAGGGGTAAGGATATGGGCGATGGCTGGGAGACTAAGCGATCTCGTGAGCCTGGTCATGTTGACTGGGTCATTGTGCAGCTGGGCGCTCCTGGATATATTGACCGTGTTGTGGTTGATACTGCCAACTTCATTGGAAACTTTCCGCAATCAATCACTGTTCATGCTTTGAACGCTGACAGTGCTTCAGTAGTTTCTCACGATGATAAGCAATGGAAGCTGATTGTGGACAAGAGCAAGACAGGTCCTCACAAGATTCACGAATATATTCGCTCTGGCGAACCTTCTTTGACCTCTACTCCTGACGAATCGCCTGTTTTCTCTTTCCCTGAGCTGCAGAGCACCTCGTCAGAAGTGTTTACTCACGTTAAGCTGACTATTATCCCCGACGGAGGAGTTAAGAGATTCCGCGTCTTTGGTCGTAGAGCGGTCTAAAGCTTAACTGCATACATTGCGGCGTTTTCATTTTGTTTTATAGTAGTCAAGATTATCAATAGCATTTAGTTCAATACAATCATGGGGTATACGTTGTGCTGGCGTAGCATTTATTTCCTAGAATATTGCAAGTCAATTGATAAATTTCATCGTAGCGGTGTTTCACCCAGCGAAAAAATCTAACCTTCTTAGGTACTTTTCGAGTCTTGCCTCCAAAAACCTTCCTTCTACACTTCTATCGCCATCTTCGGCTTCACAACTTTCATCACCAGCATTTCAGTTGTAGCCTCTTATCTCTATCACTACCAATACAATAGAGCTTTTGTCACGCAACACAATTGATTTCTAATTAGTTTTCTTGTAATCATGGCCTTGTCTTCGTCTGCCGTTAGCTATAAGGTGCAAGATCTGCTCGACAAGATTAATGATATAGATCAGGATATCCGCTTCATGTCATTCAACGACCTGAATGCCTTACTCACAGACCCGGAGAACCATTCTGTATTCCAGGCCCAGACTCCACTGACAACAGCAGTGGCCAACGGAATTGTCGCTAAGCTTGGCGACAATATCTCAGAGGTCCAAAATCAAGCTGCCAAATGGTAAGTTGAACTTGTAAGGTGATGTACTTGACTAACGGTCCAGCCTGCAACCATTGATGTACTGTCTCAATGATTCTCAAATTCAGCACGTCATTCGCAAGCTTTGCAACCCACAAAAGCCTCCCAGCAATCAAGAAATTGACTACTCGATCTATGCTACTGCCATGCGAACTGTCATTGCAAACGCTACCCCGTCAGTTACCAATGCCCGACTCATCACCGAAGAGCTACTTCCAGTTCTTTGCAGCTCTATTCAGAACTCTGTTGATAATATGGATGTCCTCATTGGTTTGATCACTCGTTTTGGCTCTTCTTTCACAGCTCAGGAGGTTGTTAATAGTGAACAGGCACTTCTCACTGTTTTACAGGAGGAAAAAGGTCTCGTACAGAAACGCTCAATTGCAGCTCTAGGCATCATTTCCCGCTACCTTGAGTCTAAACAGTACCTTCATCTTATTCAATATATTCAAGGTGACTTTAGCGCCAACAAATCTAACTACCAGTCGATCAAAAACCTTTCATCGCTATGCGGAACTGTTGCAAAGTCTGATCCCTCAAAATTCAAATCGTTTTTGCCAGAACTACTGCCAGTGGTCATCGATACCTTAAACATGGATCTGATTGGTGAGGAAGAGGATGAATCTTCTGAACTGGCTGAAGCTCGAGATGCCTCTCTTTCAGCTCTTGAGATATTTTCTGATTTTGACTCCAACTCTGTCGAACCCTATGTTCCAAGTCTACTGGAAGTTTCTGCCAAATTTCTAGTATACGATCCCAACTTTTTTGACGAAGATGAGGTCGATATTTTTGATCCTTCTGGAGATGTCTCTATGGCTGATAATAGAGGAGAAAATAAAGACGACGATGAGGGGGACGAAGAGGAAGACGACGCCTTTGGCGACGACGAGTACGATATTGACGAAGATGCTTTTAGTGACGATGAAGATCAAAGTTGGAAAATGAGACGTCACGCAGCAGTGCTCGCCGCCAACGTCACCAAAACTTGCCCCGGAAATCTTCCAGTGATATATGACCAATTATTTAAGCTCTTGATACTCCGCGCTACCAAAGAACGCGAAGAGAACGTCAAACTGGCCTGTTTAGAGTCTTTGTCCCAACTTATTTTGGCAGCTGGAAAGGACAAATATTACTATAGCACCAAGGTCAATTATGCTCACAAACGAAAGAGTTCTGATGCGAGCATGTACATCCATACGGATCCCCGTGAGCTTATTATTGATGTTCTTCCAGTAGTCATCAAGTACAGCGTGGCCGATTTAAACAGACCTATTGCGGCCAGCATCAAGCATGCAACTCTTGATCTTATCACAAGTATTGTCCGAGTGACTGAAGGACTCCCTTCTTCTGAACTTTCGAAAACTGTCTACACCATTTCAGAGCTGGCCAACGTTCCCTCGACTCCCTTTTTGGGTGACATCTTGAAACTTGTGTCTGCAATTCTTACCAGCAATGACATCGAAACATTAAGCTCTCACCTATCGGCTCTAGCGCAAATCATTGTTACTGGAATTTCTCACTCGTACTACAGAACGGCATTGGAGGGTCTTGAAACTGCTCAAAATCTTTTTCCCCTTTTCAAACAACACTCTGGTATTTCTGTTACAGATCTCATGAATACCTTTATCAGTAAATTCTCTCAGTCTGCTTTTGATATTGAGACACGGAAACAAGCAATTCATGCTTTAGGCGGACTAGTTTCCGCTGGGCCTCTCACGCAAATTGAAATTGAGAAAAGTGCCAATTCTATTTGCAGCCAGCTCAGCAATGAGCTTTTGCGCATCGACGCGCTTCAAGCTATTGCTCTGTTCGCATCCTCCGACAATGCAACAAAGTATCTTTCTAGTGAATGGATTCACGAGACTAGTCAGACGGTGGTTGTTTTCTTGAAGCAAAGTTCATTGACTTTGCGCTCAGATGCACTCATAGTACTTCATGCACTGTTGAAAATTACTGCAGAACGCGCTGTAACCAACAGTAATCCTGACAATAGACTTGGAAGCATTTATCAAGAACTCTTGAGCCGTGCGCAACTTTTGAGCAAACCTTCGCTTGCTGAAATTCCGTTGATTGGGACTATAGTTAGCATTTTCGCTGACGGACTAGATGCACTGGTACTAGGAAGCTTCCCTGTCGTTGGTGATATTATCAATTATGCTAAGTCAATTGTCATCGTTGGGTTTGTTACATCCATTCAGAAACAGGTTCTTGCTCTATTTGATAAAATTACCAGACTTCCTATTGGTATCAATATTTACAACGACGTTGTTTCCATGCTTTTACAGGGACAATCACTGATTCCTGCGATAGTGGCTATTGCCATTGTAAATTACCAGCTCCAGGATAAGGTTGGAGGCTTTGTCGCCACTGTGAACAACCCTGCTGAAACTCCAATTGCTATTGAAAAGGCTCTGCAAGTCCTGGGAAATATAGGCAAAAGATCATCAATTTCCATCCCATTAGATGGAATTTACGCCAATTTTGATTCCTCAAACGACAAGATTCGTGTAGCAGCCGCCGTGGCGCTTGGAAACGTAATCAGTGGAAATCTATCACAGTATCTTCCTGATTTATTGGACCGCTTGTCTAACAGTAAAGGCAAAAATGGATACCTGTATCTCTTGGCGCTTCGAGATGTGGTACTGGATTTGCAAAAAGGACCAGATGCAGCTGTTACACAGAGCGTAAACAAGACCTGGAACTGTTTATTTGGTCTGCGATTCAAGGATGACATGTCTGAAGATGGTGAAAAGGCTCTTGTTGCTGAATGCATTGGACGACTGAGCATAATAGATCCTGAGCGGTTTTTGCCTGCACTCAAGGAAAAGCTGAGCTCACCTGAAGTGTCTGTACGTCGCAGCGTTGTTTCTGGAGTCAAGTATACGTTTGGATTGTCTCTTGATAAATATGACCGACTACTTCGACCGATTATTGTAGACTTTTTAGTCCTCATGGAAGATCAAAATATGAGCATTCGCCAAGTTGCATTGGGTGCTTTGACCTCTGCAATTCACAACAAACCACACCTTTTGTTACCACATTTGTCGCGGTTGCTTCCTCTCTTGTACAAGGAGACCGTGGTTAACAAAGCGCTGATTCGAACGGTCCAAATGGGCCCCTTCAAGCATAAAGTGGACGATGGCCTGGATCTGCGCAAGGCCGCCTACGAGAGCATGTTTACGTTGGCTACGACTCTGCCCAGAGAATGGCAACTGAACCTGTTTAAAGATGATGAGTTTATTGAAAGAGTGATCCTTGGCCTTGATGATGAACACGACATTCGAGTACTATCATGTGTCACAATCGCCCGCATTGTGAGTGTCGATGTACATGTGCTATCTTCCAAGAGGGCGTCAAACTCTGTCAGCAATATCGAAGAGCTAATCGAAAAGTTCTCCAAAATCCTCAACATCGTGGTAAAGGAAACAGCGTTGAAGCAGGAAGTAGAGAACCAGGGAGAACTGGAGCGCAATGTTGTAAGAGCAAGCAATCAGATCAACGAAGCAATTCTACAAGCTACAGCCCTGGATGGGCAATCCCATGTTTTAAGCGATATGGAATTGAAACAGTGGTCTAGCTTCATGGCTAGTCCCAAGATGATTGAAGCTCGGAAATAAGGTGCTATTTGAGTGTGAGTTGTTATCTCTGAATATATATAAAACTACCTACATGTAATCACAAGCCTGCGAATATGCTATGCTGAATCCTATACAGTACTAGTACACTGTATGGTACTGAAATAAATGAGAGTCTTTAAATTGACTAATATTTGATTTTTGTTTTTTAAAATTTGTACACATGACGGCAAGCGCTAACACTGGGCCACTAGCCGCTTAGCCAAAGCAATTGGAAACGTACTCATTATTTTGAGCATGTTGTTTGTTTAGATATTTTTCGAGCTAGCAGCAGACGCAGATGGCGGTGGTGGCGTCGCACCCCCATTACTCGGTCCATTCCTATGATACAGCAACTTCGAATACATTGCTTCTTTGAAGTTTTGATAATTGAACCATTGTGCGCGCCCTTCTTCTGCCGCCGCCGCCGCTGAAGACGTAGACGAGTAGGGGTGGGTTGAGGAAGAAGTGGGCGGGTTCCAGTGCATGAAATTGTCACGCAGCTGAGTGGTAGTCAGGTTGTTCGAAGGTTCAGAGTGGTCGCGGGATACGCGACTGCTGTTGGTTTCTGTTGCGGTTCCTGAAGAGGAAGGGCTCACGTCGCTATGCTGGGGTCCAGCCCCGGGTGAGGTTTGTGATTGAGTTTGCAGTTGTGATTGCAATTGGGCGGGTATGTACCCGGACAATCGCGTCGACGTTGAAGAATCATGCTGTGGCTGTTGCTGCTGGGATAACACTGTATGAGGCCCAACAGAACGCCCCGGCGACGCAGACCGATTACTATTTGAGGATGCAGTTCCGACGGGGGCGTATCCTTTGAATGAGTCGTATGCTTCGTTTTCAACACCAACGCTCGGAACTGGGGGTGGGCTATTTGTTTCCAGAGAAGTCACGGAAGCTCGGCGATTGAGCGCATAGTCGTGAGAGTGTTCGTTCTTGACATGGTCTGGACATATTGTGGAAGAGTAGCCTAGTATTTTGTTAGCAGCTTGTAATAAGTTTAAAGATGAGTTTAAGGCTTAAGCTTGAGTAAGAAGGACGTTGAAGTTTAGAAGCAAGGGAAGTAACCTAAAAGCATTCACGCCTCGTTTGGCCTTATCGGCATTGCAGGAAAGAAAAAAGGAGAATCGACGTGTTGAAATTTCACTTACCAGAACCTATAGCATGAGAGATACAAGAGTGGGGTTGCAAGTCAGTGCCTTTATGGCCCAGAGTGCCAATATCAGACTTGCGACGTTGAAGAGTAGACATGATAATGATTATGATGAAGAGGAAGACTCAGTGAAGTACAGGTAGAACTCTTTGCAATAGAAAAGTGTAGTTGGTTTGTGATTTTTTGTTAATCGTGCGTTGGTTAAGAAATGTTAATGATATGGAGGAAGAAAGAATCATGAAAGTCCGAGCAAGAGAGAGATTTACTAGAAAATAGACCATTTGTAACGACTTGATCCCTTCTGAGACCGCCGTAATATTACCATATTAGTCTTGCTTAGTATAACCAAAGCCCAGACTAAATTAATCTACGCGCACACGGGTCCTGAGTTCCACCTACCAATTGCAAGAACAGTCTAGAACCGTGCAGTGCATTCTATACAAAGCGATGTTCTCTACGACAAGAGTTCTTCTTCGACGAAAGTCGGGCCGACATTGAAAGCCTCGATATCAGCAGGAATAGGCAACGCATACCGTAGTTACGATTGCAATCACAATATACGGTGACTAGACCAAGTCTCGTGTTTCGACTGCGCCTTTCATAACCTCTCTCCAAACCACCCACAAAGCAAAGAATGAAAGCCCAGAAAAGGAACGTGAGCTACTATAGATTTTTCAACTTTTCGACACAAGCTGGAGAAACGCCGAGGGCGTGGTGTGATTATGATGCGGAGGTTTTTATGCCCAGATGGTAAACATCATCATGATCATTAATAAATATGGGGATACAAAAAGAAAAGAAAGCGTTACAAAAAGGAAAAAACCCTAAAGCCATAACCTCGTCATTAATCACTTTTCGTGACCTCCATGGTACTAGCTCAACGTTTGCGTTGGAATTCCGGAATTCAAACATGAATATCGATATCGATATCAATGAAAAAATAGAGCTATGGAACCACCATTATGAAGCAATCATTATTATAGCATAGCAATGTCAGCCAGACACTATACAGCAGGCGACGTGGCCTAGCAAAAAAGCCAAACCAGCAAAACATGACGCACATGTGCATCAGCATCTACGAAAGCATGTAGCTTCGAGACTTGCTCTCTTGAATCTGGGCCATTCGTGCATCAAGTGCCTGGATCATAACAGAAGCAACTAAAAAATGTGAAAAATGTGTTAGCAAATACAAAGCAAAACTGTTGAACAAGAAAGCTATAAAACTCACATGGCCAAATGTAGATGGTCGCTAAAATCCGGGAAACGGCACTCAACGACATGATACTCAACGGTAGTTGCATTTCATTTTGCTGGAAAAGTCCAAACTCAATTGCAGAAGCGTTTCCAGTACCGTTAGTGCTATGAGTGCTATTGTTGCTGTTGTCTAGGTTGCTTCTGGCTTCATTGTGCTGGGATTCGAGACTGCCAGAGTTCCCTGATATTTCATGAAATAAGCCCGGATCTGATGATTGTCCGCCAGTACGTTGTTGTTGGTTGTGCAAAACATCTGACTCGGCACGAGACGTCAATACGTCAAAGACTCTGTAAAATATCTTGCGCAGTCTCGAAACGAGCTGCTTCTCATCATCATGCCAAGATCCCCTATCACGTTCCTCCAAACGGTGGAAAAACTCAGACACCAAAAGGCCGCAATCAAAAAGCGCCAACAGGTTGTGAATAAAAGTCTGCGTAGCAGTGGCTTGTAGAGTCCAGCGAGTGGAATGCTTTTCCCAGAGAGAAATAGTGTCTGCAGCGTAAGACGCAGCTTCTAGTAGCTCATTAAACTGCTTCTGTGATCCCAGGTGAATGTCATATACCGTTTGGGGTTGCAACTTGTCTAGCTCCTTGCCCATTCCCACAAAATCACGCTTCCAGAAACACTCTTTTGTCTTACGCAAATCCAGGTAAAGACGTACATGGGCTAGCGAAGATATAGGAATTGAGTCGGACATTAGTGAGCCCTCTTGTGAGCGAGGGATTAAAGATGCGTGAGGCGATAAAGACCAGGTAGTTTCCCAAGCTCGTAAAATAGCTTCTGTGCGACGCTTTTCTCGGTCCAGCCATCTAGACGACTCCATGGCTGATCCCGGAGATCTCGCTGTAATTGCTTCTTTGTGATCAAAATCAATACGACGCTGGTGGATTTCCAAGTGTATTGCGTAGATCAAAGTTAGCAGAGTAAACTGGGGAATCTGACCAATCAATGTAGCTCCAGAAAGAAGTCTTTCAAGGCAGTCTAAAAAGTCCGGACCCTCTACTGCGTTTCCAAGAGATCCATCAGACTCTTTTTTCTGTAGTGCAATCCACCAATCTTGCGCTGAAACTGCTACCCACAATTTCTCGTCACATGGAGATCCACATCGAATATCAGTATTTTTCAACGAGCAAGTAACATTGTATCCGGTTGCCAAAAGGCAAGAAACAATGTGAACAACATGCATGGTTCTGATTCGTTCTTGAACACGAATGAAATATTGCCACTTTTCTTCAACAGACGAACTGTCAGGTCCCGGTACGGTCAGAAAGTTTCTCGGAGGAGTGTGCAGACCAGCGGATTTTGCTAAAGAAATTACGGCATTAGCCTGAGCCATGGCAATCTCATTTGCAAGTGGTTCTTCGCTAAATAAACCGTAAATGACGCCTAATAAGAGTGTTTGCACAAGCCACAATGGAGTTGGCTCAGGATCCGTCTTTTGGTCATGTTTGCGCTCGCGCCGTGACTCAAGATAAACGTGAATGCAAGAGCGGGAGATTTCAAAAATATTTGCTGAATCTGACCGCTCAAACACGTACAATGCACCGATGGCTGCCATGCTAAGTGCCAGGGATGTGTTTTCTTGCGTAAACTCAATGCTGTGATGTAGAAAAGGCAAGTGCTTTGCAAAATTGTTAATGTAGGCGTCAATGTAAAGCTGGAGTTCTGGAGTAGAAGGGAGATGCGGAGGTTTATTGGACGTGAATGGCGTAGGAATTGAAATAGTTGTGAGAATATGCAGTCGGAGGCGCGGTGTAATTGTATAAGACCTTGGAGCTTGTATCTTTTCCGAAAACAAACTGGGCGCGTCAACTCGAGAGTGTTGGTTCCATGAAGAAATAGTATCCAGATGAGTTGAGGGATGGCTAAAGCTGGTACTGGAGTCAAACAAGCTTGTGGGGGTAGGGGTGGAATAGTCTGCGTGAGTATTTCCAACGCCAGATGTTACGGCAAGACTATCAATGACCTGTGATGGACCATCACTAACTCCCCCGTTAGGTGAATAGTCTTTCATATTTGGGAGTGAACTCATCCAGGCAAAGTCCTCCTGTGCATCTTGATGTGCATTTTGGGTCGAGTTACCGTAACTAGTTTGTATCCCGTGGTTGTTGTGACTTCCCAGAAACATTTCATCAAATGAAGGATCAAGTAGTTGGGGATTGATGAACAGCGGGTCATTGATTTCAAAGAAATTGTCAATTAAACCTCCCGTCTCACCCAGCAGAGTTGGTTCAAGCTGTGGAGTTGCGAATCCAACTTGTCCCAAGCCAGACGGAGAGAAAGAACCCTCCATGATCGGAATATCTTTGTACTTTGAATATGAAGAAGCCGAAGTAGCAGAGAAAGACGCCGAACGCATTCGGTTGGGGAGTTTTTGCTGCTCCTGCAAACTTTCTTCATGATTAGGGTCCAAACGTCTAGACCCTGATATGGGGCCATGCGAATTCTACATCAGATGTCAGAAAAAGAACTAAAGTTAACACAAGCAACTTACAATGTCATGGCGAGGAAAGGGAGCTTGAGCTGTATTTAGCGGAGACAAACCGACATTGCCTGGGTACGGTAGGGGGCTCTGCTGGGGGAGCAGGTCAGATGCCGGTGTGGCTGGAGTAGAAGCCGTGCTCCCGGCAGTTCCAGAAGCCGGAACCGGCGAAGGAGCTGTTTTAGATGACTTATTCGATACAGACTTACGCTTGGCTGTAGCACGAACACGAGGGGTTTCAGGAAAAGAAGCGTGGAGTTTTTGCTTGTGTCTGAGAAGCAGGTCACGTCGAGCAAAACACCTCTCGCACACTGGGCACTGGAAAGGTTTTTCTTTCGTGTGAGAGCGCTCGTGGCGCTTTAGATGTTCCAGGCGGGCAAAGGAGCGAGTACAGGTAATACAGACGTGAGGTCGTGGTTTGTCTGTCTTGATGACTGAGGACTTTGGAGGAATTTGTTGAGTTGGCGGGGGCATGTTTGGCAGGGGAGACGGCAGAGAGGAGTGGCTTTGAAAGCTAGACATGATTGGTGGCGAGTTCTTGAACGTTGGAGGAGTTGGTAGTTGGTGGACAGAGGCTGATTTTGCATCCATCGTGAAGTAGCTAACAGGCAAAGAAGTGAACAAGGATGGTGGTTGTGTTAGAAAGCTCGAGGGAGGTACAGGGTGGCTCAAACCAGCTGCTGGCAGTGGGGTGAAAAAGCGAGTGATGTAAAAGCGGTCGTGCTGGGATTGAGAGACCTGCTAATATTCTACCACAAAACTTGTTGTATACAGCACTGATCCTTTCGAAAAGGGTCTTCAGTAGGCGAGAGATTAAACGGAAAAAGGCGAAAAATGGAGTTGGAACTGCCTTTGCGGGAGGTGAAAAAAAGTAATAAAAAAACTGAAAAAAAATCATGGGGAAGTTTTCTATTTTTCTTACTTTTCTTTCGATTTTCCTACCTTTTTTTGGTTTTTATGAATTTTTCTCAATTAACACTATTCAGTTTCGGGTTAGGCTGTAGGCTTAGTCACATTTAGTCAGGATCTACGCGTGACACACACAAAACCGAGTGTCTGCTGGTAATATATGACATAATGGCTACTACTTTGCTTTTTATTTCCCCAGATTTCAACATGAACCATGAGGCTTTAAGCTTCAAATTTTTTCCTGCGTGACTACTACGCAGACTCTACAAACTGCAACTACTTCTGAAGACTTGACGTTGTTTCAGAATTTGAACTTGGAGCTTGTGCTCGAATAGCAGCTGCAGTTCATTGGCAACGTCAAATCAGTTATGAAGCTTTCAGGACTCGATTCCGAAGCACCGCGAGGAAAATACACAGTCAAGCAAGAAAAAACCTAAGCGTAACATCCCTTACAATAGAGATGACGCGTGACGCTTGAAATTCGTATGTAAATAATTTTGGCCTTTTTTCAAATCCGGATCCGCGCGTTTCCGAACCTATCCGCATATTTGCAGAGGCTTAAGGCTTTTTAAGGCATCTTGAGCTCTTGTCTAATGCCGTACAACAGCGGCAGCTGCACCACCCAGAGCAGTCACTTGCATGCAAATTCGTCAAGATCACATGGTGGGTAGCCACCAATGTCACGTGCTGATTTGGACTCTACAATCGCCGAGATCCGAAACCTGGCCTACGAGACTTCAGGGTAGCCACGCGTCGCCTCACGCTTCCAACATGACCTTTATTAATTAGGGCTCTATAAGCAGGGTAACCGTAGGCACTAAGAGCTATAAAGAATGTTTTCTTCTGCCCTTTTTTTTCTTGTTTCTTCTTTTTTCTTCAGCACGACATCATTATTAGACAAACTAGCACTATCCTTTAAAATCAGATTGTGTTGGTGATTCCATGATGCCCAGAGTAGACTGTGCCCTTTTAGAACTCGGGTGGAGCTTTTTAGCGAGGAATTTCGAGTGTCAGTTGGGCCCAACATCCATGTTGAAGAAACCTTGAAATTTTCAAAGTATTTTACTGCGTACTCCCATAGTATGCCATATAATAGAATAGATCTAATTCAGAAAACTACTGAAAGAACGTGACATGTGATGTAGCTCCTTTTCAAAAGAAAAAACACTACCTAATACTACTGATATAGCTAGAGATATGACATGCTCCAGAGACCTATGTACAAAATGATGTCGGCGAAATATGAATTAGGATCGTATCTATACCCGTTTCATCATATCCATATTGAGCTTGGGCACTGGCTGCTGTACTAATGAGCATTTCTTGTCGCAAGAATAATAAGTAATTCATTATAAAATCTCATCAAACTAGTCGGCCGTTTATCAAACTTTGAATTATCCATTCACGGTGATAGTGAAGCATGCCCGTCACAGGCTCGCCGCGTTGAAGCATTCGCAGCACCTTGCGGTCTTCAGTAGAGTCCAGACCGTTTGCCGTTTTACGCCGCGCAAACCCACTCGCGCTCATGCTCCGCCGGCTGCTGCTGGACCGGCTTAGACTAAGACTGGGGCTGCACTCACAGTTGTGGATTACAATAACGCCTGACTTTTCTGTATCCAGGGCTTGCAAATTATCCAAGTCCGCAGCCGTGCACACTGTTTGTATGAGGCTAGGATCACAGCCCATCATCAGAATAATGGTGCGGAATGTGGTACTAAGTTCCACAGCCTTTGAGGAGCGTGGTCTTGGATATCGACTGTTCCCGCTGCTGGCAGAGCCCAAGAGAACTTCTGAAAGCGATTCGTGTTCAACTAGGTAAATAGGAACTTTCACAAGTCCAAAAGTTTTGTGTCGCTGGTTGAATTGCTCTTCCAGAGTCACTCCTTGAAGCCATCTGCTCATGAATTGGCTAACATCCAAACTTACCTGTACTCCACCCAGCGCAGTGGAGTTGCCTGAGCACAACAGGTAATGTTCCCACTCCTTGACCACTTCATGGTCCTCCAAGCAGTCTTGTATATAGTGCCATGAAAGACATGGCCACCCTAAAGCTAGCGCCTGTAGATATTTTCGTGTGCGCATAGTGTCTGTAGCCAGTACCGCTGCAAACTTGTACTCTTGTGCAATACTCTCATGCCACTTTATAGGACCCTTATCGCTTTCTAAATACAAAAGCTCTTCCAAGCCGTTCATCAGAACCACTCCTCCGTTATCTTTGATTAACTGGATACCCTGAAGTTCCTTTGGAGTACCCACATTTGGATTGGTCACGGCAAAAATGCACCCTGAAAATATGCCCTCATACACTTGACCCAGTGAGGCTGCCTCGTTAGCAGGGTTCAAATTATTGTGCTGAGTTGGAAATGTGGGAGGCGCTGGCGGGCCCACCTTGTCCATGCAGTTTTCTGAAAAAGCTGCACTACTCGGAGTATATAGTTGTTCGTTTCGAGTCTTGCTACGAGAGGATGAGATTGAGCTTGAGTCTTCGTCGGGGGACTCGTAGTATAGACCCCCGCGGACTCTGGTGGCTTTGCGTCGCGATATTCTTTCTTTCTCACTTTCGCCTCCCGTTGTGGGTACTTGCGCTAGTGCCCTTGTAGGAGGCCTCGTTTTCTCAACTATGAGCTTTGTGGGTGTTGATTCCACCTTACCAACGTCAGCCGCCACATGATTCTCATGTTTGTTTCTCTTTGTCAAGTACATCTTCCACACAGCCATGGTCATGTAAAAATCGCTTATAGGAATAGCGTAAACCTCGTTGCTCGCTATTTGCGAGCTGCCATGTGTGAGAGTACTAGTCACTCGACTGCTACTGCGTTGCGTTCCTGGCTTTGTCGAACCATGTGTAGAAATATAAGGCTTGACAATCGCGTAGTCATTGCCTTTGAGGTCTGTAAACCGCATCAAAGTTTCAGTTGGCTCTACTAGGGTTCCTGAGGAATCACCAGCTAATCGCTCGAGATTTGATTTTATGTCTTCAACTGAATTGTGTTCTGTTGATAGCAGTGCAACAATTCTAAACGACATCTTCTTGTTGGCATTGATTTTCACGATGTCGCCAATCTGCAAATCTAGTGCCATGATGTTTTCCACGGATAAAATCCCCTCCTGTCCCTCGTTGAATTGAACAATAACCTGAGGCTTGCCAATAACCAAGGGCTCAGTAACTGCCATTGGCTGCTTCAAATGTTTTTCAAGGTCAACCCCGATAGCACTCAAAGAAGTCAATGCTGCGTCATCGCTGCTCAATACGGCGCCAACGACCATTCGACGCTGCCACTGGATCCAGACGCTACATCCAGCTGTAGTCCGGTTCTGTATCCAATCAGGCCATGCTGGATTTTGCAATGCATCAAGTTTATTTGCTGGTTGTTTGTGTACCTCAGTATCTAAGTTGTTTGTAGGAGTTTCGGTGAGGTGAGAATTGGAAATTAGAATTGAGCTCGCGTCTTGTTCCACATGAACGGTGGAGGATGTTGGTCCAGCTTGGTGATTAGTAAATGCAGCAGAATTATAAGACTCAACGGCTTCTGGTGATTTATTAGAGTCTGCAGTTCCGGTTGACTCGGAAAATTCAGCAGATTTTCCCCGACTTTCAACTGTATAGCCAGAGGGAACATCAGAAGGCACGGAAGGAGCTATGCATGAAATTACTCCAGAAACATTGTTGGCAGGAAGTAGCGGGGAAATGTTAGTAGGCTGATCAACGGGCACGTCCGAACAATCAGTCACAATATCATGAATATCGGTTGCCATGCATTTTTCGGAGATTTTCACTCGCTTGGATGCAGGGTTTTCACGTATTGTCAATTGTCTTTTTTTCTGGCGCGGTTCGGAGACACTTGTTATCTTTGTAGCTTTGCTGCTCTCCTGTTCTTTTTCCTGCTCCAGCGGCTGCTCTTTTTCCTCCTCATCCTCGTCTTCTGGTACTATGCGTCTCTCAACTCTTTTGCTTCGATATTGAACTGTATCCTGAGCTTCAGACACTTTTTCGTCTTCGTAATCACTCGTAATCTCTTCATCATCTTCGCCAGCCGCTGGAAATGTACTGAATGTCTCGTATCGAGAAGCGGGCACAGGGGGATGTGGCGGTGTATACATGTCATACAAGCTCTTGGACCGATAGGGTTGCGAAGGCTGCGACTGTGACAGTGACTGAGACGGGTTTTGCGAGGCAACCTCGTCATTGCTGCTTGAACTTCTCTCCTGAGGTTTTTCGCTATCATTACGCTTCTTCTTCGATTGCTCGGCTGTTGAAGGTACCTCTATGTTGCTGAGTTGAGATGAAAGGGCATAAGGCTGGGATGGCCCAAGAGCTTGTCGTAAATCTTGCGATCCTGTCTGGCTAGAGTCTTGTATATTATCTGGTTCAGTGGGTGTCCCGCTTACAGCAGGCATCTTGGATTTTTTCAAGACTTCGCTTTGAGTTGTCGCATCTATGAGACTGGCTTGTTTTAGAGAATCGTCTAATTCGATATCAAGAGACGGAAACAGAGAGCCATGTATGGCATTAGGAGGTACAGCCTGAGTGTCTTCAACGTCTCTAAAATACCTTAGGTGCGAATCTGGGGCTTCTGAATCCGTTGTTTTTAGGCTATCATCTTCCGTCATTGATTTATTCTGAGGTGATGTTGGAGGCAAACTCTCAATAACTTGGGTGTCTTGAATTGGCGAGCTTTCCGCGCATGTCAATGGGGCAATCCTCGGATAGTTCTTGGGTGTTAGAAATATATTGTTTTGTGAGATAGCACCTGGGCTTTGTTGAGTTTCGGCAGCGGGAAAAGGCGTAAGCTGAATTACTTGGGTGTCAGGCACTGTGCCTGAAAAAGATAAGTGACGTTTCGCTGCGAGTGGCGATTGAGTAAGGTCACCAGGACTGGACATTGAACCTATTCGAGGTGTGTTTAGTGATACGCGCGCTGGTGTCATGAATTTAGCGGCCGCCTGAGAAGGCTGGGAAGACTGAGATTCAATCACTTGAGTAGCTGGCGATGCAATAGGCAAAATCTGCTGCGTGGCTGAATACTCTATTGTCTGTGTTTTTGCATCTTCTATAGGTGTATGCTGTGTGTTTTCGTTCTTAGCTTTTAAAGGAGATAATGGAGACTTCTCTTTGTGATATATTCGTGATGATTGATCTTCTCGTTTTTCCATGCTTTCATTCTGTTTATCGATTGTATCTTCATCGCCATCGACTATATCAACTGAAGAGCCAAGAATTGGCCTGAAATAACTTCCTTTAGCTTTGCGTAGTAAATGGGGGCGGTATCTGGTAGTGGAATCTGACTGCATAGCAACGCCCTTCGGACCGTTATTCAAATCATTCTCCTTCGAAAAATTGACGGAGCTAGACGCGTTTTTGAGTTCTGTTTGGTCAGCTGTAGCGTTGAGTACGACATGAACTGTGCTGTCGCCTTGGGTAGCATCGTTACTCTCCTGAGAATCTTGGGTTAGTTGGGTTGCTTTCTGCGTGCCTCCTTGAGTTGGTCCAATCTCGTCCTCGTCCTCTAGACGAATTAATGTCCGTTTTTGTTTTTCTTCAATCAGAGCTGATCCGTTTGCCCTAAATGGTCTTTTCGCTCCGCGGCCACTTCCATAAGTTGTCATAGGCCTGTTACGCAGAGGAGTCGCAAACGGGGGTTGTGTGAGTGCAGCATCGTTTTGTGTTGGCTCGAATTCGTCTTGAGTGGCCGCGAAGACCACTGGTGACCCCGATGATAAATGGCTGCTTGGAGAGGGCATTACAAAGTCATGCTGGGTAGATTAGTATCCAAATAGATATTATACCACTATACGCCCACAGGAGATCTTACATATATAGCTTGATTGCCATCTCTACTCATAGTGGCGCGAAACCTGGTATCGTGAGAGGATTGAATGTTATGTACGAAAATTATCGCGTGTGGAGATTTAAGTAGTTGTAATTTGGGTCTCAGTATGGAAGAAATTACGAAAGAACTTTATTGTTGCATGCTTCTCAGAGTTTTTCCAAATTGAGCCTAATTGTTTTCAAGCAATCAATGCTTCTAAATTCACGAAATCCAAATCTTGAACAATATACGAATTGACGCGCTTGACATACTTACATATTTCAGTGATAAAGCTCTTTCATTCTTGTTTCATAGGCATCTGGTTGGGTCCTTGTTAAGATTTATTCACACGTCAACTTTGGCAGCCTTTCTAACCATTTCTTCCTCTTCGTCACCCCCCTTTCTCTTTAGGCTGCGGTGTTCTCCTTGACTGTCTCCATTTGGTCCATTCAGTCTCTGTAAATCTTGAGGTGAGGTCACTCGTACGTACTTTTGAGTAACGTCTGCCTGGTAGCTTCCTAGAAGGGATTCGTAGAGATCTGCCATGATATTACATGCCTCTTTAATTTGTGATTTATCAACGCCAATTCTATCCCACCAGAGAGTGTCTCCTGATGAGCTAGGAGGAATGTCGTTCTTGGTATACTTGGAAGCCCAATAGATTGCAGCTGCAGAAACAACCTTTGTAGGGAACATGATACAGAGTGTAGTCCGGCACGAATCGTTCACGAATGCCCACGCACACTTCTTAAGTGCCGATAAGTGGGACACTCCCAACTTTTCAACATAGCTAGACAAGACCGAGTATGGCGAATCTAACGACATGTCAAAGCACAGAGCCTCTAGCAGTAGGTCCTCGTTCAGCAAAATAGTATCTTTCCATCGCCAGTAGTCTTTACTCTGCTCGTCCACGACCAGTTTGGGGTTTTTGGAGGCTATCTTTGTGCAAGCAATAGCAACATCTCTAAGCCTCCGGTTTGTTTCCTCAATTTTTGTGGCAAGAAACAAGCACGTCGCTCCCATGTCATAGTAATGGTACCTGTTTATCGAATACCTTAGATAAAAGCGATGCAAAAATGTACTCGCAGCATTCACCGTCATTTGAGGAAGTTTTAGATGACTGCCTACTTGTACAATGAAGTTAACGCCTTTGGACCTCTGAATCATTTCTACTTTGGACGGGATTCCTTCTCTCACACTAGGAGTAGAAGTGGTGAGTTCTTGGGCAGAATATAGCCACCTATTTTTCGGCGGCCTTTTGACAGTTGGCCTAGCAATAGTACGGCCATGTGCGCTGTATGACGGAGAGGGAGCGTTATAGTCTCTGCTGCTTCTGCGAGGTTCGTGTGTTTGGGATGGAGGATTCAGGTCGGAGTATCCATTTGAATGCTGTTTGCGAGAAGGTGAACTAGTATAAGAACCATGGCCAGTGGTAAGATGGCGCCTATAAGGAGGCAGATTGGATGGGGCATCACGCCGCCATGAAGGAGCGTCGTTATATCCTCCGCTCATGATGATGCGATTGCTTTTTCTCTTGTGTGCTTGGGTTGAACAAAGATCTCTAAGAGAATTCGAGTGTGCAGGAGCTGAAGAGATCTGAAATCGGCGTGATTAGATAATACCCGTTTTCTTTAGTGTTATGTAAGACAACGAAAACGCGTGTGTGATTAACCAGGGTATGGCTTATAGCTGGTGGTTCATGGATATACCTTCGGAGTTGCAGGAAATTCTGGGATCAAGGTCGGACATCTGCCCTTCTTAACACATGTTGTATGGAGCACTCCGTTGAACAACTAAGATATAAGTTTGCATCGCTACATTTCCTCGTTGCCTCCCCTCATTGGAATCATTACTCATTATTGCCTAGCAAAAGGATGTCCTAAGGAATATGCACGGAGTTACCTCTGTTTCATTATTCGTTTGTGGAACGGTTTCCCACGATGCCACTGCTGAGCTTCATTTTGTGGTATCTACGCCTACTATACTACTAGACTACTAGTCGTCTACCATTGAAAGGCAGATGAAGAGTTTCTACAAACTGGTCACAGTCGCGGGCGCCATCTGAAACAGCGAAAATTCTCCAAACTTTATGCCAAAACCATTCAAATGTTCAGTTTTTCAATCGTGATTTATTCGTAGTTATAATCAGTTGTAGACAATTTTGCCGGCTACGCGCATACTTAATTTTCTCAAAGTAAACGTTTGGGTTGCAATGCAATTGGGCAGGCCGCTTACCAGTGAATACAGCTAGACTAGACAATTACAAGCCGACGGGACGACGTCAACACCGCTAGCGCTAGCCTTCATAAACGTTAACTGTAATAATCCCAAGGTACCCACTCTATTCAGCCATATCCCCATAACGCAATAAGCTTTTCCCTATAATTCAATTCAACCTCTCAATTGCTTTCGACTTCATTCTTTCTTCACTCCACATCAAAGCGGAATTTTGTTGTTCAGCTACATCGCCAAAGTTCCAAAATGCGATGGCCAAGTATAAAAAAACGAAGCACGTCGCCGGACGACACATCAATGTCCATGGGCCATGCCATTATCACGTCGTCAAACCACAAGAAGTTGTTGCAACCAGATTTTCTGCAGAATCCCATAAACATATCTCGTTCAGATTTTCAGCGAGATACGATCTCTGCAAATGACAAGCGTAATTCTCTACAAGACCCTGATGATTCTCCCATAGTGAATCATTCAAACACTATCGAACACCGGCATCACCAACCGGATTCATACTTGCCATCAACATCATATCCAGCACAAGGCTCACCACAATACGCTCCCAGCATATCTTCATCTACTTCGATAATAAGTCGCTCTGCATCATCTCGTAGCCTCAAAGACCAAGTATTGAGTATCACTTCCCACCATGCCAGCCGCCTTCCTGTTTCCTCCATATCTGCTGCTGCATCCAAACGGCGAAAGCCTTCGATTGGCTCGCTTTCTTTCCGCCACAAAAAGTCGGTTTCTTGCAGTGGACCACCTAAAATTTCAATATCCAATCCTTTCATCTTTCCCGAAGCTTCTGAAAACCCAGGGGCTTCCGGTGTCGATGTCGAGAGCATATCAATTGCAGTTGGTTCTGCCACGCCCGAAACCTACGCAAGTTCTAGTCCTTTGAGCTCGGCTCATAGAACTGTGCCAATAGAAATGTTGGTAGCTGCAGGTCCACCCACTATGCAAATTTCGGGCTCGCCGCAGATATTGACATCATCCTCTCAAATAACTGAAACTGAAACAGCGGGTCGCAAAAGCCCTCCCTCATTCATCTCATCCAGCGTCTCCTCTTTTTCTAACTCATCTTTCCAAAAGTCCTCGATTCCACAAAGCTCAAGGCAAACGATTGAAGATCTTCCTTTTTCTTCGCATTTCACGCAGTCACCTAACCCTATACCTGTCACCTCCACTACCACCGGTGCCAGTTATATTACCAGTATACCATCTTCTACAGAATCTACACCCACCGCGCCCAACAACACAATAGCTACACACACCTCAGGAGGTGCTGCTGCAATTCAAAGCTTCCAATTGAACCGACAGGCTGCTGTAAGTGCTGACTTCGAGCCACTATATCCAGAAACTTCGAGATCAGTGGTTGTATCTGGCAACAAAAGCCCTCCACAAGCTGCAACTGCTGTCAACGATTCACTACTTTTCGGGCCAGAAGGAAGCTTCACATCACTTGGCTCCTCTGGTTTCAGTCCAAGGCAATTGCCTAGCGCGTAAGTACCTCATGTTTCCCTACCGCCTTGTCATATAATTCAGGAACCATTCAAGGTGTAGGACACGTTCGTCTGAAGTTTGCACCAAGACACGGCAGACAATATTTTGCCATTTACCTTCTGTTTCCTTTTAGCACCTTACCTGTTCTACTGAGTTGTTCCGTTCGTAATTCCCGTCTTGTTGTTCTCAGTTTTCCCCCTTTTTTGCCCACTAATTTTTTTATTTTTATTCTGCATTGGCATTTGGGTCCAGATAACTAACATCGCTTAGGCTGACAGATCAGTCTGAAAATCCCTTTTCTAAAATACCACAATTCCCCCAAAACAGCGCACCAGTGCCTGGTGAGTAGTTCAGCAGTCCGTTTCTCGCACTCTAACACAGTGATAGCGACCCAAATTGACTTCGCTATGACTTCCAAAACCGTCCCTGAGAAAACACTGGAATCATCGCGATCTGTCATTACTGGCGCACCAGCTGCTTCCCTCGCACACTCTCAAAACCAGCCCCACTCTCAAGAGCAGTCAAGCCAACAATCTTCGAAGGAGTCACAACCGAGCACACCTCATCCTGACAATATATACAAAGAGGGATGGCTCAACAAGTTCACGTCCTCAGGGTCTGCTTTTTCAAATTTTTCCAACCCCAATTCCAACGCCTGGTCTAACACAGCTTCCAATCAACACAATTGGCGGCTTGTACGCGCCATCATTCAAAATGGGTCCATAAAACTATACAAGCCCCCATCAGATCTAGGCGTTAAGGCTTTTGACATAGATACTCCACTTCAGCCGCCTCATACTTCTCGACCGGGACAATACCCTCAAGTACCAGCTGGCAGCAACCATAAACGCATCATGTCTTCTAATTCGTCTTTATTGCCCAAATCATCAACGGCTTCGGGATCTCGCCTGTTCTTTCGAGGAATGGAGGCTCACCCAGACTTGGAATACAACGACAGAGGGAGAATAGTTGGAGGGTCCATCGAAGCAATCTGTCATGCAATTTTGTTTGGATCTAGTGAGATCTTTGCTAAAACTTCTATTCTTTTGCTTCCTCTTCTTACTGATATAATAACGGCAATTGATCTTTTGACACTTTACTCTACAAGTGTTTCCCACTCCGGCTCCAATGCTTCCACAATCCCTTTTTCCTCTGCCAATCACAACCTTTCCACAATCCCCCCCAGCACAGTCAAAAATGAAGCATCGTCTTCAAGTCTTTTAGTTTCACGACTTCAACTTGTTGTGGAAACAATACAGGACAATTTTCCCGGAATGCTCCTAGACAACAAGATATTCAGCGTCTTCATGCGCCTGGTTGAATCTGTTTCTTACCACGACGACACTATCGCGACTGACCTTAAGATGTCAGTCTTCATGAAGCAGAAATACATGAACGAAATGCTATCTTATGCCACACACCAAGAGCCTGTCATGTGGAGCGGCTTACAGCCTAATTTAAGTGAGCATGCTTCGGAGCGCCTTCATTATATATTGAGTCGAATCGAAACAGGAAACTCATCATCCTCCAATAATGCCTCCACACATCACCATTATACAAACGTCAACAGTACATCTCCTGTTTCTATGGCTACAACCAAACTTCCCAGTGCTATCTCTCCTGACCTTATTCTTGAGTTTAGTATTGATACATTTGCTAAACAAGTATATCACTTTCATCTTGCATTCTCTAAGGACTGGTCGCCCACCTCTGATATTGCTCTTTTATTCAATACTAAGTACAACTACAACAAGCATAGCCCATTGGTGTTCGACTCGACCACAAACATTCATTTTCTTGGAGCGCTTTTGATTGACCATCTATTTAATCCTGTTCATCGTATTGATAACTCTTACCGAGGAAAGACTCTAACATATTGGATCAAACTGGGAAATGCGCTCAAAAACTGTGGTGACATGGTTGGCTGGCTCAGCATTGCCACTGTAATTTGCTCTATACCCGTTCTTAGACTTCGGGGGACTTGGTGCTACGTGTCTACTGACATTCGTGATCGGGTAATTCGAGAATGGGCTCCCGTTGTCTTTGACCTAGAGCGCCGCCTCATGGTTTCAGACATGTCACGGAAATCAACATACCATGTTCTCGCCCCCCAGGGAATTGGTTTAACATACCCAAAGGAACGTGTCGTCCCCTTTTTTGGCGATTTGTGTGTCAAATTTCAAGAGGGCTCTACTTATAAACAGTGCGAAGGACGGCTCAATAGCATCAGAACGGCGTTTGAGCGATGGGAATCATACCTTGAACAAATTCCACAAAACGATACATTCGAGCCGTTGCCAGAGGCTATTCCCGTCATCCAAAAAATGCTTTACGCTCTTCTTTCAAGTCATTTTGATGCTCCAGTCCTTACACCTGAAACGGTTCTGAAAATGTCACTGGAAATTGAGCCTAGCCTTTCTGGTCTTCATATTCGAAACCATTATCAGCAACAGGCCTCTGTAGCGTCAGGATCTTTTCTTCCTATTATTTTCACAAAAGCAATTCCATCTTATAGTGTCTTTTCACCGTCTCATATTATTGCAGCCAGTGGTGTATCTACTATCAACCCAAAGAGAACACTTCGGCCTTCTTCATCACGTTCTGGAGACTCTTTCCGAACTTCAGTAACATCGCCACATCATTCTAGCCAGTCATCGTCATCTTCATCTTTGGGTTCATCTGGAAATGCCCTCACATTCAGTGGATCTGTCAGTGGTGGTGCTAATCGTTCGATAGTTCACACCTCTGCTGATGGCCAAATTTCAACTACCGGCTATCCTGAAATCGATGCTCCTAGCCGATCGTTCGTGTCCAAGTATGGTACCGACCATCCGTTTACTAAAACTCTACGTGATATTCTCAACATTGGTAGCAAACTCTATTATATATCCGATGATATTGTGCTCAAAAGCTTTGATGAAAATGATGTGTCACTCTCTTCAAGCGTTTCCGGTGACCTAGGCACGCAAGTCTCAGGAAGCTCAGATATAACTCAAGGCAGCAGTAGCACTTTGGACATGACACACGCTAGGGTCGTTAATGTGGTTGTAAAATCTGCAAACTTGGAGCGACTTATCGACATTCTGGTGCTAGGTGTAGACGATTTTGGCTTGTTTGTGTCTCAAAGTGACAAGGTTTCTACTAACACCGCTTTGAGTTTCAGGATCGATATGGATATTCATACTCTGACTTTCTTTGCCACTTACAGAAGCTTTTGCGCACCTGCTGTGCTGTTAGACAGTTTGCGCAAAAGATTTCAAGGAGCTAGATCTGCTGCCGTTTCTATTACCGAACTTCACATGAAGCGGGACAATACAGCGCAATTGGATGCTGCGCCACTGACTGACGCGATGTTTCCTAACTGGGATGCCGTTTGTGAGGTTGACCCTGCAGTCATTGACTGGAGGATCGTTGCCCAGATCCAGATCGGTGTTCTGGAAGCTTGCCATCTCTGGGTTTCACAGTACTTTGGCGATTTTGCCAACGATTTGGCAATTCGAGACCAGTTTCTAGATTTGCTCAAAACATTTGAACTCGAACTACAGAGCTGGAAAGAGTCGGGTGTTTTATTAAGCCACGAATATCAAGTTTACTACGATACTATAGAAGCCCTTCATAAAAAGGTGCGAAAATTATTCATCAAAAAGTCATATAGACCTATTGATGTCAAACGGCTCGTTCCAACATTTTCGGTCGGGACAAAGCCAGAAAATCTACCGCACAATGGTGACATCCCCACTCTCGAAGAGCTTATTGATAGAGTTGACCTTGTGGTTGCAGAATATTTCAACATGATTATGATCAAAGACTGGATGGAGCTTTTTGAGTCCTTGGAGGTGCAGAGCGTTCAACCTACAGGATTTTTCAACTTCCGCCCACCTCATTCTGCTAACGAAGATGAATCGGTTGTTCAAGACATTTTTACTTACTTTGAGACACTTTTCCGCGACTCTCCTGATGACCGGGTTATATTTTCATTCCCAAGGCCTGTGAGAGAGTTGTTTCGGTTGCACACTAATCTAGTCAGTTACTTCACTGCTCAAATTTGCGACCCAAATATCAAGAGGGAGGAGCGCGTAGGCCGAATGATTTCTGTTCTTAAAATGATAGGAATAGTTCGACAGCGCATGACTAACATTAAAGTTTTCAACTTTCAAAACGATAAAAAGACAAGTGAGGATTTCTACGAATCGGGATACGTACCTGCCTTTCTAGAGATGGCACTATCAGCTGCCATTATACGTCCCGAAAGTCGCGGGTTTGCCAACTCATGGGTTGCAGCGTCGAAGGAAATTTCGAGACAGTTTGGTGGAACATTTTCTGGCGTACCCAACGCTATAGAGTCCATAATCCCTGGTATTTCAGCTTCCTCGCTCAAGAAGACCAACTTTCCGAAAGCCTACACGCCTTGCATTGGTTGGTTGATGGAGCGTATGCTTGAAATTGTTTGTTTTATCCCCAACATGTCGCTTGAAAATTCAAGGCTCGTGAACTTTGATAAGCGCCGTTACATTTATAATTTCATTGTCAATATCTCTGACATGAAGCGGCACATTGAGGGTCTTGACTCGTTGTATGCCAGTGGTATGGATACCAGTGCAGTCTATACGTTTACGAAGCGTATCGCGTACATCATCAACCCTACTAAAGGCCTTTATCATCTGGATCGTCGGGCTACACGAGATGCCGCCTCTCGCGAGCTGAAGGAGTTTCCGAAGTCCACTTCCAAAAGCAAAGTTTTTCTCAGCAGTCTTCACTGCGAGGTGGAAAAGACGAAACGTGACGCTCGACAGCGCGAGACCATTGATCGACACGCAAAGGAGCAGAAAAAGGCGAGCGGCAGAAAGCAACCCATAGCAGCGCCTGCTGGGCCCGGGTCCGTAGTTTCTGAACGTAGGTCCGGAAAAAGTCGATTTGGAGGATTCCTGAAAGCCGTTCGTCCTATTTCAATGGCTTTTTCAAGCAGTTTTACACCTCCTACTGAGAAGACTCTGCATCCTGATGACCTCCCTGATTTTGCGTCTATTGGCGATGCCCGATTCAAGCTGGTAGCTTCCATGAATCTTGCCAATGCCGTTGTTGTGCCTTTGCGGTCCAATCGGGAGCAGTCCGTTTTCAAGATCTCTTGTGAGGGTTCTCAAGATTTGGTCTTACAGGCTTTGTCTGATGCCGTCGCCGAGGAATGGATTCAGGCGACCAGTCAAGCCCAAAAGCATGCTGCTATGCTGGCCGTGATGTCCCCAAGCTCAACCAAGGTTTTTGGTGTACCTGTGCGTATCATTTGTGAGCGCGAAGGAACACCCCTTCCTCGCGTTGTAGACATTTTACTGAGCGAGATTGAAGCCCGTGGCCTTGATGAGGTTGGATTGTATCGCATTCCCGGGTCGCTTGCAAGTGTCAACGCGCTCAAAGGTGCATTTGATCTTGGTGGAGAGGTTGATATGGAGGATGACCGATGGTTTGACATCAACACGGTAACAGGTTGTTTCAAGCTGTACCTGCGCGAACTTCCGGAACCTCTTTTGACATCAGAACTGATTGGTGAATTCATTGTTTGCGGTAATATGGGCAACACTAATGACAGTACACTATTGTTGCGCAGATGCATTCATCGCTTGCCAGCACTTAACTACAACCTGCTTAAAAGGGTCATTGATCACTTAGTGCTCGTTACACAGCATGGGCAAACAAACCTCATGCATGCCGTCAATCTTGCCATTGTTTTTTCCATGAGCTTTCTCCCAGCTCACAGTTCTGCAACTTCAGTTTCCAGCGATCTTGGGGCTATGCAGACAATGCTCAAGACCATGATTTTGGCGCGCGACAAATTATTTTCTGATGTTCAAGAGGACGATTCTGAGGGCCCATTGCCTTCACAGCTACCGATGATGCTGTCAAGCCACCACCTGGGTGTAGCCCCAGGCGATTCGACAGAGCCGATAGAGCCCCCGCAGGGCTCTCATTTGTTGATTGAGAGTGAATCTGAAGGGTCTGCACTATCGTTGGAAGCTTTGTCACGCAAGAACAGTGGGACCGGGCTTGATGACGTTGGTTCTGGTTTTGATAATTTCGAGCCACTATCTAACGGGGAGGGCAGTGCTGAAACCCAGGAACTGGGTGACACTTCACAGTCTTCTCTACCGTCGTTGTCTCCGCTTGCTGCGTTTGGTATTAGCACTAGCGACGGAGGTAGTTTTCTTTCCACTCCAGATCCACAGCCTCGGAGAACCTCTGACGGGCGACCAAACAAACGTTTTTCATCACTAATCCTGCCGTCTGACCTTACAGGCAGCGGGATTCCCGATATCGCTGATGATTCTGACGTCGGTTTGACGGATGGTGGTGCTGTTGTGTTCATGGCTGAGAAAACAAGTGACGAAAATGCTCAACGCTTGGAACAGGACAATGCTTCAGCTACTCCTTTGCATTCTGACATTGACTTAGTGAATGATTTGCAGGTTGATTCTGCTGCTAGCCAATCCAAAGCTGGCAGCGAGGGCGGCAACACTAGCAGCGCCAGAACTTAGACCTGCAGAATCCGTTTTTTACTCTTCTGCTTCTCATTGAGAAAGCTTTTGAAAATTTGATGTTTCATGATGATCAACTTATGACTTAGTTTGTGTTTGTGTTTGTGTTTGTTAGTGTGAGATGTATTTGTTTCCTTTTTTTCTCTTCTTTCGTATGTTTGTGTGACCTTATGTACCATTAATCGATAACTAATTGATTTTTATTTCTTGCTTAAACATTTTTGTTATGAAATGGAGGTTGAACAGGTATATCTCATTTGTTGATTAAGTCTCAATCTAGTTTCGGAGAATCAGCATAAAATATATACTGTCCAGGTTTTGTAGAAGATCGATATTGATTCAAGACATGAACATCAACATTTATGTCCACATTAACATCTACATGTACAAACAAAAAAATTTACGTAGACTTCTGGATCTACAAATGGTACAGAAGAAAAAAGATATGACATAGAACGCCACAGCTTAAGTTTGGTCCAGTTGATCGAGTCTACCTGGTCTACCTGGTTAAGTGAACTCAACCAAAAAAAAAAAAAACTCGGTTGAAGTTTCTATTTTATGTTATTCCGTTCCCATATATATACAAACTGCCAAATTTCAGGTCGCGTGTTTCCATCAGATAATTAGCGTGCTATCCAAATTCAGCTTTTAGGTTTCATGTCGAACTTTTGCTAAACCTCTTTTGGACTTAGTCAGACGTTAACTTAAAAGCTTCAATAAACCCTTTTTATTTGATTTTTGTGTCTCCCCCCTTTCTTTAGAGCCTCCATTTCTGGACTACCCGTGTCTCATGGCCATGCAGTAGAGCCTTAGCAGACCCAGACTCCTGATAGACCAAACTAGACTGTTTCCATATTTTACGTGGTTTTGTTTCGGAAGTACGTATTATAATCTCGAGCAAACCATGGTAAACCCAAGACATGCGATTGTTATGCAAGAGTTCTTTCAAAACTCTAGAATGCCTCTGAGACTATTGGAAAACGCGAAATCAATCAATACAAGTACAAATGCAAAATACAAAAACTAAATGACAACCTTTGCAAAAAGGGGAGAATATGGGAAAAAAAAAGTGTATTTATAGGAAATATGCTGTTGAGTTTCGCCAACGTTAGAAAACGGTTCTGTCTCAGCAAGGCCCCATAAACAAACACAAACAATAACAACAGCAAATAACGTAAACAAACAAGAAAAAAAAGGAATAAAAGTCCAGAGGATATCACTAATAATGAAGGGCCTGTCTGCGATGAACGTGATGACGCCTGGCAAGAGGAGCACTTGTGCTGGATGCGTTCCAAGCACCAGTAGAGTCAGAGGCTAGCGTTACAAACGTAGGAGATACAGCCGAGGCTTCAACGCTCACTGTTGTGTACTCAACACCACTGACAGTCACAAGAATATCACTTGTTACGTACTGCGTTGTAGTAGGAACAGGGACGGTAACAGTTTGGGTGACTGTCCAAGCGGTGGTCTCGGTATCAACAGCTGTGCGCACCAAAGTGGTGACACCATCTTCTTTAGAGGCAGTTACTCTGTAGGTAAAGGTCTGGTAATAGGTCGAAGTCTGGGGAACCTCAACGGCAGAGGTAGTGAGAGTGAGGGTCTTGTAAATAGTAGAAACAGGAGTCAATGTTACAGTGTTTTGCGAGGTGTACACAAACTCACTAGTAGAAGTGTCGGTCTCGACAGCGCCTGCAGAGCCCGTGACAGTAAAAAAGTTGGTGACAGTGGAAGTGACTTCGGTATCCACAGTGCTTAGCACAGTTGAGGACGTTTCGTAGGCTTCAGTGGTAAGCAGAACTGCAGTTGTGTTTGAAAAAGTCACTGTCTCTGTAGTAGCGGCACTCTTGATGATTTTGGTAACCTGGCGAGTAATGGTGATGGTATCAACCTCATTTGAGGTAATTACCTGGGCGGTAGGGGTGGCAGCACCAGAAGCCTGAGCGGTGATTGTCACATAAATGGGGTTTGTTACAGTCAAAGTCTTCATTACGGTTGAGACTACGGTTGAGTCTAGAGACGCAACTCCACCAGCATTGACGACAGAGTCAATAACGCTTTGAGCGTCAGTGGCAACAGCCGTGATTGTCTTTGTGATAGTGTTTGTAAGGGTGACCTGGGATGTTGAAGTGATGTCCTGGGTGATTGTGTAGGGAACGGTAGAAGCAGCGCCATTGGACAAAGTCGTCTCATATGTCGAGGTGAGAACAGAGTTCGTAGTTACAGGAGTGTTAGAAACGATGGTAGTAGGTATCTTGGCAGTCAGGGTGACGTAGGCAGTTTTAGTGACGGTAGAAGTAGGGGTATAGATTGCGTAGACGGTTGAGTCGGTAGCGGCAGCAGTAATGTCGGTAGAAGTCGCGTTGGCAAAATGCTGGCGTCTGTTGAGGAACTTGAGGTTAGGCATTTCCAAGGCGAGAGCCGAGGAGGCCAGGCAGGACAGCGAGAGGAGGATTGCTGAAGATTTCATTGCGACTGAGTAGCAGTAATATACGAAAGATCCCGAGTATATAAAAGAGTGTGAACACGACCGGCGTGGATAGTTGGGGATAACGTTTAACGAGCGTAGTGGAGTGAGTGTTTCTGAAGCGAAGGTGTGAAGGAGGAAGAAGAAGGAAAAGAGAAAAAGAGTTTTAGAAAAAGGGCAGGAAGGAGTCTTTAATAAGGGCGGAGACAAATACCCAAGAAATGCCTAGGAATTGTCCAAGAAATGTCGACGAACGATCTTCATGAGCGTCTTTGGCGGTGAAAGTGGATTTTTGCGACTTTGCGACAGTTGCGACAAAAGTGGCTTTTGAAGGCACAAGCAATACTGGATTAGGACTAGATCAACGCGAGATGGACTGTTAAACTCTATGCTAGTACCGAAACGGTAATGCGTGGTTACTGGATTAGTCCTGAATAGGCACTGTGACGCCAACAAACTCACAAAAGAAATGTGTTAGCTATTTCTTCAAATGAAAAAGTAAGTTCTTCTTTTCATTCACGTCAATGGGGGAGTGTCGTCACAGCGTGTCTGTAATCTATCGTGATTTCGATCACGCCTCTTCAGATCATCAACGATGCTGACCGTAGCAACAGCCATAGCAACGAACTACCACAGCGGTATATCTGCCCATTTACTGGGCTCTGTTCCCTGACACCAGTCTTTGTTGTCACCATCGCTGCGATCTGAATTCGAGGTGGACGTCTAGATTCCGAGATCTTGAGCCTGTGATAGCTGCTGTATTGTCGAACTCATGACTTCTCACAATGCCTGTGATTTCCAACGCGTATACAAGCCTACATTGTTTGTTCGCAGATGCTAACGCTGTTTCACAACTGCCTACAGCTGCCTACTACTGCCAAGTAGAAAGGAGAAAAGCACAAGCAAAAGAACCAAAACAAAAAAACAAAAAAAACATAAAAAAAACGCGTTTTTATGGTACTGGCACTGTGCGCACTCTGCATGGCATGGCGTTTTGTACCCCCTGCGCAGTAGACGCAATGGACGTGAAACGATACTTGCTCAAAATTTGGCTGGCATTGGTTAACCCAGCTGCTCTTTACTTGGAAACGTGTGAGTGTTCGAAAGTAGCCTTTGTTCCTATCTCAAGTCTTCCGCAGAGCTACCGTGGCACCGTGGTGTAATGTACGCTTACCCGTGGTAGATGGTTCAGATTCAGGCAAATGCATGTGTCAGCTATACAATGGCTCACAATAGCTATATAATAGACCAACTTTAAAGTCTATTCACTACGTCAACTACGTCAACTATCTCTATATATGTCTTCTCTGAGTTTCTGGAAAGACAATAACTTTGTAGTCAAACCAACCGTCCAACTACATTGTACCTTAACGAAAAGTACCGATACCAATCGTCCAGCACCTTCAACTCCCCAGGCCCAAGATCCATGATATACGGAACCGCGTCCTCAAAGTTCAGCGAAGACTTTGCAAGTGCCCTAGACGCATCGCGCCCGACGAACAGGTGGTAGTTTTGGCCTGGCCCGTAGCGTGCGCTGTTTCGGGTCACGTCAAAGATGGTGCCTTTGACAGACGCGAACATGCGGGGGTTTCTTATGCCTAGTGGCGTTAGTAGATAGTTCGGTCTGGACATGCACAAAAACTCAGAATAATACCATCAAAGTAGGATAGTTGCTGGGCGGTAAATGGCGTATACTGAGGAGGGCTGAGGTGAATGTTCTCAGTAGGAGGTTGTTGGGCGTACATCATTTTTAAGAAATTTTTGGGGCTTTTGAAGATTCTTTTGCTGCTATGGAAAAGTCAATGATATCGTTCAATGACTCGTTGGATAATATCAGCCAGCTCCTTCATGGCCAATCCTGAGGATATTTTCCGGTTTATAAAGTCTTCACTGCCATGCCGTCATATGGCAAATTACTAGAACCACCAGCACTTGGGCTTCAGCCCTCTCTAAATTTCACATCCCCCACCAACAAAAATACAGTGATTCATAATCATACTCCACTGGCCTCCTCCACAATAGTACCTCTTCATAGGAAAGGCCTCTCTACACAAGTACAAGTGATTTACAAGTGATTATATCCACCCACCTGACTTGGTTCTGACTTGGCTCCTTCAACATCTTAATCAAAAATGTCGTTTGTCGTTGATTTCGCCCAGGATCTCTGGACCTCTGTTCTTACGCCAGGCACCACTCCAGCTCTTATCACCGCCACCCACGCATCCTTCGCAAGTTTGCTGGTCATTTTGATCTTCTTACTATATGCTACGAGAAACATCCACTTTGTGTTCTTGACTATCATTGCGTCGGGTTTATGGGCTGCTATAACGTGGTTCATTTATGAGATTGAACAAGAAAAGATCAGGCAGCAGCAATCTCAAGACGGAACACTCCAAGACTCTACAGACTCTACGGTGGCATCCACATCGAGTTCTACGACTGTTACAGCTGGCGCCACTGCTAAATCAAAGTCTCGCAAGATCTAGAAATTGGAAAGACCGGCTGTTACACGTAATATAATCTATGATACATAATTAACTTCACGTTGGTTGATATATCTTGCACAGAAGAAAACAGTAACAACAGAAAACTTGCTCTTTCTAACACTAATTTGCCTCTGAGCACATTCATCGTGCCCTCAAAAGCGAATTTTAACAAAGCTCTTTTCGATCGTTTATGTTTAGCACAAGATTCTCAGCCTCGATCATCTAATTTCATTGGATGCTTGGGAGGTTTTGCAGCTTTTTTCTTTTCACGATCACTACCTCACCGTAGCTATTCAGGTTTACCAGATCACCGGAAAAGCCAACAGTAACGACTTCAAAGTCAAACTGCATCAATCGTTTTCCAGGATCCCCAAGTCTCTTCATAACTATACAGTGTATATCTGCACAGTATCACACACCATGACTTTCTCGAATTCTAGGCTATGTGGCCTAAAACTGGTAACAGCCTTTCACACCAGCCATAGGCCTCTTTTGTTACGAACTAGTCAACACTTTACAAACTTGAGCTTAGGCTTCAGTACAACCAGAACTGCTGCATTGGCAGAACCACGCCACACTGATATTTCTGCACCACTTAAAAACCTCTCAAAGCTATCGGGCGCTGGCCCATTCGCGTCTACTCCAGAATTTCTACTCCTTGGTGAACCAATCTCGACTGCGCTTCATGTGTCGCTTCCAAGCTCGTCTGCGCTCTACGTGAAACCAGAAACGGCTGTTATTGGAGTCACGGGAGATCTGGACAGACTTACATTCACGCTTGATTATTCCATCGCTGCTCCGGATGCTACTGCGGATACCGTCAATCTTTCAACTGCGAAATCAGATTCGGTTCCGTTCTTGTACCAAAAAGTAACAGCCGCCAATTCCTTAACTCTTCTACTCTCAGCAGCAGCAACAGCCTCTAATAAATCAAGCACCCGCTCTCCTTCTTGGTACACGCTGGTTTCTCCCACCAAATCTTACAACTGGCTTGTGAAGCGCGACTCTGTCCTTGCCTGGGCCGGCCCCCAGCTGTCGCTGCGCCCTGTGACAAACGCAGCCCACAATCTACTGGCGGTGTTTAGAACTAAAAGTCCTATATTAGTGACAGGCGATAGTGATGGGCAATTGGCTCTTACCAGTGATGCGGTTATCTATAGATTAAAGCTCAAGCAAGGCGAGCAGGTGTTATTAAGACCAAGTTCTGTCATAGCTTTGACTGTGGCGAGTAAACAACAACAGCCTGAACACACTCAACAAACTAAACAACCACTGTACAGAGTTCCGCATTTACCGCTTCCCAGTATGTCTCTCCTCGTACCTTCATTTTTGAAGCCTCTCACTTTCACATTCTACTCCTGGGGCTCGGCATTATTCACAAGTCTGCCGTCAAGCATTAAAGGTCCTTTCAACGTTATCAATGAATCCTGGATACGCTCGACCAATGCCGTCAAATCAGTTATTAGCCAGTATGTTTGGCAGGACGACGTTTTTGTCAAGTTTGAAGGGCCAGCCACTATATTACTAGATAATAGACCTCCCTCTCTACTCCTTCACAAATCCAAATTCAGAAAAGCCTAACGGCCCAACAAGCTGGTAATATAGTTTAGTATTAACAACAAGCATTATCTTCAGTACATACTACATATACATCTATGCCGACGTCCAAACCTCTTTTCCCTCATTCTCCATCCAAGAACTGAGGCCGCTCACTTCATTATCCCACTGCACCAAGCGCTGTCTCATGCTTTCAATGTTTTCCTTGTTCATGACGCGCGGCTGCAGCCAGGTGATTGTAACTGTTTCCGCAACCTCATCAATGAATCCCTGGAGCAATCCCAGACTGAGTGCTTTCATAACAAGATGCTCTACTTCATCGGACACAAGGTGAGCTTCTTCCGCAATTACAGCAAAGCTCAGCGTCCGGTTTGACGTAGGTCTCTTGAAAATAGCCTCGATCAGCGCAGTCAAACAAATCTTCTGCCTAAGGAAAGGCAGCGAGTTTTGCAAGATTGGTTGTTTGGAGAGGTGACCAGATAAACTCTCAAAAGAGGTGATGTTTCCGTTATTTAGAGCAAACAAAAGGTCGACAAGCCACTGATACTCGCCATTTTTAAGACTGTCGAGAATAGGGTGAAGAAGAAGCTCTCCGAAATTGTAAATTTTATCTCCAAGCAAGGCAGCAATACCCAAATCGTAGCCCCGCTGCTGCCTCTGAAGCTCAGAAATCTCATCTAGGTTTATGCAAGCAAGGTAAAGCAAGGCATTACGATAGTAAGCTGTAAAGTCTGCGGTGGTCTTGTAGTACTCGGACCATACGCCGTAATAAGCTGCGTTGATAACGGGATCAACAGAATCGATTTTCTCCAAGGTCTTTGTAGCAGAGTCTAAGAGTGATTTTGCACCATCAGTATCTTTGAGATGGAGTTTAACGCGCGCAATCTCAATTTGAGCAAACACATGGGCGTCCCAAGTTTCTGGTGTGTCGACCTTGTCTGCAAGGTTAGACAGAAAGATGAGGGCTTCACTAGAATCTTGACACTTTGAAGCAGCTGAAAGTCCGAGCTGTACAAGAGCCAGCTGGTTAATCTTGCGCTGAAAGATGGAAATAAACTGCGTAAAGAGTCGAAGGCGCAAAGGTTCGCTTTTGGGGTCATTGTAAAATTCCTTGAGAGTAGCAGTAAGCTGGTACCAGAGCCTTTATATAGTTAGCGCAATTGTCATAGAATAGTCCGTGACACTCACTTTCTTTCCCAAAGGTCTTCCATAGTATAGAACAGAGGAGCCAGATCGGAGTCTGCCTCTAGCCGAAGAGTGGCGAGAATTGTAGGTACATCGTGATCTATGTCCATTTGGCTGTTCATTGCGGCAGGTATGAATATGATAGACTATTCCAGCAAAACAAGAGTGACTGAGAGTGTCGCAAGAGTAAACGTGCAGTGGTGTAGATATAGAAGAGTTTAGATAGAGAATGCTCGAGGGTGGTGTTGAAATAAATTGTGAACATCTCCAAATTCCTTACCCACGTCTCGCTCATAACGTTAACCTTATCGCCATCTTTAGGATTCCACACCATTGCAATGCCTTCAGGACATGAATTGAAGCCAGAGGATTGGCAGTACTTTGCAGAAGGTGCTGCCAATATGATTTTCAAGTCTGATCTACCAAAGTACAAAGGGAAACTTCTTCGCGTGCGCAAGTACGTTACAGGCAGCCCAAGCACCGTTCTTGTAAACGATTTTTACCAAAAACACGTCCTCCCTGTACTGAAACAGACCTATGTGAGTTCACAACTGGTCGACTTGACAGAAGACTTTGTACGCACGCTGAACAATAGGCTGCCTGCTAAAAACCAACGGAACGACGCTAAACTTGATGAAGAGGAAACGCATGCTTTTTTAATGGAGAGCGCATTTAACTCAAGCTTGACGGTCTCAACCCACAAATTAAAAGCTTGTAGCGTTACTCTATGTAGTTCGCTTAGCGGAGAGTTACAAGAGGTAGTGGTTGAGTTCAAACCCAAGTGGCTGCTGCTTTCTCCGAACAGTGGCAAGAATAGCAGGCGCTGCCGTACTTGTGCACTTGCTTATATGCGGGGCAAAAAGCCTGGAATCTGCCCATTGGATTTGATATCTGAAGATTACGAGGTAGTTCATGCCGCTTTTGAACAGAATCTGAAAGGGTCTGAGGAATTTGTGCATAGCAAATTTCCGCTCTCTGATGTCATTTCTAAAGCCTTGTACAAGTCGGAGGTTTTTGAAAAGCTGAAAAAGCTACAAAGTCTGGATGTGCGAGGTATCGCCGGATATAGCAAAGATGAAGACTTGGATGAAGACTTCTTGGTTGCCACTGCCGCAAGAGATTGTACAATGTTCGTTTCGGTCAGGATTGATAGCACGCCGGTCAATGATTCAGAAAAAATTGTTCAAGTTGAAGGCACTAACTACATTGTTGGTTTAAAGCTGGCTGATATTGACTTGAAGAATCCTAGTCAAGCCAAGCGTGATTACTGGCTAGGCATTGAACGATCTTTGATTGACGATGGATGGTACTACAAGGACAAACTTCCCGCTTGTAGAGCTCTCGCTTGACATTTGTTCACTTATTACACTAGGGATATACATAACTTTGGATATATTAAAGCTTGTACTACTTGAGCTCGATGGACCCTGTCATTGTCAAAGAACCTTTATGATTTTCAATCCAAACTGAGAGCGATTCACCTGGGGTAACTGCAGCACACAGAGTTAGCTCTTGGTTGCCAAACATAGGGAGGAGGTTTTTGTATGTAAAACGCTTGATTTGGGCACCTTCAGGGAGAACGGAAGACGCAATCCAGTTCGTAATCAGGGAAAGCGAGAGTGGACCATGGACAACAATATCGGGGAAACCTTCAACCTGTTGACTGTATAGTGGGTCATAGTGTATACGGTGACTATTGAAAGTCAGTGCCGAGTATCTAAAGAGAAGAACACTAGTGGGGGTGATGGTATGACGATGGGTGGCCCCTGACGGAGCTAAAATCTAGAGTTAGAGCTTGTTTTCGCACAACTGGATATACGTACGTTTAAGGAATCTAGTGAACGTAGACTCTCTGCCTACGCTAGCTTCCGGAGAGAAATAAGCAAGCGACCTGGTCTCTTTAATTGCCCACAGGCCAGTGCTCATTTGTGAAGACGTCAGGTGAGACCCATACAGAAATCGATCCAGCTTCACATCCAATCTCTCGACAGTGGCTTCGCTAACTTGCATGGATTTGTAGCTAACGGCACTGACTTGTTCTTTTGCTGAGGATGGAGAGCCAACAAGTAATTGAGGGGCTTCATAGTTGTACTCAAGAGACCCGCCAAGCCACATGCGAGCAGGGAAAAGCTTGTCATCGGGAGCCTGGCTCTTGTGATATCCGTCCGAGGACAGTTCCGACTCTGCGCTGACATTGTTATGGAAGAGGAGATGAAATCCAGCGGGAAGTAACTGCCCTTCAGTACGTGGTGATTTTTGCGAAGGGATATAGTCTGCAAATGAAGCGTCAAGTTTTTCGACCTGAGCGGTAGATACAAGCTCATTGTAGTACCAAGGGCCTCTGGTTTCGATCTCGGAGGCTATAGCAGAGGAGTAAGCTCTGACCAGAGGCTTTTGTACATGTCTCGAGAAGATTGAGCGAAACATACTGTTTAGAAAAGTTGTTTTGCTGTAGTCTTAATGTTCGGAGCTGGAGGCTTAAACACTGGGTATTCCAGCACTTAAATAAGTCCTGAACAGTCTTTGAACCTGCAAAAAACGGGGTATATCAAGGTCAATTCGATTACCTGGCGAACCTGGGGTAACGGAGACATCACGGCGAAACACTGTACCCCGTCCACAGCAGTAAATTTTGTTGTTTAGATATATATTATGTAAGATATTTGCTCCCAAAACGGATATCTTCTAGAGCTTCTAGAAGCAAAGAAAAAGAAGCATTTTGCGTGGGGCAAGCAAGACAGCGCCCGTTTAGTCCTATTGGTTCGCTTGGTCCATACATTTTTGCCCACGCCAGAATAGACTTTGGAAGGACTGAAATCATTCAGTGATTTGACAAGAGCTTAGCAACAAACTGCTATTCATAAACTATATCTTATTCTAAAGAAAAACAGAAGGAAGGTTTAGCTCCATGTAGGAGTTTGGAACAAAATGGCAAAATAGAGATTATTTTCTAGCGCTGCTTCGGGCTGCAAAAACTGCTCAGATTGGTCTGATACTCCAGAACTCTTGAATTCTTGTGAACGACAGTTCTAAAAAGAGGCTTTGTTACCGTGTCCCTTTGAATTTAGATCTGTGAATGATATATGTGAAAAAGCTGATTAAAACCCGTGTAAAAGAGTTCTGTGCTGTAGGTATCTCAAATGTTGCACTTAAATTACCTTAATCACAGGTCATGACCGGCTCTCAAATTTGACTTCGGCTCAAGATCTGAAACAATTCTTTGCTAATTCTAATCTCTGGTCAAGTCTAGATCTGTATTCAGCCTCCCGAGTCCTGCCACCTCGAGTTGAGAGCTGCTAATTGCGCATGAATATCAGCTCTTTCTTGAGCTTGTTTTCTCAATTCCAATTTGCTATTTCTCTTCTTCTCTTTTCCTTTCTACAAATTCTTCTTCTCAGTTTCTGGCATCCGTTTCCTGAAGACTTTAAAAAACCTGAAAAGATTTCTTTTGCTTCAAGTATTGTTCCCACGAGATTTCCCTTTTGGCTGTTTGCAACCGGTTACAGGACTCTGCATTTCTTGAAACTTCTCAATATTTCCCTGTAATATCAATCCGATTCAATCGCCAGTCGCTTTCGCATGTTCCATACTTTTCTTTCTTCCATTTCTCCTTTTTAGCGCTTTTCTCTGCAAGGAACGCATTTCGTCTCTGAGCCAATATTCAACTGCTTTCAAGTTTGACGGCTCAACTACTCTGCAACTTATATACAGACAGCGTTAGCCCTGATAAGAGCCTCAACTACGAGTACAGCTACGACTGGACTGTTCAACTGTAAGTGTATTCTCAGAAAGTAACTTTTTACCTACCCTTGGACGAAATGCAGCCTCGTGCTCGCGAGGGCACCTATCGCAAAAACACTCTCCGGCTGTCCTCTATCAAGTCCTCCTTCCGACGCAAGAAGCACACCACCTCCTTAGGCTCCCTCGATTCTCCATCCCACTCTGGCAGCTCTACGCATTCTCTTCCCTCCGACGCCTCCAGCACTACCGCGAAGTCTACCCGGAGCGTATTCGTTACGGGAGACTTGGGTGATGCCGCTTCATCAAGTCAGTCAATATATAGTTCAGACTTGAACTCCATGTCATCTTCAGCTCCAGATATATCGACACCTGCCAAATCTGATTTATTCGACTTTGTTGACGAATCTACATCTGCACTCCCTAACGGCCGCACGTTATATTCCACTTTTGTGACTCCTCCGCTGTGCTACTCTTTCACTGACATCTCCGAAACGACTTCACTTGGCGCAACCTCAGCAGGTACAAAAATGGCTCCTAGTGGTGCGCCCAAAAAGCCATTTTTTCATAGATCTCAGAGTTCTTCGAGTCATCCCACCCGCGGCCAACTTTTGCCTGTCACTACATCCAAGTCTATGCCTGTCGAGCCTTTGGCAGACAACGAGCCCAACAGCATATCGCACAATGCTTTGCCTGGTCAACTACAGAGCAAAAGTACAAAGTTCCACCCCAAATTCAAGCTCCCCATTTTGCATTCAATCCACTCTAGAAATCATGCCGCCGCTCAGCACTCTTCTAGAGATGAAAAACCCGTTCAAAAGCCTCCTTTCACTGAACCTCAACGTATGCACCACCCCTACTTTTATTTTCACATCTAACATTATAGACATTCGGCGTTTCAAGCAACATCTCATTGCGACAATGTCAGATTCTACCGGTATACTATCTAAGACGGATCTGCGCTATAGCATTGATGACGGATACTGGATGTCGTAAGTATTCATTTCCCTTAGTTGCTTGTGCACTAACTAAATGTTTGTAGTGGAACCGGACTATTGACTGAGGATTCTAAGCTCACTATATCTGAAAAAAACATTGGCACTATATGTATTTTGGACGTTCGAGCATGCCAAGTCACAGTGTCACTCGAACATCGAAAAATAGTTATTTTCTCTTCATCGTCAGAAATTGCAAGTATCTCTCTTCAACTCCGTTCAGTGAGCACCAAATGTTTTTCTTCCTGGGCTGCTGTTTTGCTTCTTCATGCCAACCTCAAGCCGGCTGGATTAGCATATAGAGTCTATTTTCCAAAGCCTTTTGTATCAAAGTCTCAAGAAGTTTTGCTACAATCCTCACTACGTCTATATGCTCCGTTATTGGTAGCAAAAACTTTAGACATATCTAGCACCAGTTTGGATGAACAAAGCCCATTTACACCTTCAGGATGGATATCCGTCTCCGCAGTTCTTCGAGCAAATAGCATTTTAGAGTTTGTTCGCCCTGATGGTTTCATTGTTCTCCAAAAAGATATATCAGCCTTATTATCGTCAGAATTCCGTCACCTTGACTCTTCAGTTTTTTCTCTTGCAAATGTGCTTTATATTGGCAATCAGTCTAACAAAATTACTACGAACTCTACTGGTACATTGAACCTTGTTAGGCACACTAAATCATCCCCGGCTACACATGACAATGCACTTTATCTCGAGCTACAAAGCATCAAAGAATTGTACGAGTGGATGCGGGCCTTGAAAAGTCTGGCTCGTGTTCAGGTGTATGCTCCGTCTACTGCAAATCTTGCAGAATCCGCTCGGCTCTCTCGAACACTTGACATCTCTGTACTGGAAGCCAAGATGGGCCCGCGTCCCCCATGTGCAAACTCTAAACCACACGCAGAATTTTATATTGAAATTTGCTGTGTCAACCGAGTATGGGGGAGAACTTCACTATCAATGGCTAGCAAGTCCCCATTCTGGGGAGAAAATTTTAAATTGGATGGATTTTCAGACGTGAATCCTCCAGAAGTCACTTTCAGAATCATGAGCCGAACAGGAAATGATTTTCAACAAGATCAGTTAATCAGTGTGGTTACGCTAAGTTACACTGAGCTTTCAAAAAGCGAGCAGACCGAGAGATGGTACAGCTTTCCAACGGAAGGAGGTAAAGGCTCTTTATGTCTAAAAATCGCTTCAGAAGAAATTTTAGTTGCCTCATCACAAAACTATGCACACTTAAGAGATAGTTTCAAAAACATGCCTTACGAAGAGCTTGCTCTTTTGGTTTTTTCGGAAAATGTAACAAAATGTGACTTAACTCACATGAGCGACCTACTACTAAAAATCACTCTGGCTAGTTCTTCTGAGTGTGCTGTTTCGTGGATTTCAGCTCTTATAACTCATGAGATTGATCATCTTCGACATTTCATCATTGAAAAGCAAGGGCCAAATTGTCTCAACGATACGTGTTCTTTTTCGCAACATGAATTCAAAAGCACCATCAACAATACATTATTTCGTGGTAGCAGCGTTTTGATAAAGTCGATAGAGAAGCTAATGAGGTTTGTCGGGCATGACCATATTGCGCAGACTGTGGGTAAATTTGTGAAGGCGGTAGTGAAAGCTGACCCAGATCTTGAAATCGATCCAGCCCGTGTAAACGTTGAAGAGGGGGAAAACCTAGAAAAAGTTATAAGAGCAAACCAAGAGCGACTGCTGGAATACACCAACATGATTTGGGATTTGTTAAAGACTTCTGTGGCTCAAATGCCCGTCTGTTTCAAGATAATTTTCAGGCATCTACGGTTTAATTTGAGCTCCAAACTGAATCAGTCCCAAGCTTCTGTATTCAATTGCGTTGCAGGGGTTTTATTTTTGAGGTTCTACTGCCCAGGTCTGCTGAACTCCAGACTTTTTGGGCTAGTTCGCTGCAACGAAATGAACTCTGTCAAGCGCTCACTTACACTGGTTGCAAAAATATTAATAGGCTTTGCTAACAGAAGCCGGTTTGGAATGAAAGAGCCTTGGATGATTCCCATGAACAAGTTCATTGATGAACACGAAGATGAACTCATATCTTACTTCAAAAGCGTCACAATGGAAGAGCCGATCGAAGAAGGATCGGTGAGTGAGATAAAATACAACTATCCCAAATTAACAGAGTTATTTCCAGCCGTTAGCATGCCGCTATATGAAAGCCTCAACGCTAACTTCGTGTTGGATGAAGAGTTTATGTATGGGCAATTGCTTATCTTATGGCACAATGTGCTGAAACCCAATGAAGAAGCACTTTTGAATATTACCTGCAGCAATTTGAACTCTAGGGCTGAAAGTGAGCAAACCACCTTCAGTGGGAAAATGCATCATATGAAAGATATGTTCAAGGCATGCGAGTCAACTTACGAGCGCATTGACAAGATTAACAGTGATTTGAAAAACGCGCGTGAGACGTTTGACTCCACCCTGATCAAAGCCTATGCGAGGCACATTTCACTTTCGTGGGACTACAAAACCGATTTGGTGTCACTCGTACCTGGAATTAAGTCTGATCTGGACGGGTATAACATAGAAAACCACACTTCCAACACTCGAGCGGCAAGGCCAATAAAACCCACTTCATCGTCTGACAGCCTTTCACAATTGAAAAAGTCTACCTCAAGCGCGAGCACTGCCTCTATTTCAATATCATCTCCATCGTACCACAGCAACAACAATGCAAAAGACTTTATACTGGACTCCCCACGAAGACCAAATAGTCTACCATCTATTACCTCTCGCTCAGATAACTCGAGTGATCCAGCTGTGTCAACCTTGGCGCAGACCGCGCCTCGTGCCTATCAAGAACCCAACTCTTCTGATTTTCTGCCCGAGGGCAGCAGTTCAGGATCTCAATACCTGCTGATGTATAATAAAAGTCTGTCCGAAGCTGCAATTTGCTCTAATGGAAAGCATGGATCACTGTCTATACTGGGACCAACTCTCGAGCGACGGTCCAAGTCAGTCTTGGACCGTTCCTCTTCTTCCTCACCAATCCAAAAGCTGGCATCTTCAAAAACACACTTGGCGAAATGGGTCAAGAATGGTTGGTCCTGACTGTCTTGTTCTCTCTCTATTCCAATACACATTAATGACATTTGTTTCAAAGCATTCCTTTAACGTGAACGAATCTTCACATTTAGTATTAGAAAACTTCTCAATTTTTTTTTTTTGTTTACTAGTTGCTTTCAGGACTCAAATTGAGCTTCTAAGCCATTGCAATGTGTAATTCCATGCGTAAAATTTGATAGTTACATACTTTTTGAACAATTTGACAGCAGTCTGAGCGTATGATCCAGTAGGTAGATGGGTGAATAAAATAATACATCATCATTATTACATGCGCATTTATGATGCTGGCTAAAAGGCACGAATGGCAAGCAGCATGGAGATTAAGCAGTTCAATATGGAGAGCATGTGCTCTACCATCCACGAGCGTGATAGTTGAAATCCCCATTACTGTCTTCATCTAAATCCTCTTTCCAAGACTCGCCGGGCAAAGTCAGCTTTGCAGGCGCTTCTTTTCGGTTGAGTTCCATGACATCCGACGAAGTATGGCGCCGAACCAATTTACCCTTCGCACCGACGTTGTTCAATTCCGTGTCTTCCTCCTCTGGTGCGGCAAGCCCTGGCATGCCAGAATTGGCTGTATTGTGAGGGGTTTGTGATGAAGAAAGTGTATGCATGGGATTCAACCGGCCAATTTGCTTACGCTCCCACAAAAGGTCACGACGGACCGACTCCGAGAGTTCCGAGGCAAGCATATTCCTACGCGTTGTTCGTGGCGAAAGCAATGTAAAACTGGCCTGCGATGGGTTCCTTGCTGCCATTGCTAGAGTTTGAGTAGTAGAAGCTGAAGGTTTTCCTACCGAAATTGCTCGCTTCTCAGGGCTGAAAGCCTCGGTTTCTGGTAATGCTTCGGGCGAATGGTATAATCTTCCTACAGCTGGCGAACTGGAGCTACTGCGCTTTTCTTGCTCTTCCATCACCTTTTCAGGATTGTTCAAAAACAGCGAAGAGAGTAACGACGGCCTTGTCAAAGGCTTTGTCTTGTTATCGCCCTTTACAAAAGCTTTTTCGTCAAACGAATGGGAATCGCTTTCGTCGTCAACAGAATCCCATGCAGAATCATCATCATCGTCATCATCATCATCGTCATCATCTTCGGTATCATCGTTATCCGTATCATCATTTTCTTTAACAGCTTTCAACGGCCCACTGGAAGATCCGTGCTCTTGCAAAAGCAAGACTTGAGCTGCGGGTAATCCTGCTTGCTGAGCTGAAAATAAAGAAGATTGACGCTCTATGGTGGCCAAGTCTGTTTTAGTTCCAGAAGAATTGTTTGGTGAATCAGAGAATTCATTTAGAGAGGAGAGTGAGTTGCCATTTTCCATATCCGAGGGTGATGATGACTCGATGAAAAACATCTTCTCTCGTGGAACCTTGTCAGGTCGGGCTTTAGTCATCTCAAATACTGTAGTCGGCTTAGACCTCATAGAAGATGAGCCAAGCTGGACAGAAGAGCGACTACCTTTGTCTATGGTCGACACTGACACTGTCGAGGGGGAAAACCCTCGTACAATAGAAGTAGAAGTAGAAGTGCGGTGCTTGTAGGTCAACCTAGATCCATTTGAGTCGATACCCTCGAAGTCTGAGCCTGATCCTGAAGACGAACCTGCCCCTGCCTCTGCATCGGTGTCAGAACCATCTGAGTCTGAATACTCATCAGATGAGTCTACAGAAGCGTGCCGGTCTTTATTCGCAGTGCCGCTTGACTTAAACGAACTCGTTTGGCTCTTAGGAGGTTGATTAGGAGGTTGGCTAGGCCGAGAAAATAAAGACGCCCGTCTTATGGGTTCTCTTGATGTAGGTAGAAATGAGGAGTTAGTTCTTTGAAGCCCATCCAAAGGTGGCTTCGTCAAGTTTGCTAGGCTCTTTGTGGCCAAATGAGCCATCGAAAGGTTGGATGGGACCCTGGAAGCTGATGCAAGTTTTTGAGCCGAGTCGAGTCTATTCAAATTAGGTCTGAGAGTTTGCTTTTTCAGCATCGCATGAGTCTGGTTCTGACCCTGGCCTGATCGCTGAATTATATCAGGGGGCGTTTTCAACGGCAGCTGAAGCGAAAACTGGGAATTTTTCCTCACAGAAGTACCCTTGCTATTAGGAGTTGGCTTGTGAAGAGAATACGGATCCACTTGAGTATGCTGTTGTGGATACTGGTTTTGATGACGAAAAGGATTTTGAAACAAGGAAGAATGCCTGCGGGCGACATTGGAAGATGAGGTAGACGCCATAGGTTGCGTGTTGGACGTTGATGTGATGGAGTTTCGCGGGGTAGATGAGTCTTGTGAACGTAACGAGCCAAATGTCGAATCATTTGCTGACTTGTCGGTACTTTGAGAAAAAGAGGGCTGCTGCTTAGGGGACAACCCACGCTTGGCACTGGCTTGCTTCCAGTCGTCGTCTTGGGTATCAGGATTAAACAGCTTGAGCAGCTCTTGAAGACGTATAGATGAGAGCTGCTTTGATTTACGCCTTTGTGAAGTATTGAAGCTTGGAATGCTTCCATGGGTTTCATGAGTGGTATGAATGGGTGTGATAGTTGGAAATGCGGGCAGGTTTACTTTACCTGTGGGGAGCTTATCGTTAGAACCCTTTTGGTTTGATGAAGTTGTACATGAAGAGGTCGAGGATTCCACTGAAGAAGAGAGCTTTGGAACCTGATGTAAGTCCGGAACAGACACGTCTGAGCCGTCTTTTTCTGGACGAAGCTTCTGTCCGTTCAAGTAACTCAGCTGGTCTGCTGGCCCGTCGTGAGTTTCTGATTCTGTATCAAATAGCAGCTCCCTGCTCCAGAGTCTCCAGGATATATTCTCCAGCCTCCGTCCATTCTCCAAGGCCTCAGCGCATCTTGAAAATACTGCCCACAGAGAGTAAACAGATTCGAGATTCGTCGGGTCCAGCATAGAAACTGTTCGAGGGCTCAGCTTCAATATTGGGCCTTTCGGTCTGGAGAATGTAGCACATTGAGCTGAAGATGAATTTTTTGCGGGGTCGGGTGGTGCTCGGCCGTTTTGCTGGTGAAACCCATGTTCATCGCTGCCGCCGGTGCCCCCACTGCTTTTTGTAGGCACATTGTGCTTATTGCTAGGTAGCTTGGAGAAGAGGTGGGATGTGGATTGTTGCCGTCGTGATGAAAGTGTGGAGTCATGGTTGTTTTGGAGATGGCTATGGCTAGCTAGTGTGTGATGTAAGAGAGAAGTAGGGTGGCTTGCTTGGTGCGCATTATGAGAGGCATGAGAGTGCTGTAAGTGATGATGGGGCGGTGGATGTTGCGACTGAGGTGGCGAAGGCTTTGCGATGCCGGTTGCGGGAAGCATTTATGGAGATGAAAAAGAATGCTAAGATGAAGGGACGAAACAAGCGCACATATAGGGACGTCAGAGCAAAGAAAGAAGGTGAGGCAAGAAGGGGTGTGACCTTCGTGCGGGTGTGTCTGTGTTTGGAGTTGGAGGTTGTAGTGTGACGTACTATAGCTATGGTATATTGATAATAGAAGGCAACGATTCAGGTAGTAGCGGCCAATGGTGGTGAGAACACACAGGGCAGTGACAGGAAGGTTACGGCAGCTGGCTATAGTATGCTATTACTATTGAAGTTGTGTTGTACGGAATAGCGATCGAGCAGTATGGGGCTACTGGGAAGAATGCTGGGCTGACTGGAGGACACAGTAAGGATATGGTGGAGATATATAGAATACTGGGCTGAATGGAGAACAGAAGAAAACAGAAATGAAGACAGAATGAAAATGAGAAGAATTATAGAAAGCGCATTTTTCCACCAACCAGTCATAGAAAACACAAAATAAATTCAAAAAATGAAATAAAATTCAGAGTTCAAGAAATTCACAAAAGTAAAAAAATAAAAAAATAAAATAAAATGTCAAGTGACATCTGGACGACACGTGCTCAAACCATACTTTTACTCAGCAGACTTACACATGATATGTCATTGCTGCATCACACACGGCTGATATTGACCCCTGCCCTGAGTTTGAATAATTCTCAACCAATGGCCACAGCTTTATACCTAAAGGCCTCTACAGGTTCCAACCGTTCCGTGAGTCGCTGATACACGCTGAAAACACACGTATTTGCAGGTAGAATTGTTCGTTTCATGCGCTAATGAGTCGGCAGATACACAATAATGCCATACGCTAAGCATGTTCTAAGAACGTTTCTAGCCAGCTCTACTTGCTTGTCTGGATTGACAACTACTTTGATCCCGCGATATGGTCCAGTCGCTGTTAGAAGTTCTAAAAGAGCCATACGTGGATATGCATCTAAGCCACACCGGAAATTTTTGCCATCTCAAATCTATAACTCTTTCGTGAAAAAGTCGCTCGCAAGTGATGCTTGGGAGGCTTCAAACACGCTTGACCAGGACGCTGGAGAGTCTCACTCTTTGGCCATAGAAGAAGTATCGCAAAATGCTAGGATACTGAAAGAGTCGCTAGCAGCACCTCCAGGAAAGGATGCTCTTGACTTCTATTCCATTAGATCTAATTTACTCATTTTACTTGAAAGTCTGCAAGCTGTACCTGACTTTCCTCAGCAAAAATTTGCATATTCACGGCATAAGCAATTGCTTGAAACCTCAATTTTTCTTTTGCTCAAAGAAAACGAGTCTTCTTCCAGTTTCTTTTTCTCTATTCAAGAAATCTTTCAAGTTTATCTTACTCTTGTTCGAAACGGCGCCCAAGGGCTGGTGAATTCAAATCTTCTGCCTAAAATATTTTCCGTGATTCAGTCTAGCAAAGAACAAACACAACAACAACAATTAGAAGCAGGTTTGGCCTTCCTGAAGTTTTTGGATGCTCAACACAAGGCTCCGGAAGCTGGAAATTTGCTACGCTGGATTTTGAGGGCATATGGTCCTCTAACTGAGAAAACATTCAGTACTGCTCTTGAGGCTGTGGACTGCCCAAATATCCTGTTTACCTGTTTACCACTGCTGTTTTCGGCTTATCAGGGCCAAGGAGGGGTACCTTCTCATGAGGCATTGCTTCTTGCTTTAAATTCGCTTAGATCGACAGGACTTAGAGGCGGTGTCCAACAAGCAGCGTTCACTGAATTCGTCAAACGCAACATGATCGAAACCAAGTCCCAACACACAAATGGACCTGCGTTTATCTTAGTACTCGAATCTTTTCTGGAGAAAAGAGACTCACGAGGAGCAAAGAGCTTTTTGGAGCTATTTGACAACACTATCGATATCACAGCCGTGAAGTTCACATCACAGTCGCAAGAGAAGCAATTCCTGAAACTGATTTTGCTGGCACATCTCAAATATACTGACCTTGACACGAACATCTTATCACTAGCTGAGAAGCTAACTGACATGAACGGCAAAGATCTTGAGCTAGACTTTTACTTCGCCTTACATTTGGAGCGAAACAGCGCCAACTTGGCTAGTGTATTCCGTGCGTTTGCAGATAAGGGATTGATACTCAGCGAACCATTATTCAATAACGCCATTGAAATTTTGATCCAAAGAAACCACGGGCTACAAGAGTTGAAAGAGCTTCTGACCTCCATTTCTGAAGAGCATAAATTTGAGAGTTCTGTTGAGACTTACGAAATTCTTGTTAACTCGTGCCTAGCTAGCAACGACGTTGACCTTGCGCTTAGTATGTTTCGTGCTAGTTTGCAAGAGGGCACGCAGTGGAACTCGGACGAAGGAGTGCATTTGAAAACTTTAGACGACCTCATTGTTGCTATGTGTGAGACTATGTCTTCGGAAGTCTTCCAGGTTTTTAAGGTCTATCAGCAGATTAAAATATTTTCTAAAACTGTTGGGTATGAGGCACAATCAGCGCTTTTGAAACTATTTTTATCATATAACTATGTTGGAGATTGTGAAAAGTTTCTTGAAGATGAACTTGGGCCAGCAAGTCGAGCCATGCCCAGAAATTCGCAGCCGAAAATCTATGACGCTCTCTACTCGTACGCAAATAATTGCTCGAACTACAAAGACTCATGGCTTATCTATGGACTTTCGCAGAAATATTTTGAAAGCCCATTTGAGCACCACCTCGAAATAATGAAGCACTTTTGTTCATTGGGTCGACCAGATGCAGCGTTAATAATCTTCAAAAATATGCGAAACAAAAGCAAGAAAACAGGCGCAAGGCCTCCAGACGAGGCAATGTACTCAATACTATTTCGCGAATTCGGTCAATCAGGTTACTTGCAAGGTGTCACTGAACTTCACACCCTATTCAAAATGGACACTTCAGTAGAGGCAGAAACCTTTGTGTTGAACGAGATTATGCATGCCTATTGTGAGCTTGATAACACGCAACAGGCCGTTGAGATTTGGACTCAAATCTCATCATTTCCTAAAGAGTTGGGGCCCACGAACGACTCATACACCATTATGCTCAAGCTGTGTACTAAAGTCTCAATCCAAGACGTTGAGCACATGTGGAATAAGCTTCTGGAGAGCGGTATGGATATAGACGATCAAAACTACAGGCAGTACATTATTGCAAATTGCTACCACGGGTTCTACATGCGTGCTTTGGATATTGCCAAAGCCATGCCCAGCAGAGGCGTAGAGCCGTCTATAGAGACTCTGGGTGCTCTATACAACTGGACACTTCTGGCGAACCGCAAGGAGGACGTTGCGGCCTGGGCCTCTGAAAACTATTCTGAAAAGTGGGCTCAACTGGCAAACAGTGGTGATCTCAAAACCTACTTATTAGATGAGAACAACCCTAACAACGATAGTGAGAGTCATTTACGCCACGAAATTGGTACAAAACTTGCCCTAGAAGGAAAAAAATTACTTCCTGACATTTTGTAAATATAAATAAGGCAAGAAAAAGAATCTAATGGCACAAGATCAAAAATACACTATGGGGTTTCCCAACTTCGGTGGTCACAAAAACAAACAAAAAATAGAAAGCAAATCATAAACAATACATGAGAAAAGTTAATCAACAGCGGAGGCAAGGTCGTATTGCCTTACGTCAATCGTTTAGCGTTGCCGAGATAAATATTGTTCACCTAGAAATTTCTTGTGTCAGAGTAGTAAAGGGTAAATTGAAAACCAGTACTTACCTTGGTAGCAAATCTCAAGGAATTAATCGTTTCACTGGCATGAGCTTGAAGAGGCGAGACATTTACCATCATAAGCGTCTTCGAGTTACCAGATAATGAGTGTTGCAACAAAAATGTGAGCTATATATTTTGTTAGCGCGGCTCTCCAATGATGAAAATGAGATCAGATACAATATGAGCTTACCTTTGAGTTTCTGAACGGAACGTGGGACCCGTCTTTGGAATTTCCGAGGGCGCATATAACGTCTCCAAGCGAGCTCAGGCTTTTGTTGATTGCTTGAGTCTCTTTCATACGGTCGCCAGAAACTTGTGAATGCGAAAGACGCTCGGAGCCTGCTAAGTCAATCAGGTTCAAAACCCCAGAGTGTGTTTTACCACTGATTTTGTTGAAACCTGTAAGTCTCAGTACGAACACACTATGGGAACGTGATGACCTTTCGTTAGCACTTGTAGCCGCAACTGATCGGTTTTTAGAAGCCATTTCAAGAATGGAATTCGCGTGCGAGGCACTTTCGAGAGAGACGGACGTTAACCCTATTACTGTTGTAGTTTTCTTTATAGGGTCGTGTCTAATCTCGTACTTTCTCTCATTATCATCGGATCTCAGCAGATCAATGATTTTCTCGTTGTAGATTTCCAGAAACTCCCCCTGGTACTCATATTCCCATCCAACATCCTTCAAAGATTTGGCAGTCTCAAAAATTTGATTTATTGCGAGCGGGATGATACCATTCGAGCTGGAGGACATTGTGAACGTTTTTCCTGACCCTGTTTGTCCATAAGCGAAAATACAGACATTATAACCATCTAATGCGCTTTGCACAAGCTGTGATACGTCTTCGAAGATGTGCTCGTTTGTCGATTGGGGATCAAAGACTTTGTCAAAGGCGAATGAATGAATTTTGTTAGGGGCTTCAGCATCACTTGGCATTCCGCTAATATTTGGAGTTAACAACTGAAGTTGTTGGCCCCCCTCTTCTACGTCGGGAAAATTCAGCTCTGCTGGTGCGCTTTCATTGTTTAGCAAAGGTCTGACTCTGCAGAACACTCTTATATTTCCTTTTAGCTCTTGAACCTGATCGTGAAGTTTGCGGCGGGTGGCTTCAGCCTGGAAAAGCTTCTCTTTCGCTCGAGAAGTCTCTTTTCTACTGGAGGTAAGATCAGCTTTCAGTTGTGTGATAAGCTCGTTCTTCTCTTCGACCTCAAACTTTAAGCTTTCGTTTTGCCTCCTATAAGTCTGAAAGTTCGATGCAGCATTGGATTGGTGCTGCAAAAGATCATTTTTAGTGACATTCATTTCTTCAACCAGTTTATCATATAAAGCTTTGGACTCAATTTTGTCTTGCTTCAGTCGAACTACTTCAGCTTTTAGGAGTCTTTCGTTCGATTCATAAGCAGCTTCATTTTGCTTAACAAGGTTTGTGATGTTTTCGATGGTCGCATTTAGAGCTTTTCTTTCTCTCTCTAAATTCTCTTCTGCATCGATCTTTGTTTGCGCCAAGGTGGCTTTCATCGAGTCTCGCTCTTGCTGGAGCAATTCTTGAGCTTCGGCTTGACATCTGCTTAATGCAACGCGTATGTCGTCTTTGTATTTTGTTTCCAAAGCCGCTATCTTGACCTCGTTTTCATGTATCAGGTCTCTGATCCGTAGTTCGTTCTCGTGGGCCTGTTTTCCCTCTGCTAACTCGGCCAAGTGCTCGAGCTGACTTATTTTGATTGCCGATGCATGTGAACTCCGTTCCAGCTCAGATACTTGGTCGTGGAATTTTGACTTGGTTTGTTCCAGCTGTGTATTTGTATCTTGTAACTGAGATATTTGTGAGAGTAGCTGGGCTTCTCTATCTTTCTGCAAACTGATCATTTCTTGAGCAAGTGATAGACTCTTAGATACATCGCTATTTGTGATATTCAAAGGTGTCTTGTGAGTTCCAGTATTTGATCGAGGCGGAACAGATGTTTGCGACGAATTGGTGCCGGAAAGTCTTGGTCGTAAAGCTGGCACAGAGTTTTCTTTCTTGATGGATGCTGAGAGAGCTTTTGTTTTTCGTGAATGCGGCGTGCCTTTTAATTGCGGCGGCAGCTTTGATATCTTGGACTTGGGCAATATTCTAGCACCAGTTGGGTGAGGAAGGGAAGAGTTTATAGCACTGGCTGAGGCAGCACCGAGCGTTGTCCGTTCAATCCTGGGTCTGACAGTATCTAGGCGAGAAGTAGGTAAACTGCTAGCCTTTTTGACGCGGCCGCCAAGTACAGGTATTCCATGCTCAATCATGGCAATGAAGTCCTCGTAGAATGGAAATTACAATATGCCGGAGTGAGGGCAGTTTGAAGTATCGACATGTTGATAGATAATGATTCTATAGCAAAGGCATAGCTTAAGCTTTTTTGTTTATTGACAAGTAGTTGCCCCAGTAACTCAACATGACAAAAATATTATGTAAACTCCCAACCTCCAAATTTTCTAGGTTGGTTCAATTTCATCCCAGACATTTGTGAAAAAATTCATATCATTTCTGCTCTTTAACAGTTAGACAAAAATGGGATCTAAAAGAGCAGCAGAGAAAAAGGGTATGCACAGACATAAACTAGATGGCATGGAGATTAACAGTTGTTTAGAAGAGTCTGAAAGTGAAAATGAATCACTCAGCAGCTTATCCAGCAGCCAAATCGAGAATGATGAGTTTGATGGTAGTGCAGAGGAATCATCGGGTGAAGACAGTGAGGGCGAGGAAACACAAGAAGGTAGTGAAGAGAAACCTATAGTGAAAAAGAGGAAGCAGGAGAGCGAGGCATTTTCAAAGGCTATCACAGCCATTCTAGGATCAAAGGTCAAAGCACACGACAGAAAGGATCCCATTCTAGTTCGATCAAAAAAATCAGCAAAAGAAATCGAAGCTTCTAGGTTAGAGGCTAAAGCAAAAAGAGCTTTGGCAGCAGAGAAGAAAAGCGAAGTAGACAAAGACAGGATAAAGACGCTATATTCTTCAGATGGTAAAGTGTTGCAAGCACAGGTGGAATTTGACAAAAAGCTGAAGAAGACAGCACAACGGGGTGTTGTAAAGTTGTTCAATGCAATCCAAGCCAGTCAGAAGAGTCTATCCGGTGACTCAGGTACCAAGAATGTGGTACAAGAAGAAAAAGGTGAGTATCATGATTCATGTTCAACGTTTCCTGCTAACAGCTCTAGCTACTGAAATGTCGAAAGAGAAGTTCTTAGACTTCATTAGATCCGGTTGAGTAACATCATGTATAGAGAAGCTAAATTAATCTGTTTTCAAAGTCATTGATTGGGTGGTCAGTAGGTTACAAGAGATTGCGGGCAAAGCTAGTTGAATCCCATGAAATACTAGACCGCGCGAAATCCATCACCAATTCTAGAGGTAGTTAATTATCACTAAATTCCGTGACTCTCCAAGCTTGCCGTAGAGTCCTGAATCGAGCATAAAGTTAGTTGAGCAAGCACGTAAGTCACCATAAGTGCTCTACATTGAATTTATAAACTACTGGGTATCCAAAGTTACCGTGTTATTGCCCTCCAGAATTTTGAGAGGGGTTGGTTGTGTGCAAAAGATTATGAGATTTAGCCCAGTGGTAGCTCAGGCGCTTCAGTCTTATCGTGGTTGCGAGCTGTGTAAAGTGAATAAGGTGATCGTAAGCGAAGAAAAATGAGGGTTGAATGTTTCAACGTAGGAAATTATTAAAGTGACGTTGACTTCGACCAAATCCTTTGATTAAGCCTAATTCGACTCAAATATCAAGAGAAAAGAGGCATAGAATGGTTGGTAAAGATTCACTCGATTCCATAGCCCCAAATTGCTTGAGATGCAGTATGTTTTGTGATTCAACATTCTTATTTTAAGGCAACTCTATGCCGTGTGTTTATATTATGGGGTCATTGACGACCGAGGCCTAATAGTCCTTAGCCGTACTGGCCCTGCAGGGCAGCTCTGAAAGAAGGTTACCCAACGTAACCCCAAGCTTCCGATAATCTAGGCCTGTTTGTTCCTCCTGAGTTTTTTTACTCCAAAGACAGAAACTCATGATGTGGGAAAGAAAGCTAGACCAAAACGCAAGCAAGAAAAAAAAAAATCATTCTGGCTGAAATGAGTTCAGGTATTACTGCTAGTCTAACATTTGATATTCATGCCTGACATTTTAGAGCACATTGCTTATCAAAACAGTGTAATTACTGTTGAGTCTTGGAGACATGCGCTTCCAGGCCTGTTTTCGTAGGTCGCCAATTCATAACAAGTACTTCCAATCAATTTCTGCGTTTCCAAAGATCAACATGAAGCAGTAATGTATGTTGCCAATCACATCAAAATTTTGGCAAAAGATCTCGCGAGACAACGCTCGGGGGCTAAGAATATAGCAAGTCCACTAACCTCCTGTTACCGTCAGAATTACCAGTATCGGTTAACGCTTGCGGTACTTGCGATCAATTGAGGACTTATTATGCTGGCAGTGCAACATATGTCTATCTGAATAATTGGCGATCCAACCAAGGGTTGTGTAACCGGCTCAACAAAAACCAGAGCTTAGTAGTTCCGAGAAGCAAGACGTTGATCTCCGCGTGACGCATGCAAATATTACGCTGATGTGGTGACTAGTGCTACTGAATTGAACATTAACCAGCCCCAGGCAACGTAAAGCACATAATCGTTTCGACTCACTATACATACCGCGCCCTCTGTGTAAGTATCAGTAATCACAGCATTAGAGAAAAGCGCCTATAATTGCCCCTGTTCAGCTACGAAGTCTCAGCTATGGATGCTCAGTGTTGTGAAAGATAAATTGACCTAGAGTGCCATGAAGTGCCCCATATGTTACTAAGTAGTCTCATTTTGACGCTCACTTGGAAATTCATCACTGATAATTTGCATGCCACACTGACCACGTCTCAGTTTATTGCAGTTGCTTTTTCTCATTTTTCAAAAGTTCTTGGCTTGACATGTTTCGATGCTTTCTTTGCTATGGTCAGCCAAATTGTTTCACTGTTAGTTAATCAACGACGCTAAAATCACGAATGCCCCATTTATTACTTGAGCTATGATGTTATGCCTTGTTTTCAATATCAAGAGAGGGATATCACTGATCAGGAGGGTTAGACAAAACTAATATATATAACAGTTGCGTGGCCATTAATAACCAATGAAATTGTTGGCTTTCCTTGATTACTGCTTACTCGTGCGCTTCGTGACAACGGGAAGCAACACCCAGTAAAACACCCAGTAGTTAGAGATTTTCCAGTCCTGCTACACTGCAAATCAAAGGCGAGATCAATCCAGTTGAATTTATTGTGATGTGTGCTTGCTTTGTATATCAATGGAACTGGTACAGATGCGGAGCTGGAACTGGATTCACAGACTTTATTAGAGAATCCAAAACCTCATTAGGAAACCAAGGATTTCCAAAAATCAAAGCCTCTTTTAGACTTGCTCATGAAACGTCGTTTACATCCCTTTTAGTGCCTCTGTTCAACTACTATAGTTTACTCGTATATTGTATAGGCAAAACTCATCACGAGTTGGAATCTTCCCGCTTCTAGCCTCCAAGCCATTTTCCATCTTGCCTCTCAAACCGAAACCTAGATTTACATAGAGCAAGCAAGTGTCTAAGATCGGAAATTTCAGGTGAGAGGCTGTCAATGATATGATTACTCAAAAGTCTTGAAAATTTGAGAAATATGGACGCAGATTGGTAGTACGTATGCACGCTTTAGCTCAAGCCGAGCTCGTGTCAAAATTTATTCAGAAAAAGCAGCAAGCTTGGTCGCTCAAACTAGCATCTTATGTCCCATGCAAACGTCTTTTTTTTGCTCTGAGTCAATACTTACAGGATTTCTCGACGATAGTTGATTCTGTCAACACTATGGTTTCTCTAGCTGGTTTTAGTTAGGGCTAGGGCAATAATACATGTGTCTGACCCATTTTCGATTTTTGAGATTTCCTCACCAATATATACAACCCGCACCTGGTATCTACAGTAAATCGGCAATATTTCAACTAAAATCTTCAACACTTCACCTTCGCCTCTGACCCTCCACTGTACGCAGAAGTTAGCGTGAGATTGTTGCATTTTCTGACGAGGGCTTGTATTCATTCGCGACATGGTTTCTGCTATTGCCGGGTCGCCAGGTCTTTCGGGCGCTGTATCGATGAAAAACGCGAACACTTTCAGCACCAGCTCTGACACTCATGGAAGTCCCAGCAATGGCAACAATAGCATCAATGGCAGCAATAGTAACAACACTGGCAGCAATCATGGAAACGGAAAATCTTCGCTCAAGCGTGTAGAGGTTGACACAATAATGACCGAGTTTCAGGCCCATATGGGGTCGAACTGGGACCGATATCGAGACGTGATTACGCATTTCCTGACAGGTAAAGCTGACTGCTATCAATATGAAAATAAACAAAAGTTACTAACGGACAAGGCAAACTAACGCGCTTGGAGCTTGAGGAAGAACTTCAACATGTGCTGGATAAAAAGACCTTGAGGCTTCACAACCTATTTCTACTGGCAAACCTTACGAACGCTTTACAAGAATCACCTGCAAACGGGGGATCGCTGACAGGATGGAGCAGGAAGCATCGTGATGATTCGTATGCAAACCAAGCAGACAGTGAGCTGGCGAAACTAAAGAGCGACATTATGGGATTGTCTGTTCGGGAACGAAAAAGAATCAAAGCAATTACGAGGGTAAGCAGGGAATGAGTTTATACATAACTTTGCTAACGAATGGTCAATATAGGAAACTGCAAAACCGGCGCAGCCTTCAACGATTGTAGCCACGCGGTGGGCTATGCTGCCAAAAATTCCAATATTAAACGAAAAAGAGGGCGGTAAAAGTAGTACGGGGGCCGCAGATGGTCCTGAAAAGAACGAAATCAAGCCTCGAAAGCCTGCGTCAAGCAAGGCTGCGACAGCTCCAAGTAGTAAGTATACAGCAACAAAAAAAATCACTTTCAAAATTGATTTGCAGCCTTGGCATAACGCTATCTCAAGATCCTAACTATGATCAGATCCGCAAGCATGGACACAAGATATCACACATGGCTATGAAGCGCCACTGTTGACCGATTCGTACGAACTACCCGACGCTAGCGCGTTAGGAGTTCGGATGTTAGGAGTGTCATTGGAGCATGGACTGCTTCAAGGGGTTGATCCACAGAGCACGGAAATAATGCTTGCAGGACTAGAGCATTATCTGAAAGACTTGGTTCAACAAGCATTTGAAAAGGTGAAGCGCAGGTCATCAGACCAAGAAGATGTTATCACCGTAGAGGACTTATCAATGATTCTCGAAAGCTCACCGAGCTGCTTTGTGGAAGTTAGCGGACCGCTTTACCGACTGAATGACGTTATGTTACGCAATGACGACGAACCTATGGACGATTTTACGTACGGTGCCAGTGGGGGTGAGGGTGTAGGTGCCGTTGAGAAACTGGGCAATGGGGTGGCCATTGGCATGGAAGGAGGACTAGGCAATTCAACTGATCTAGGCAAAGCCAATGATAGCGTGGACGACATGCATGGACTAACATTTGAGGACAGATTCACGAACGGCAGTGGGGTAAATGGAAGTTTGCAAGGCAGGGATAGTGGTGCAACCGTGCATGGAAATGGAAATGCTAGTGAACATGATGGCGGAATTGGCAATGGAAATGGAAATGGAGATGGAAACGAAAAGGGGCGTGAAAGCGAGAACGAGAATGGAAATGGAATCAAAAACGAAAGCATGAGCGTCGGTGACAATGTCCGGAACCTTATCACTGGCAGCACAAGCGATGGCAAAGATGACAATACTGGTAACAACGACATCAAAATAAATGGCGAGAAAAGCAAAAGCAACCCGGATAACACCAAGAGCAGCAGTATCGTTGGACGCGATCTTTCTGCATACCAAGAGAATGAGCGGCAGTTGAACAGCCTGCTAGAAGATTTATTGCATGGGTCTATGAACTGAAAGCAAAAGAAGACGGCATTCGAAGCACAAATAATCTTCTGTTGCTGGTCTCACTCTAAATTCTATATTTTTTTTGGTTTTTGTCTTTTGTTTTTTGTCCATTTTGTCTTTTTGTCTTTTTTTTTGTTTTTTTGTTTTTTATTTGTTGTTTAAATTCTGTTCTCATTCTATCATTTCTATTACTATGATATGCTATGCACGACCAATTGGTAAGTTTATATGAGCTTTCTGAAGCCAGAGAAGGCCTTGAGTAAAGTATAGATCTTATATCGAGGATGTACATGATATACGTTGATAAGATATTGATATCAATAAAAAGACTGAAGGCAGCAGTTGAATTCGAAATGATTTTCAAATGATCCAAATGATTCAGATGGTTCAAATAGTTCAAATAAGCATTTTTTTCCGACCAAGTTCAGTAAGGGCGTAATACAACTCTGCTGGAATGACTCGCTACAAAAACTTTACGGGCAAATATCTCCAACTTTTTTCAAGTCTTTTTTGCAGTTCCATGCACGGAAGTTTCTAAGAGAAAAGCCCTAGAGCTTCTGGAAGAGCAAGTCGGATGGAGGTGGAATTGTGGTGGAACGCCAATCGAACGCCAGTAGAACGTCCATAAACTTCCAATAGACATGATGGAAGTACATGTAACTGTTAGGACGCCAATAACTGAAAGCTATATCATGTTTGTTTTCATGTAGTCTACGTATACGTATGCGAGATATGGATATATTGGGTGTTGTCCAATATTTTAGCAGGCCCAAGTCGTTTCATTTGATTACACTTGGTTCTATAGTTTCATTCGTTTATGTGTCTAACTTTGTGCAAAGCGTCTAGAAGGCGTGGAGAAGCCTACATTATTATAGAAGGTCAACATGAGGTCATCGTTGTGGGAAGATGGTTTAAAGTAACCACATGCAGATACCGGCGAATGTGCAAAAACCATTGGCTGCCACGCTTACGAAGCCACCGAGCTTGATTTGGGACTAGACCAGACTTGACTAGTCTGGTTTGGTTGAGCAATTGCAACTCCCTCAACATTATCATGGCATTATCAGCAGCCTGACGGATATGGAGATCCTTATAAGGGTATTTAGCGATTTGGGAGCTTTGGAAACCCAAGTACCGTAGCCCAGTAGCCCTCCCGGCAGACCTGACAAGCTTATAGCGCTGCGCTATCCAATTGCGACTGCTGCGGTCTTGTCTCTTTATAATGTTGGACTTGTTTGGATTCTCAACATTTCCAGCTTGTTCCCGACTTGTTTTCAAGTTGGTCGAGCACTGAGCGTTAGGCATTGAGCATTGTAGCCAATAGGTGGCCATGCCACCTTGAGGGAGGCTAGATAAGGAAACTGGCCCTTGTGTTCCCAACGCAATTGTAGCATGATATGGCAGTAATCAGCACATCACCACCACCACCGCAATGGAATAAGATAGTCTACTGCACAATGTGCACATTGTGCACATTGTGCGCAGCATCTGTAGCCTGGCTAGTCGTCGCTGTAGTCACGGCAACCATTACTAATTTGCGTGTACTCGTATTTCCGTATTCTCGGGTTCTAGAGGGCTATATTAACCAGTCTCTGCCTGTTCGTGCCAGGGCTACTGCGAAACAACACAACTGCCATGTTTTTTCCCAGCTAGTTGCAGTGTACCGTGTCACGGTAGCTACTGGCTATCGGGACCATGATGACGATGCACAATGGACACAATAGGCACAATACATTGGACAGATCCAGTCTAGTCTGGTCTAGTCCGCTCCGGCCTAGTCTAGTCGGGCCTAGGTCAGAACCTTTCACGTGGAGTGGAGTTTTTTTTATTGTACCGCGGCATACCACGGAGGGCTCAAAAGTCCGTCCAATAGCGTACTGGTCAAGATTCTAACGGGAAAACTTATAATTCAGGCCTCCGGGCACGCGTAGTTTGGTCCAAAAAAAGCATTGAAATTCCAAATTTAAAGCTTGTGTGCAGGATCCCAAAGGCTTGTTGAGCCTGAGGGGGACTCTATACTGATATATATTGATTTTGATAAAGAAATGGACATAGATGTGAATGAGCCAGCAATTGTCAGCCGCAACAAGCAGAGCCAGCTCCTTGGTGTCCGAGCAATCAAACAATGCGAGCAGAACTTTTCATGTTCATGTTTGTGTTTACGTTTGCGCTCACCTTCACGTTCTAGTGTCTACACCAATTTTGACCAAACTTAAGCTTAAGCATCCGACGACAGCTGTAAACCACGGCATCAAACCGGGCCCAAGCACTCTACCAAACACATGCCAGCAGACAATACCGGGCTAGTCTCGCAGTTCTGCTCTTTATCTCAATTGTCAATTGTCAATGTTCATGCCAATGCCAGCTATTACGGATTTCATGTGAATTTGATTTATTTTGCCCACTTCATATTTCCCCTCTAATATTGTTATATGTTTTGATATATCCCTGTTTTCTTTTTCTTTTCCTTTTTTTTCTTCTTTTTCTTTTTCGCTTTTACAATTGCTTTCTTTTTCTTTCCACATTGTGATCTTCCATTATACTGCTATAATTGGTATATTATTCTTTTTTGTTTTTTTTTGTTTTTTTCTTGTTTTGCATATTTTTTTTCAATTTTCTCATCTTCTTTTTTTTATTCTCTTTTTTATTAATTTTTTGTATTTTTATATTTTACCCTTTCCTTCTTTTTTCCCTTTTTCTCGTTTTATTTTCGTTCGTCTACTAATTCCTCTCACCTTCAACTCAGTCCCTACTTTCAACCCTTTCTCGCTCTCATTATTATCCTCGTCCACATCATTCTGCTCTATTTTTGTTGTTGTCGCCAGCTTGAAAGTCAAATCTTCTTCGCCTGCTATTCTTCAGTATCACCCGAGCACATTAACTTCAAACCTTTTTTATTTTTTCTTCGCCAACCTTCTCCATCATTAGAAACACCACCTTAGCCGACTCCACCCCTACTATTCCACCATTCGTCCACCTCACCATTCCCTCGCTTCTCAGCATGCCCTCCAGATGCCTGGGACGTCCACACTCTCTCTGTCCCCTTCTGGTACCCACCTTTGCCTTTGTCCCAGTACAACTGCAAGGGTTCCAAGACCGCGCAACGCTTTCATTTTATACCGCCAGCACCACCACTCGACGGTTGTGGCCGAAAACCCTGGGAAGACAAACCCTGAAATTTCAAAAATCATAGGCGAGCAGTGGCGCTCTCTTGGCCAACAAGAAAAGGACTTTTGGATCCAGCAAGGTGACGTTGAGAAAAAAAGCCACCTGGAACGTTTTCCCGATTATCGTTACCAGCCTAGACGTAGCTCAAAGAAAGGTGGGTCTTCTAGCCTTAGTGACAGTTCTACGGGGATATGTCCCGTGTGCAAAGGAATTACGTCTGGCTCAACAGGGCCTTCGTTTGTCAACACTTCTTATAAACAGCAACAGGCTCAACAACAACAGCAGCAACAGCAGCCACTTCAACAGCCACCGCAGCAACAGCTTCCTCCACACCTACCTCAACAACAGCAGCAACAGCAGCAACAGCCTCAACTACAACCAAATCAACATCAACATCAACATCAACTGAATTCTATATCTCAACCTCTGCCATCCCCAACACAGTCTCTACATGGATCAGTTCCATCATCTTCTGCCTCCTCTCCATCGATGGCTCACGTCCACACACAAACACCTGGTTATTACCCTCTTCCTCCTCCACACCCAAATTCGCCCTCTTTTCCACAAGGCTCATACACTCCTCCAGTACCGCACCAACCATATGAGCATCAATTTCAATACCCACTTCACAAGTCTTCTGCTCCTACTTCTTCATCCCACTATAGCTCATACGACGCACCATCTCATTCACAACACAACCACTTTGATACTTTGAGGCATCAATCTGCTCCAGAAATCAGTAAAACTTTCTCTTCCTACAAGCCTCCACTATCCAGCAATTCAATATCCTCTATTAGTTCTTCTAGCTCCCAGTCTCACTCATCAATGTCTTCAATGTCCTCTGCATCTTCAAGCATTTCTTCTCTCTCTAGCCTTCCCCAACTCCCCAGGATCGTGCCACGCGAAGAGCTCATAGGCCCCAACGGACAGCCCATGGCTCCAAAAATGTCAAATGAACTTAGAAACTCTTCTTGGTCTTCGTCTAGATCTTCATCGAGTTCAACCGAATCACCTTTACGTCCATTTGCGTTCTATGGCAATGCAGATCAAAAACAACAGTTTTATGCAACTCCTCGCAGTAATCTCAATCCCACAAAGTCCAAAGACGACATTAATGCAAACAAATTAACTCCAAACTCGCTCAAAATTAGTACAGTAACGTCCAATTTCCAACCTCCTCCATCACACTCGGCGTTTCCTCCACCAAACCTTCATTCATACCCAAATGCTCATTCTCTCAACACAACCAAATTCAAAAACTCCTTACTATACGATTCTCTCAATGAAGAAGAAAATAGGTACAAGAAGCGTCGAACCTCTTCATATCATGATCCTCTGGGAAACACACCTGTTTCAACGCACGCTCCCCATCTGCTTGCTCGAGGAGAGCGATATCAATCAGCAATTGCTTTAGCTTCTTCTCATTCAAACCTCTCGAAAATTACTGAAGGAAGCACCGAAATTCCCCTAACTGCGCGTGAAAAAGCAGATATTCTCTCAGTCACATGTGAACCTCCTTTACAGGAGAGTGAAGGAACGAGAGGTAAAATCTTTGCTATTGAAGGAATGGACTCTGACATGATTGAAAAGGTTAGCGACTTGTTGAGCGAACGAATAGGCTCCAAGTCTTCCATTTTATTGAAGGAGGCATCCGCGACCCCTCCATCATCATTTACTAACGAAACGGCCCAGCAACTATTTCAAATTGCTTCCTTGCACCAAATGGTCTCTGAAATCCCCTTGAGATCTAACAAGCATGTTATTTTAGGGGGCTACCTGATGCAAATGGCAGACATGCTTGCAAATAAGCCAGCGACTTTTCCTGCAAATTCAGAGAATTCCAGGTTCGGTAAAACGTATAGCGAGCGTTGGCAATATGGCGCGACAATGCTACGGGGTTTACCTGGCCCTGACTATCTTGTTTATTTACAACCAGCAGAGGGACTCACAAAAGGCGAAGTAACTGTGGCCGAGTTGAAAGGTGGGTCCAAGATGTTGATAATTGGAGGAAATAGAAAGATGGAGGAAGACATCACTGAAGATATTTTAAAAGCAGTAAATTTACAGATAGAAGTACACGATTCATGAAGATTAGCATTGATTTGAATATTTTAACTCTCATTATTACTTGGTATAATAATCCGTTTGCTATTAGACTACATTTAATGTCCTCGGCTTCCTCTATGTTGAAGATGCTATATTATATTATTTAGTACTCAAACCTTGCAAATGCTGGTGTTGAGGTAGTTTATTTACAATGCCCATGACGGGAACCTCAGTACATCCTCCATCAGGTTTCCAAAATTCTGGGGAGGCGAATCGCGGGTCCTCGTCCGGAAACCCTAAGGAAGAACGCACAAGGTTTACTTGTGTTCTCATTTCTAGAGCCAATTTGCTTCTAAGGGTTTGAGCTTCTTGGCCAGTCTTGAGTTCTTCATTCAAGTCCTTAAGTCCAGGTCCTTGTTTTTCAACAAGATCCAGCCACCGCCGCCTGTAGTCTGCAATGACAGCCTCGTCTACTGGATTTCCGATACCAAAATTTATCTTAGTGCCGACCCGAGAAAAGATACTATAACCTGGCTCCTTGTCTTCAGGAATGACTTTTTCAAACCCAGATGAAAACATGGGGACGACTATGGGTGGCCGTGAGGACTCGAGTAACAGCCGGCTAACTCCCCACTTGAAGTAGCGTAGCGTGTTTTGGTGAGGCGGATACACTTGGTGAACAAAAGCCTCTGGAAAGATGTGCACCCAATTTGAATGAACGAAAGAATCGGTGACCTGTCTAGACTTGAGTACAGTTTGGTAAGTGGTATCTTGTGGGTTAGACAGAAGATTTATAGCGGCGTCGATTGAGCCTTGGAAGGGACTGCCACCAAATCTAGCCGTAGCCAGTACTTGACCCAAAGAAAAGTACGTTTCCAAAGCACTTCGTTTAGTTAGCACAGTAGGTTACTACGCAGCGTTACGAGACGATATACTACTTACATATTACCAAAACACACATTGTCAGCGCCTAGACTCCATCGGGCATCGCCAGGCTTGAAAAGCTTCATAGGTAAAATACCCCACGTGAAGGGATCATCCAGCAAAGACGAGTGATTCATAATTGTCACCAGGCCTCTGTTTTCCAGTTTGCTGCGCTTTTGTGCTTCTAACAGAATATCCAGATTCTCCGTTCGGTTTTTCAAGGGTAGATTCAGCATGACCTTTGCAAATGATCCGGTAGCCATCAGCGCTGCTAGACTAGCCAGTTTCCAAACCCGCCTAGATCGCTGCCCTCCAAGATCTAGGAAGTCTTTCCCCCGACGTCTTACTTCAGGAAGAGACATGGTCGCGAGAGAAAGATATCGAGGTGACAGAGTACAAGGGTGTGGCTATAGTATGGAAGGCGAATAGCGAGAAAATTAGGTCTGAGCTTGTTGTAAATCAGTTTTCAGCCAGTAGGCACAAGAGATGAGACATAACCTAACCCATAACTGGTCTACTATAGCGCTGGTCTAGGAGCTACCACGGCCTCCACAGAAGCTCATACGCTTCAAATGATACATGGTGATCCAATCTCAGGCAGCCTGGAGGCTCTGTACTTTGAAGCGCCCCTAAACTTCTGTCAGATCTCTTTTGTCATAGATCTACCTTCGTTGCAGAGTGTCATGCTCAAACTTGTTACGGACCTAGGCTGCTCGAGCCATAAGAGGGTCTCAAAACTTTCTGAGATACGTAACATTTGATGTTGGCGACTTAAAGGCTCACGCTCATACAGCAGTCGGCCGCTTTCATAAAGCGTAACTGCGCATTTTGAAGTCTATTGTAAGCTATCTCCATTTTCTTAATGTTTTCTAATATTCTCAATTGTTTTAGTTGTTCGCCACATGGAATGCCATCCAAATCTTCAGGTTCAGGCCGATAATGAAGACAGTATGCCGGCAATCTCCATTATGGTCCTGTACAGTCAAGCCGTGTAGCTGTACTCTCAAAGATCTCGACTGTTGTGGAGTTGAAAACAATTGGTTCCGGCGTCTCGATATGTAAACCACTGTATTGCGGGGCCTTTATCATACTATTGTGTAGTTCACAGTCATCAATGGCGGTATACATTACTGTACAGGATGTGCGCCACATTGTACAGTATAGTCCTTTAACGATTAAGGTGCACAACGCGCTTTTTCCACAGGCGTCCGCACTATTGAATTGTAAGAAACGAAGTTCTTACCACTTTTTTGAACTTCGTTACTCGCATTTGCCATAGACAGTTAGACATTTTTTGAGCAGCCCAGAATCAAATTAGGTCAACTGTAGGCGAAAAAAGCAAAACACTAAGTCCATATAGGCTCTTCTTAAGCACCCTCATGTACTCGACCAGCACTATGGGATGTTCTCTGCAATACACTGATTTTGGCCTTTTACCGTGTCGTGCGCAAGTAACGTAAGTAACGCCTGCTGCTCTGACTTCCTACGTACAGTATGTGGCGAACTTATTACTCTGTATCTAGTGTGGATGCTCAGCAAATCCCAGGCTACCTGACAACATGTCTCAAATTTCACGCATACAGAGCGCCATCAAAACGGCCCATGCAAAGAGTGTCAGAGAGGGTCTCCTAAGCTCGACTTAATAACATCCCTCACATCATTAAAATCTCAGACATCTTTGGAAGCTACAATCATTGGAATACCAGCAGTCCAACAAACTTTACCATATACAGCCTGCCATTTCATGCTCATGCTACTTCTAATTGTAATTGTCGACCTGGCCTGTGTTAGCGACTTCTCTCCTTTCGAATTCAAAGATATCATTATAAACCATGATAAACTGCTATAAATTAGCTATGGCATGGCGTATAAATGGGTCATGCATTTCAAGTTGACGCGCTTGTTCTTGAGTGTTCAGTCTTGTGGATTAGTATGGAAGCTTTGTATGTTGAATATCAACTCTCTTATACCCCTTGTGCTCCTCGTACTTATTGAAATTCCTTGTGGTGCCTCTATCTAGTGCATCTGGCGCTTTCCGTGCCTCTTGAAGTAGAGTCTACTCGCTGGACTGCCTTAACCTTTAATAGAATAATCAAAAGCGATTTAGAGCCCAATTGCCCCCCTAAGGTTTTTTCAATATTTCTATGCACATTTTCTGCATGACTCTGCAAAGCTCTGCAGTATCTCTATGCATTTTACCTCTATAGCCCACCAGTAGGCAGGCAGTCAATTCTGCAAGAGATTACGTCTTAAACATGATAGTGCATCAACTACAACGCTCAATTAAGGAAGCAAAGAAGGAAAAGAATCAAACTGTCAAACTAGTGCCATAAGCCTTTCTCTAAAGAGTTTTCATTCCTGATAAGTGATCAGACATACCGTGAGATTTCAAGTGAACATAGTAATACGGTAGACATCAGAGAAACCACGATGACTTCAGAAGAGCGGTTGCCTTAACCATATTAATCCAGAGAAAGAATGGGGAGCTCTTCAAACAAGCGTGGTATTATTGAAAAGAAGTTGAGCGTCTTTTTTAGCACGCTAAAAGCTATAATCTGGTTTAACGCTTGATGCAAGGAAGTAGAACCGTACTGAAACGAATACAACGGCATTGAAATATACTCACAGCACGTCTAAGCTTGTTTCGCATTTTCAGGTGAGCCTACCCAGCTTGTAGACTGGTGCGTTTATGTAGTTTCAACTAATTTACTAGAGCATGCTTTACTTCCTCAACTTCTGGATCGTTCAAGGCGTTAGCTATGCAAGTATTCTGTGTAGAACAGCCTTGCGGTTTGTCCATTACGCTGTTACAATTGCAATTGAATGGGCTGGCAAATTTTACATCTTTCTTGATATTAGGGCCTGAGATTCATATTATTAGAGCAAAATCTCCTACTGGGCCCTTCGTGTTGTAATTGTCAACCGTACAGACCATCTACGACCTAGCCCCCCTTTCGTGTAAAGGATCGGGGCAATTTATAAAATATCTAGAGATGTTGAAAAGACTAAGCGATCACTTATATTGATACCTGGTTAAGTCACACATATAAGTCCCAATGAAAACTGCTACTCCTGAATTTTGGAGCCCTTCACTATTTCACAAAGGACTTTGACACTTCCGTTATAAAGAGTTGGCTGCTATGCTATAACTATCCGTGCCTTCGGTCTTTTCAACATCCACCCAACTCGACGGAAAATGATTGCAGCGTATTGAATATAACAACAAAATTATCATGTAGCATATGTAGATAGAAACGGCTTAGACAATTCAAAATTCTAAAATTTTTTGAAAAATCGCACCAAGGCTTCACACTCTAAATTTGACGTTTCGGGGTTTTAATACCAAAATCTTTTCTGGCCATCACGTTGTTGTGAATATGCTAGACCGCTAGACCAAGATACAAGCTAGCTTATAGACAATGCAAAACCCTGTGTAGAGGTTATATGAGCAACTTATAGGTATACATGTAAAATCTTTTGTCATGATAATATGGAGATCATGGCCTAGTTGTGTCTTTAGCCCATTGGGTTTAGGCCATATGTACGCATTGGAATGTTTTGGTCAAGAATCCTGAGAGCTACGTGGCAGATTTGAGAAATATTGCGTAGAAGTCCACTATCACTATAGGTCGATCAAGCCATGGCTAAGAGTTTTAGATTCCGTAACATGCACAATAAGAGCCAATGCTTTTTTTGTTTCTCAATCGTTGTTCATGGTAGCGACTGGCCAGTTCCCAAAAAAGTCGATAGCATCTCTAGTTTTTATCTCTAATCAGAATCTCCCATGTGCAAGTCATGAGGAAACTCTATGTAGAGTTGATTCCATGTGACAACTGTGAATCTAAAACCTACGGCAATATCATCAGAAATGGGTGAAAATGTTACAACACAATGACGATACTTGCCTAAGTTTCTGATTTGCATTAGCTATTAGCTATGGTCAAGATTTTGCAAGAAAACGTAAGAAATTGATATTGTTAACAAGAATATGATCATGCCAACTAGTAGCTATACGATAGAGATTATATATAAACAAAATATGCCATTCTTTTCACACCGCCATAGTAGCAACTAAACTTGGGCTTATCGTAGTAGACCTGAATTCATTTAGATTTCTTTGACAACACACTTGCAGTTTTTAACAGTACCTTGTATAACACTGCTCAAATGCCTCGGGAACCACTACGCTCAAGACTTTTATGTATGGCATTATACTGTCAATTGCTCTAAGCGTATCTGCTACAATTCTTTGACAAACCCTGCTTTAATAACATTTTCTGTAGAATTAATTGAAGGCATCAAGAAGGGCTTAGTAGAAGGCACAAAAGAGCATGCGCACTAATAGGCTAGAACTCCACAACATCGAGATTCAAAAGTCTGGTGCGCAAGATCAAGTATATAGAGTTTTTCAAGGACCTCAGTTTCTAGATGATTTTTTCAAAAAACATTTTGTAGTCAGAGAGAGTCAGGGTGGTGACTACTAGAAGATAAAAGGCGCTGACCATTTCATAATTGATTGATGCCATTCTGCACGCAACTTTCTGTCTTACAGGCTTCACAACACAATGACAATGCAGATGCTCAAATTCCGAAGCAGTTATTAGGGGGTCCAGCATTTTTTTTAATTCAACATGATGTCTAATATTGAAATTTTGTCGTCCAACCTACAATTAGTGGCCTCTCCAGGATAACTAACAAATCTCAAGCCTCAGTCTATGATATGCAAAGAGAGTTCGAGTTTCAGAGAAATGTATTATGGGTGATAGAGCTGGTTCCAGAAATTGTATTTCACCTGATTGTAATAATGAATGCAGTATTGCACGAATCAACCTTTAGAAAGGCCTTTTTCATAAGCAAGTGATGAAATGCATGACGAAGAAAACTGGTTGTACAAAAATTCCGAGGGTTTCAAAAAAGAGGTCTTCGTTTTGCAGAACAAAAAAGTTGTACTGGTAAATGAGACCAGATTCTAGAAGTTGCGAAAACTTTCTTACTTAGAAAAAAGTCTAGCGTCAACATATGAAAGAAGCATGACACCCGGACCGTCCAATCTTGAATGGGGGCTATAGTAGATGAATACGTGAAGTCTCGAGAACATAGACTAATCATCAGAGATACATCATCAACAGGCCCTTCGTGTCGCTACGTCCGCATGTTCAGATAAGTTAGCGAGCCTGAATACAAGATATCCTGAAAATATGCTCTGCAAGACCTTATAGCGAGAGCCTGGTGTTTTTGTTAGTACTTTAGTCAATTACCTAAAATATATAAATATATATATCACGGCGAATGAGTCTTAACAATCTTGCAGTTTAATCGTTCTGCCAGCAACGGCATCAGTAAAGATACAATTTTGCTAAGGCCCATTGAGTTATGCTGGTCGCAAAAGTACACACTTCCCTGAATTTGCAGATGTTACTTGATGTAAAAAGTGTCACCTTCCGTACTACGCGACGTCAATCTGGGCGATACGGAAAACTTCAGTTTTCTGTTATCCTAACACATTCGACATAGAACCTGCTACACTGTGAATGCCAAGTATACAAAAGTTTTGTTGAAGGTAGCACAGAACGCAAAAGAGCCAAGTTGAAAAAGTGAAGAAGTGAAGAGCTTTTCCTAAGCCCATTGAGTTCAACATCCAACGTGAGCCCATACGAGGTGATGCATGCAATTATCTGCCAGGTAAAAAAGATACCAGTGAGCTGTTTTGTGACTGGGGGCTTTTAATTTTTTGTTCGATATTACAGCCATTGTATCCAGCGCTCTATATATATGGGGAGAAGCCATACGTAGAATAGAACCATCTTTTCATTCGCTCTCAGCAGTTTGAAACTTTGAATAGTCTGGCCAGATTGAACAAGACTTCAACAAGATCATTAGGTTTGTAGGCTGATATTTGCTCATGAATATTCTGATTCATACAAGTAAGGCAGTTCGGTCAAGTATAGAAATTGTGATCCATGCCCAACGACACTGACTGACAATCATAAGTCTTGTAGGGCTCAGATCCTGGGACATAGATTCAGGTGGCCAACTAGTGAAAGATCTGTGTTTTCATCAGCAAAAGAAGCAAATTGATAGCCTACATTCACTGTCTATTAATCTATGAAAGAGTCTTGGAAGGCCCGCTAGCATGGTCTACGAACAATTTACCAGCATAAAAACACCGCGCAATACGGCGCATTAGTAATCGATGGCGCTCAAATTTCAATACTATCATCTCTTAGAACTAAACAACTTGAAAACTACAGAAACGGCAAATACAGTGGTATAATTTTCAATTTGAGGGCCAGACATGTCAAGCCAAGAGGCAGAATATTGAGCCATCATAAGGCAAAAGGAACAAGATAAAACAAATCCATTGTTAAGCATTAAAACACTTAAGATCGCTTCTTAAGGTTAGTGGACAGCCATTCAAGGCCTTCGTAAAGACCGTCACCTGAGGTGGCACAAGTAGCCTGAATGTACCATGATCTCTGTCTCAAGGAATGCAGGCCAAGTTTCTCGGTAATCTCAGCGGCGTTCATGGCATTTGGCAAATCCTGCTTGTTGGCAAATACAAGAATAAGAGCATCGTGCAGCTCATCCTCGTTAACAATGCGCTGTAGCTCCTCAGAAGCCTCAGAAATACGATCGCGATCGTTGCTATCGACGACAAAAATAACGCCTTGGGTGTTCTGAAAGTAGTGTCTCCAGAGAGGACGAATTTTGTCCTGTCCACCGACATCCCAGACAGTGAAAGAAATATTCTTGTATTCGACTGTTTCGACGTTAAAACCAATTGTAGGAATGGTAGTAACAATTTCTCCAAGCTTCAGCTTGTAAAGGATAGTGGTTTTACCAGCGGCATCAAGACCAACCATCAGGATGCGCATTTCCTTGCGGCCAAATAGCCCTTGGAGAAGTTTTGAAATCGATAAGCCCATCTTGAAGCAGAGTTAGCAAATACACTTTAGAGCTCAGAAAGGATCAAGGGGTTGAAAAAAGTCAGCTCGTCAGGCTTCAATATCGCCAAGCTGGCAACAAGCAACATAGTATAAATGCCATCCATGAGGCACATTTATTCTTTTTGGTTGACCGAAAAGTAGAAATAATGTAACTCAATCAGTTTAGCAGGGAAGGAAGCTACATCGATCGACTTCCGCACCAGAAACTGTAAGAATCAACCTAATTGCGTGTATGCAGATTGGATATAATCAAAGTATAGATGAAATCCAAGAAGGAATATACGCTTACTTACTTTTGATAGATTAAAGATGTGATACCGAGGATAGTAGCAGCTTGGTGTTGCAAAGAATGGTGTAAAATTGCAATGGTGAGTGTAAAAAGGTGGAAAGGGAGGAAGTCTCTTTTGTAGGAAAACCAAAACTATTACGTGTCAGATAACAATTAGGTAAGCACTAAGTACAATGATGACACATCACAGCATCGCTCAAATGAAGTAGTTTATGTGGCCAAAGGCGATAGATGATATCTTGACATATCGAACTTCAGTACTAGTATAATATTTCCTTTTCACTTGATCATATACAGAACCTCAGAATATACCTGCACCTAGGCGAAAAAAGCTACATCTAGTTACGCTGTATGTCAACAACTTTGCGATGCGTGTATAATTGGCGCGCCTTTCGGAATCGCCCTTACATGGTATTCATGGACTTTAGGGCGTGTGAACAACTATTAACCATGAGTATGAGATAAAGCGCCATCTACAATACTGGCTGGCTACTGAAGCATTGCGCTTCATAATAGGGTTTCCTGCAAGATCAGGTTGGTCTAATATTTCTAGCCATAGGGTATTGGTGTGTTGAAAGTTGGATTCAATAAAAAGCTTTTTGATGGTGATTTGGCCTATTCAGGAAATGTGTTTCATTGAAACAGTGAGAGTCTGCTCGCTTAAGTTTCCGCAACGACATATTTTGAAAGTCACTTAAAAAGACAGCTACAGGGCCTCGAAATATCAGTTTCTGTATGTTTTGTGGTTCGGAACCCGATACATGTACGACAGCGGTTGCTGGTAATCATTTCCGACTGCATGGAATGGCGATGAAGCGCACTTTTGGTGTATATGGCCTGTAACTTAGTATAGACTACATAATAGCTAATCAGATAGAGCCAGAATAGCAGATCTGAGATTGCTTCCATTGCTCCACGAAGCCATGTATATGAGCTGGAAATCTCAGCGGCAGTCCAAATAAGCAACGCAAGGCCAACGATAGACTAGGGACCCGCCAGGCCTAAAAGATGTATTTGTCTAGTGAGCTCCGAGTCTCAATTACAGCCTGCGCCTATGATACAGTTTGCTACTACGTGGACCTGATAATTTCATCAATGCGTACTAGTTCCAAATACACAGAAAGCACAAGATTTACAAGAGCTATGAATATCTGATCCCTCAGCAGAGTATGGTCTAGCTGAGCTTTGGTAATTATTGTATGCTATAGTGTATATATTAGTTAAGTGTCAGTGGAATTTTGTGGTCTTTGACCTCTCATTTGCACTTGGTCACTTATTCATGTCAACATATATTGTACATATTGCAACCCAGTATAGCATCCGAAACAGGCGTAAACCTTTAAAGCTCTCTTTCTCAACACGATTCCAACGATAACCAAAACGCCAACTCATTCATGTGCTTTGTTTTTTCACTAAGCAGATTACCATATGGTATGTGCCATTAAAATGGGGAAATCAAATACAGATTTAGTAGGGTGCTTGATAGGCTGGCATGGAGAAGTGATATTCGCGAGCGTGTGTCCAGTTTTTGTTCACCTGTATTTCAATCAAATTTGGGATTGTTCGGCTTTGATAGAAATAGTGAGTTTTGCCTAGTGGTGGAAGATCGGATTTTGAGAGCAATCATGCCGCTTTCCAAATGGGTTGTAATTTTTGGTTATCGAGTGGCTGCCAGATTTAAGACCCCTCTCATATCTTTGCAGCCAAAGCCTACGTATATCAGGCGAGTTTGGAAACCTGGGTCGGTGATAGCTCCACCACAAAACTCATAGAGCTTTCCCTAAACATGACCCCACACTAAGTTTTGGATCCTGTGAGCTACCTCCGGTTTGGGCAAACTTATATCCGTGCAATTTATTGTAAGTCTAGTACCTATGCTATTACAACTTCAGGAAAATCAGAATTTTTGAAAAGCAAGTTGGTGCTAAGCTCTTGCCGCACTTTCTGACAGGCCGCAACAATGCGCCTACCAAAATCAGCTCCACATGCTTGATGCACGCAGCCTTAAATGTTTTCAAGTCAAACTGAACATTTTTCAGTCAATTTGTACAATCTTATTTTTCTTTGCGTGAGTCTGAATCTTACTTGTGATTTGGATCCGGGGAGTGTAAATGTATGAAAGCGTTACTAATCGTCCAAAAATGCCAATAAACCCAAGACTTTTTTGACTTTACAGATCCCTGATTAAATTTGACTATAAAGCTTGGTATAAACCGAAGATATTCCATAAAAAGTATATTTTTACGTCGTTCCTGTGACAAGTTGATTTCACCCCGCAAAATAAAGACAGTTATAGTCCAAAACTCTCTTAAAACACTGTACACCAATGCGAGTAGATAGTCTGGAAAACCGCGGAGAAATACCATTTGGTCAATGTATGTAGACTACCCCAGTTTTGTTGCATGCTCCTCATAATAACAACAGCTTTTCATGAGTGGCTTTGTGTGGAAAAAAACCTAAAATACCCCCACGTTTTTTGGCATGATAATTTGCACCTGTTTCTCGTACGGATCAAAGAGAGAAAGAGCATTGATTTTCTTTTTACCTTAATTTAAAAAGAGAGAGATGCCCATGCTTCAGTTTCTTCTTGACTCAAAAACTTACAAGACTTTATATTGACTCTTTTACAGCATGAAATCCCTACAAGCCGAGCCTAAGACTGTCGAGAGCTTTGATGAGGACCCTGATTCAGCTGTCGGTAACAAATATGTATCTTTAGAAGAGCGAGAAGTTGTTGAGTCTTACAACAAAAAGATGGTCAAAAGGCTTCGCTTCAAGATTGACTATCATCTCGTCCCGGCTTGTTCCCTGCTATACTTGCTCTGCTTTCTGGACCGAGGAAATATTGGTAACGCCAAAATTGCTGGTATGAACAAAGACTTAGGCTTGTCATCTCACCAGTATTCTGTTGTTTTGACAGTGTTTTTTGCTACATACTGTACCGTTGAAGGCCCTTGCAACATGCTGCTCAAAAAAATGTCTGCGAAGAGATTCCTTCCTTTGATTGCAATACTCTGGGGTGCTTGTGTCATAGGTATGGGATTCGCCAAAAATTACCATCAACTTATTGCCTTGAGAGTTTTGTTGGGTCTATTTGAGGCTGGCCTAATGCCTGGATGTGCTTACTATCTCTCAAATTGGTATCGACCAATGGAAGTTTCTACTAGAATTGCTCTGTATTTCTCCTCCGCAACCATTGCTGGGGCTTTCTCAGGCATCTTAGCTTGGGCAATCATGAAAATGGATGGTATTGGTGGCCTAGCTGGCTGGAGTTGGATTTTTATTCTCGAAGGTATTACGACAATCGTTGTAGCTACTGGCTGTTATTTCATCATTTACAATAACCCCAAAACTTGTGGCTTTCTGACTCCAGACGAAATAACTTACTGGGAATGGCATTTGAAGCAAGACGCAGGTAAAGGCCAGGAAGAAATTGACAATGAACCTCTGCAATGGAAACACATTAAAGAGGGAATGTTCCACTGGAGAGTTTGGTATATGATATTTCTTTCTTTGGGATGCACCGTTCCAATCTACTCTTTTTCTTACTTCTTGCCTACCATTATCACAACGTTAGGATGGACGGCCTCGACCGCCCAGCTGATGTCTGCTCCTCCCTACATCTGGGCTTGTCTATGTACAGTGGTCTGTTCGATACTCTCTGACAAGTTCAAAAACAGATACATATTCATTACTGCTCCCATGCTTCTGTTTGCGGTTGTTGGATTTGGAATGGCGATAGGACAATCTAACTCAAGCGTCACTTATGGCGGGGTATTTTTAGCATGCGCAGGACAGTACGCTCCGTGGCCATCTATTGTATCTTGGAATGCAAACAACTACCCCAACTCACATACTCGAGGAATTGCAATGGGTGTTCAAATTGGCTTTGCCTCAGCCGGTGGAATAATTGCGTCGTTCATTTATAGAGCACAGGATAGCCCAAGATATTTTCTGGGCCACGGAGTTGTTTTAGGAGTTACTGTAATGGCAGTGATCATGACGTTTGGGCTTGCTGCTTACATGAAAAGAAGCAATTCTAGTAAAGATAGATACTGCGCAGAACATCCAGAGGTGTACTCGACTGATCCTACAGAGCTTGCCAAACTGGGAACTTCTAGTCCACTGTTTAGATATCTGTATTGAAATGATTGTATCAATATAGTCATTTATGGAGTATAATGATTTTTCTTGTTTACCTAGCTTCCTCGTTATTAATTATTCACAATGGTTGTTGAAAACGATGCCTGAATCTGTCAGGGAAATCTGGTGTCTCTCTCTGGTCAAGCCTGCGTAGAGCTTTTGGTGTAGGCGCCAATTCAAAAGAACGAGAACTAGTGAGAAATCTGGGTTGGGGCAAAGGCTTTCATATATATGTGCTAGTATGTGCCAGTAAGTATAGCTTGTAGCTTTAATAGGAAATGTGACTTGTTTCCTTACTATTTATAACACGGTACATTTCAGAATGAGAATATTCTCAGTATTATTGAATCTACCAGTGCTACCAGTGCTTGTCCCAGGTCAGGGTTGGGCAAGCTGAGAGAAGGTGCAGAAAACAATTTTTCCTTCAGTGCGGGAATCAAGTCACGAAGCTTGACTGTCGATATTTTCCTGACCAAGAATCATATATACAATGGTAAGAGTTGTTGTTATCTTGCGGCCCATTTGTCATCGCATCTAACATATACCCAGGTAAAGCCTTCTGAACTTCGCAACAAGACCAAGTCTCAACTGGAGGAGCAACTCTCCGGTCTCAAAGAGGAGCTCTCCAAGCTGCGTGTACAACAGACTTCAAGCAACAACGTCAAGTCCACCAAGATCTCTGACGTTAGGAAGTCCATTGCCAGAATTCTCACTGTCATTAATCTCACGCAGAGAGAACAACTTCGGGAGTTCTACAAGAACAAGAAGTACATTCCTAAAGACCTACGTGTAAAACAGACTAGGGCCATTCGACGAAGACTCACTCCTTCCCAGGCTCAGGCTAAGACCCTGAAGCTTCAGAAGAGGGAGAAGGCTTTTCCTCAGAGAAAGTATGCTATTAAGGCTTAAGCATGTAATGCATATTTCTGGATCTTGTGCGAGTGCGAATAGCAAATAAAATAATTGTACGTGAATTTTCCGTTCATCTTTTTTCTGTTTCGCTTGCGCAAGTAGCGCTTTTTCACTTTACCCTATCTGCTTGGCTTGTATTCTGTACAAATTATCTGGATTGTGACCTGGCTATTAGTGACCCACATCGTAAAAATGTATGCACAATTTGCAACACATGCTCTTGCTACACAAGCTTTCTTAGAAGGCTTACAGGGAAACAATATGTATCCAACAAAAGTCTACGGGCCAAATGTAGTATTGTAGACGTTTTTTTACGACCCTATTCAGATATAAGGCCTAGGCAGCCCCTAAGCTAGTAACGTTCTTCACAGTAGAAGCGAGGTTTCCTATGATACCCTCAGATTCGCTAAGTGAACTTCTGTCACGCAAGAAGCTCCAGAAATGAATCGATATTAAAGGTTTTGTGCAAGGCCGATTTGGAGATAGCACGTGATATGCGTGGCTGTTCGCGCATGCGGCCCATAGATTTAATGCTAAATCATTTGAAATCTCTTTTCCAAGGAACATTGGAAAGTTTCTCCAGATTTAGTCCAGAATTCTTCAAAAATTCTTCTGAATATTGCGCACTGAACACTTACATAAAAGCCTGTTTCATATCTGGTTGAAACGAGAAACTTGAAAATGACGTATGAGAGCACAGCTTCTCACACTCTTTTACAGAGCAACGGGGCCACAGGCCGCAAAGCCAAGTCGACTGATGGGGCAGCGATAATCAACTTGCTGAACACGATTGTTGGTAGGTAAAAGATGCATTATCACAGTGAAAAGAGCTAAAAGAAACCTTACTAGGGGCTGGAATTCTTGCCATGCCTTTCGCGATTAAAGAGAATGGCATCATCCTTGGCGTATTCATCATATTGTTCGCAGCATTCACTGCTGGGCTGGGACTCTATTTGCAAGGTCTTTGCTCCTTGTTTGTTCCCGATGGGCATGCTTCGTTTTTTCGCCTGTCGCAGATTACATATCCCAGCGTTTCTGTGTTATTTGACATCGCTATAGCTATCAAATGCTTTGGAGTGGGCGTCTCCTATTTGATCATTATCGGAGATCTTATGCCCACCATTTCCTCTTCTTTGGGGGCTGATGACGGGCTAACCACGTCACGAAGTTTTTGGATTTTTGTATCCATGTACGTACGCTCCATTGCTCATGCATTTCCAGTTCTAACATTTCATTAAGGCTGATTTCGGGTCCATTATCGTATTCCAAACATCTGGATTCACTGAAGTATACTTCAATAGTTGCACTAGTCGCGGTTGGATATCTCGTTATTATTGTGATTTTCCAGTATTTCACTGCGGACTACTCGTCAAGTCGTGGTAACATTGACATAATTCAGCCCCAAGGGTTGACATCTGTTCTAGGGGCGCTCCCAGTTATCATATTTGCTTTCACATGTCATCAAAACGTATGTTATAAAGGCAGGCTGTTTTATTTACTAATAATTTCCAGATGTTCTCTGCTTTAAATGAGCTTCCTGTCAGGCGTGAAAGTAACGTTCGCAAAGTGGTTTTATTTTCAATTGGGCCTGCTGCTGTTGTGTATATTGCCGTTGGCCTTGCTGGTTACCTCACTTTTGGAGACAAAGTTGGAGGAAATATCATTGCAATGTGTAAGTTATCTAACTTGTGAATTCTGAAAAAACGCTAATCTCATTCAGATTCATACTCACCCGCAATAGTGGTAGGGCAGGTAGCAATTGTCATACTGGTACTATTCTCCTATCCTTTGCAGTGTCATCCTTGCCGGGCTTCAATTAGAAATATAACCACTTGGGTTAGAACTGAAAGATCTAGTTTAGCAAACTACACAGTTATAGAGGACGATGAGACTACAACATCAGGGCCGCCTGAAATTACACAGCCGGAGGTACATTCGGACACGAACAGTTATCATCTACTAATCACTTCAATTGTCATTACTTTCAGTCTAATCACAGCCCTCAGAGTGAAATCTCTGGAGGTGATGCTTGCTTTTGTGGGATCAACGGGATCAACGTCTATTTCGTTTATCTTGCCTGGCCTGTTCAGTTACAAGCTCTTGACTTTGCAGAAGTTGGCATTTATCAATCCCTCGTTTCACGAAAACTTTTATGGATCCAAAACAGCCGGCGATGAAGCAAGCCGTGGATTAAGTTTACGCGACAACATTCTTCGAATTGCAGCGATAGGTTTATTTTTCTGGGGCGTTTTGGTGCTTGTTGTCTGCCTAGGGATCAACATTGTTCGCTTTGCTTGATTACTTCTCGCTCCCGGTGTACATATACCAATTAGCTCTCAATGTATAAAACATTTTGCGAAAATATAACATATTTGATGTACTCATGTTTTTGAGATGGATATGCATCATTACTTGCTTTCAAGTTGGAGTTTGGTGAACGTGTGTCGACATGTCTCCGATGAGTCTCTATAAATATTTGAGTTATAATTCCAAGGGAGGAACAATGGAGTGAATTAGAAACTTACATATTTCACTTTTGCTAGACTGAAATCACTGAACTACCGTTATCTCTCTACACCATACACGGCTTACGGTATATCATTTTTTTATTCGATTTGAAAGCATATTCAGCTCGATGGATGAGTGTATTACCTTGCATGAATATGGGATAAAATGTATCAAAGGATCAAGCTCTCGACAAAAGCGATGTTGGCGGAATCCCGTTGTTCTTTAAACGCAACGTCGCGCTCCTTAACTTTGAAATCTTTTTTCGGGCAAGTAATTTCTTGCCTTACCATAGACTGAGAGGCTCGCAGAGTGAAATTGCCTTTCCGAGAGCAAATACCTTTAAGCAAGTTAAGACTAAACAGCTTGGAGTGCCGCTGATTTGCCTTTATCGCGACTGTCGCTGCTCAAGTATGATGAATAGCTGATCGCTATAAACCTGCTTCTCTTGAAATTTCCTAAGGAAAATTTACCTCCAGAAATTACAGATGTGGTTTGCAGAAACGGAGTCTCGAGAATTGTATATAGTAGTATACTATATGTATAGTCTACGTGTACGTGATGTGTTATTCATCAGGTGGTTAGTCAACAACTTGTACTTGGATTTTGCTAGAATTATTGAGGCTTGAGCTTCTAATTACTTAGGATGCTGACTAATATTAATGCTGAAATTTAGATGTGTTGCCACAAAGTTCCCTTTATTTCACCACCAAATAATTCTACTCCACTACTTAGACTATCACTCTGCCAGCGACATTACTATTTCTCACTGTACTCAAAAATCCATCTATCAAAAATGGGCTCTTCAAATTATGATCCAGAAGATTCATTTATCTCTGATGATGAGGAGGAGCTATGTCCTCTTTGCGTCGAAGAAATGGATATTTCCGACAAAAACTTTAAGCCATGCCCTTGCGGATATCAAGTTTGTCAGTTCTGTTACAACAACATTAGACAAAACCCCCAACTGAACGGAAAGTGCCCTGCTTGTCGTCGTCCTTACGATGATGAATCAGTGGAGTATCGCATCATCACTCCTGAGGAGTGGAGACAAGACCACGCAAAGCAGGCTCGTCGCGAAAGAGAGAGGAAACAACGGGAGCGGGAAAAGAAGGAAACGGAGCAAACGTCCAAGAAGCATCTCTCGGGTATGCGTGTCATCCAGAAAAATCTGGTTTACGTGATAGGTCTGAATCCAAGTATTCCCACTGAGGAACTCCATCACACTCTCAGGACCGATCAGTTTTTTGGGCAATATGGGAAGATACAAAAAATAGTTATCAATCGGCGCAATAACTCAAACGGTAATCCAGGTCTAGGTGTGTATGTGACGTTTTCTCGCAAGGAAGATGCCGCTCGATGTATTGCTGCAGTCGATGGTTCAATCAATGATGGCAAATATCTTCGTGCGGCCTATGGTACGACTAAGTACTGTTCGTCTTATTTACGGGGGCAGGCGTGTCCCAATCCTAATTGCATGTTTCTACACGAACCTGGCGAAGAGGCTGACTCTTACACTCGCCAGGACCTTTCAACCATTCAACACGCTGCGAGACAAGGGATCCGCTCCTCAAAAGCAGCAAAGGTGTACGGCAACGGAGATCAAGACCAATATTCAGGCTCAATGACGAGTCACTCTGCAGTTGACAATGTCGAGCAAACATCTTCTGCTTTACCTGCTTCTGTGTCTTGGGCCACAAAAGCGTCCCCCGGTGTACCCAACGCCAGAATCCAGCAACCATCGTATCCCCCTTTACCTGTGGTGAAAGCGACGGTTCCTCCACCTGTAGCAGTGCAACACAGGCAAGAGCCACCTATAATTCCTCAAAGAGAGCCACCTCAATTGAACCCTGCTTTGAAATTTATGGAAGAAAGTTTGGAAATGCTTTCTGCTGTCAAATTCGACTATAAGTTTTCTCAGGATATTGTTACAAATCAGCATCTCTCCACCTCATTGCCTTTATTTGCATTCTCTAACAAGTGCAAAAACACCTATACGTTGGATAATGAGCTACCGCCCTATGTTTTTACATCTATCAGTCTCTCAACTAACAACATGAAGCTTGATAGTTTTAAAGGGTTTACTGGAAAGGAGTTTGAATCTATTCCAGTATTACCTCAACCTATGGCAACTTCACTGAACGCTGCTGTGCCGCGATTTGATTTTGTCAAATCAGCCACGCCCCCTCCGCCTCCACCTCCTGGCTTGTTTGGAAATGTAAATGGAAACGGAAATGGGAACGGAAATGGAAATGGAAGCTCTACACAGTCTCAGAACTCTCAGGAGCTTCTAGCTCGCCTCATGAAAAGAGACTCTTCCGGTGAGGTACATCAGTAAAAGGTCATTTCTGTCAACTAATATTGAAGCAGACAATTCTGCACCCAATCTTGACCTCCTGCAATCTCATGAATTGCAGTCTCCAGGTGTGTATCATTGATGCTTTTCCTCATATTTTTTATCTTTATTAAATCGATTCAATGATAAATACGTTTATTTTAAGCCGATACCGAGTCGCTGTGCATGGAAGGATAGCGGGGGTATCGGTGAGTGGCACTCTCAAAACAATTGTAGTTGCTAACCAACCCCATTTATCTTGTAGTGACGGACGATATACTTGATGTTGAGCTGATGACCTTGAAGCTGATTAGCGAACTCGAACCAGTGTTGGAGGCCGAAGATCTAAACAATTTGACTATGAAAGTTTCAAAAACTAGGTCGACGCAAGGAATAGAACTGAATAGCGCTGCTTCAGCAGAATCGTCTGAGTCTATTGACAGTGGCAAAACACAGCATGCAGCCAATTTGAAATCCAATCCGTTTGATGTAACTATACGATCTAATGCCTTCAATATAGCAACTACAGAAACTGAAGATAAAGATATCTCGGTCCAGACTGCCAACTTGCCATCTAAACCTCTCACACGAAGGCAGAGAAAAAAGTTGGAACAGCAAGAACTTTTGAAAGAAAGCAAGAGAGTACGCGAAGAAACTCAGGTTATTGTTAGACTTGAGAGGGATCGTCCCCAGAGATACGAAGATAAGGAAGAAAAGATTAGCAATGCCCAAGAAGCAACACCCTGCTCATATGAAGAACTGGCAAATGCTGCTGCTCTCCAAAATAAAACTGAGACGGTTCCTTCATCTGGTTTTGTTGGAAGTTCCGGTAAGACGGAGCGCTCTCAAAGTTCATGGTCCCCGGATACAACAGTTATGATTGAACCTACTCAGCGGAGAACGGATGAGTTATCTCGCGCCCCTCCTGGAATTACCGTAACAGAAAATGTTGCGCCGCCAGAATATTGCGAAGCTAGCAATGAAGTTTTTCCTTCACGCGCTCAAAATTCAAGCCACTCTTTTTCAGATGCGATCGCAAACGACTGTATGATAGAAAACATTGTTGATGAATACTTTTCGAGACTTCAGACGACATCGTCGTTCTTTAATATGGAGCAAGAATTTATCGAAAGTTTGAGTAAGCCCCAATTGGGGGTTTCTCAAGGTACTGAGAACCTGTCAGGTGATATCTCGATTGCTGAACTATGCAATATCTTTGACCCCAAACTGTCTGAGAGTGCAATCAGTTTGGAGGTTGCTGAAACCTGCCTTGAAAACGGGATCAAAAAACTGCAAGAGCTTTCAAGCAATTTCCAGCTATGCTTGTATAAAACCAGACACCTCGTTGCTATGACATAATACTGTGTAGAAATATTGACACCTAGCTCCAGATACGTTACCACAAAACATGCTAGACACGTTTTATTTCTTTGCTAAGAAATTTTTGTGTAAAGAGCTCTAAGTAATTAAACAGCAATTTACAAGACAAATTTATAACGAAACTGTACATGGTTTATCCGAGTCTAAGATCACAAATCTCAAAGTAGCTTTCTTAACTATTATTGCTCGCTTATAGTAAATTTGAAAGCGGATGTTACAAACCTTGTATTCTGGCGCTGGCAAAATACCCCAGATCCTCTAGTTCGCAAGAAACCTTATGAAGCAAAAATACAGGGCCACAAGTTACAAAATATCGTGTGAAACATAAAGATTTGTGGACTCCCAACTCTTATTTAGCTACAGCCTGAACCTGCGGTTACATTGGGACATAGAACAAAGCTTAATCACATCTTAAAGTTACCCTATGCTCCCATAGAACTACTCACTCCTTTTCAAGTCATGTCTACAACCTCATCGGTAACAAACCTTCTCCTTCTTGAACCCGCATTCCGGATCCATTGCCTACATTAAAAGATTGCACAACGCTTTGTTGCACTCGAACAGCTAACAACACTTTTTTTGCATCAAATAAATCTCTTTTTTCATAAAACTCTGGCATTGAGTTACAATGGACGTCGACCTCGATGTTCAAATGGAGGATGTTGTAGATGGTTCTTTGAACCTGGAAAGTGGCATGACAAACGATCAGTACGGAGTTCCTGTCATGGCTCGCAATGTCCCTAGTGAGCTTACCCCGCTGTCACTGAACCAACTGGATTCGTGGATTGAAAATCTCAGTCTATGCCGCCCACTATCGGAAGATGATGTCGAGAGACTATGCAGTATGGTAAGACAATGAAACGCGGGGCTAGGTTATGCCTGCTCACATTACCCTAGGCGAAAGACCTTCTCCAGTTTGAAGAGAATGTGCAGCCCGTGAACGCCCCTGTTACGATATGTGGTGATGTGCACGGTCAATTTCATGACTTGATGGAACTTTTCAAGATTGGCGGGCCTTGTCCCGATACAAACTATTTGTTTATGGGCGACTATGTTGATAGAGGATATTATTCCGTGGAGACTGTTTCGTTCCTAGTAGCAATGAAGGTACGATATCCTTACCGACTCACTATTTTGCGTGGCAACCATGAATCTCGGCAAATCACTCAAGTATATGGATTTTATGACGAGTGTTTACGAAAATACGGAAATGCCAATGTATGGAAAATGTTCACAGACTTGTTTGACTTTTTTCCTATCACCGCACTTGTGGAAAATAGAATTTTCTGTCTCCATGGAGGATTATCACCGAATATTGAGACAATTGATAATATTCGTGATCTCAACAGATTTCAGGAGGTTCCACATGATGGACCTATGTGTGACTTACTTTGGTCAGATCCAGATGACCGTGGATCTTGGGGAGTTTCACCAAGAGGCGCCGGATTTACTTTTGGACAAGATATTTCAGAGCAGTTCAATCACGCCAACAATCTATCACTTATTTCACGCGCTCATCAACTTGTTATGGAAGGTTATAGCTGGTCTCATGAGCAACAGGTAGTTACCATTTTTTCTGCTCCCAATTATTGTTATAGGTGTGGAAACCAGGCTGCTATCATGGGAGTTGACGAAGACCTTAATAACGTTTTGTGAGTACTTGCCCGAAATGTGTGACAATTCTCCTTCTAACTAATCATTATAGCCTTCAGTATGATCCTTGCCCGCGCCCTGGGGAGCCTGCAGTTTCTCGAAAAACTCCCGACTATTTTCTCTAAATACTGTATGCTGTTGTCCTAATAATAGTTTTTATGAACCCTCTGTTTCCAGTAATAAGCTTCTCTTACGGGTTCTTAATGGACCTACGCGCAATAAATGTATACAAACGAGAAATGATTCGCTGACCAGACTTCGATATATAGGAGAATATAATGAATAAAAAAAGTAAAGTAATGCCTAGGTGAAGGTGAAAAAAAATATTATCTAAAATTTGAATCTAATAACGAATTTTCTCACTATTGAATGTTGTTCCCAGCTAAATTTTGATTTAGAAAGCTTCATTTCATTGGAAAATCGTCAGGTTTATAAGATGTTGATTTATAGCATGGTACTTCATTTTATCTATAGTAAGTAAATTAGCTATATAAAAGCTATAGATAAAATGAAGTACCATGTAAAAAGTTGATAGTTATGTATGGCCTTATCTAGCAATATATGTTTAGCTTCCTTACCCGAACATTTGTATCTTAAGTTGAAATAACATAGTTAAGTTCAATATAGTCAGACTGCCTGAGTTGGAACTCCTTGTTTTACAAGTTAGATAATTCACAAGCGGGGAATTCAAAAATTTGTATCAATCCCCACAACTACCGCACGGATACTCCAACATGTTGAATTCTTTGCTCACATAGTAGATAACTTTGGGAGAGGGTTGAATTCTACCAGACAAGACCCAACCTTTCCTTAAATTGTGTCAGCTACAAATTCCAACTTATACCAGTTTATCAATACACAACTTTGTTACAAATACTTATACCAGTTTATCAATACACAACTTTGTTACAATGGAATACGATCTCTGCTAGGAATCAGCACATTACAAGTAACGAATGCATTCTAGCAAATGCTGGCCAACACGTGCAAGGTGATATTTGAAAATGATTATTCCTAGGGCTTTGGAATGAGAATTTTCATTGTGACTCTCAGTAGCTTTTCTTAGTGTACCCTACATGCTAAATCATTAGTCTCAAGGGAACAGGGCACAAATTACAGTACTAGCTTTTTATCGAACTCACATCTTTCGGATACAATTTACAGCGCTCAGTGTGATGTACTGAGACCATGTCAATACTTTGTGCAAATTGCTAAGATGTATTAGCTATAAGGGGTATAACTTTGGAAAAAGGAAAAGTTGATTGTAAACCGTCCCAGACTAAAACAAATGGATCAATCCTTGTCCAGCTTTGCAGTTTTATGATGTTCTTAATATTGCAGTACAGTTCCCTGACCTCTGTAGCTTTTCGAGCTAGTTTAATGTCTAGAAAATACTGTGTACAAGCTTTCACCTTACTTTGACTATGTATTCTTGCCTGAAATCTTTTCGAGCACAAGAATGCAAAGGGCTTGATCTTTTTGTGTTGTTTACTTAAATCAGCTTTAAAGTTCTTGATTCAGCACTGGTAAATAGAATTTGATTCGCAACGTCGTATTGAGTATGGTGGAGTCTCCAGATTGCATCGTGTTTCTTTTTAACTTACTTCCAATTTGGGCACTCTTCCAGTAGTCCCTTATTGCTGGTACCGGATTAGTTAGCATGCTAAAAATAATTTCGCTAGCGTTTCCATCTGTGAATACGCGAGATGCCTTTGATAGTATTTCTCCAATACTTTCTTGTGCTCATAATGATCACATAATCTAGTAACACAAAGTTTGATTTGACATCGTTCAGTTAAAACATTTCAGCATCTTTTTCCGGCAAACATATTAGACTCAAAAAGTGCCCAATACAATACTGAAACCGACGGTTGTTATCATTTCCTCTCTGTATGCTTTGGAAAATCGGAACGTAGACGCTAGAAGAACTGCTCGTGATATGAACTTTGCCTAGAGTGATTGATTTGAACGAAAATATGTTTGATGTTTCTTTCGACTCTGCATTGAAGGCAAGTGCACGCAGATGTCGAGTTTTCAATTTTTTAATTGGGACAGCTTTCACAATTGTTTGTTTGTCCATGAATTTACTTTTACCGACATAAATCGTATTGACCAAGCAGAAAACAGATAACTTGAAATTTATTGCTGACAAAGAAGATAACTTGGGAGAGTTGAAGTCTTCCAGACGTAATAATAGTACTAACACTCTTAACTCAGCACTTGTCAACAGAACTTGATTTATAACAACAAGATAAAAAACATTCCCAAAGTTATCTCAACTTTAAGCAATAAATTTCAACAACTAGTTGTGCATTGAAGTTAGTAAAGAGCTTTCTGGGTTTTTGAATGTGTTTGAATAGTTGTTACAAGTTAACCTTACTTTTTAAATCCTTCATCGTTCTGTTTTTGAGAACTAGCCAGATAATTTGTAGACTCGAGAAAGCGCCAACTAGACCAAAAATAAACATAATCCAGATTTTTCATAAATGGATGACACTAGCACAATAAGTTTCCACAATGAGTTTCCTTAGTAAAACTGATAAAGATATTACAATTTTTGAAAAGCTTTTCAATATGAATAGAAAATTGCTAGATCTTACTATTCGGTAATAAGCCAAGGACCAAAAATATTAAGCACTCACGAAGTTGCAGAACGCAAAAAATTGTTGTAATTTCAGCCAAGAGTGAAAAAAAATGAAACTCTGACATGAGAAACGTACCTTTTTCCTATATAAAGTAAGTCCTAAGGCAAAGTTGTAGTATCATGTTACGTCAAAAAGTAGCCAAACATTTTCTAGCCTACTACTGTGACCGCTGCGGCAAAACTTAACTGTCCACCACTAACCCTATCACCCTCTTTTGCTATAATTTGCAACAGAGCTTCATTCATATGATGCTAATCATAAATAAAGGTCAACGGATGTTGTGAATGACGTCCTTTTGAGCAGTGCTGAGTTAAGAGTGTTAGCAGTATTCTAGAAGGTTCTAGGTCAAGAATAATCTAGAGATTCGAGAATGTTCTGACAGACAATATTCTTCGGATGTAAATGAAGAGTGTTCTACCCTTTTGGAATAGTTTTTGAAAATTAACACAATATCTTAACTATACTATTATTACGTCTGGAAGACTTCAACTGTCCCGAAGTTATCTCCTCAGTGAGAAATAAGTTTCAACAGAACCTTCTAGAAGATTGTCGTCAATGCTTTTAACTAAATCACTGGTCAAGCGATCATCATTCACAACATTGCGGTATTACTGTTTTGCCCCGAGATGATAAATTAGATCGCTACAAGTTTGCCTAGATATCATTTCAATCTAGATAAAAAATGATGTATAAAATTATAAGTGCACTTAATACTATGGTATACTTGCACTACGGTACAGAAAAATGTATTGCGGCTTCCGTGAGTACTGAGGTATTAGAGTGAATGAAATTCTGTTGATCAGTGCGGAGGTAAGGGCGTTAACAATTCTCTAGTATTCATATTTCGTTTTCGTTTTTTTGACATTTGTAGTTTGTTTATCATTTATTATTCATTTGACATTCGTGGTTTGCTTGATATATCAGTTTGGCATTTACAAGTTACGTTTTTACTTGGGGCATCAGAATTGATGCGATATCAATTAATTATGAATAGAGGGTCTTATCTTCTCAATTATATCAGCCACTTCTTACTATGTCTGGCAGACCTGATAACTCTGGTAGATTTGTAGCGAAAAGGAATTATGTGTTAGATTCTCATTTGGGTGTTCATAAGTTGATGAGAATTATTGATTTGAGAAGGTAACTACGCATGGGTAGCTGATACCCTATAGTTGTAACCCCTCTGACTCACTTTGTTAATACGTGGATTTCATTAATGTGAAAGATTGATTGAAGTAGACTTAACCCTAGATCCTTTAAGAGCCTGACGTCAATTTAGTAGAGGCTCGGGCAAAATGTACTTCGATTCATGGTGGCGAAATAGAGAAGGGTTCTAAATGATCGAGTACATGCTAAGTACAATACTTTTTCTGGACGGTCCAACAAGTGGTACGTTGAAAACGCCATGTTTCAAAAATGAGATAATAAATTACTATCTCTTACCTCAAAATAAATGAAAGATATCATTGTGGACGACCTTGTGCTAACTTAAAAGAATTTGGTTGGAGTTGCACTTTTACAGCAACGAGAGTTTCTGAAGTTGCAAATGATATTCCACGAGCCAGTGCCAAATTCAAAGTGCTAGCAATTGTATAACGCTACTGAGTCAATTTTAGTTCAAATCGGACCAACAGAGCAATGTTCGCTATAAGCCGGAATGACTTAACTACGCCTAGGTCTTGGCTAATATCCTCTATATAAAATTGAGGGTTCTTTTCTGTCTTGTAATAGCTTTTTAGAACTGACAATACCTTAGTTGCATCGATTCTCCTAAAGATATTTCCTCTACGTGCAACAAATTTGTGAAAAACAACATGTGTAAATGTAGAAACTATTTTGATATCCGGAAAATATTATTTCATTTTGTCCTTGATGCAGCCTCTTGTCTTCAATCGAACCAGTAGGATCATTATGTCTGCTAGGTTGTAAAAAACAGAACTTGTATTTTGATTTGTAAAAACGTAAACGCGTAATTGAATCTTATTCCAATCCTAGAACGCTGGCTGGCTAGGAACAACGAAAAAAGATGTGTACTAAAAATGGTATAAAAATGGCTACCATACTAAAGTCTTACTCATGTAGGCCTTAAGAGCAAGACCTAAGAATTTGTAAATATTTTAACACGAATCGTAAAGCATTCAACAAAAAATGCCACGACAAATTCAGCACACTAAACTTCTGATTTTATCATTTGTTACAACGAGAACAACGAGAGGTGTATATTTATCATATAGTACATAATGATATAATTAGCTAATAATCGTCGGCAAAAATAGAAGCAATTTAAAATAAGAATGTGAATCAAGAGTTAACTAGTGCTGAATTGCAAGCCTTCGTAATAATCTGGCTTTACTGAATCAGTATTGTCTTAGATCGACCGACTGAAATAAATTCGCTACAAGTCTGAAACGAGAGTTATACCTCCGTCTGAGTCTAATCTTTTTTATTATTAACAGAGAGCTTTTTACTTTCCTGGAATAATTTTGGTCATTAACAAAACTACTTCATGAATTTTGACTACTATACTATATCTGGTGATAACACTTGATCTCTCTTTTGATGCTATCTCTATGGTGAGCAATGTAACGGAATAGCCGGGCAGGCTCATGGTTGGTTTATATAGTTATCTCTTGAAACCGCTGTAAATGTCCCTTTTAAATTATCATTGTTTCGGCTTGACATTCGCCCACTATTTTGACAGAGTTTCTCAACTATCTTAATGATTTCAATGCTGAGCTTGCTCTCAATCCCTTGACCACCTCCTATACTGCGTGCATTCATTGATGTCTCTTGAGAGCTACCTATATGAGACAGAACTTTTTTGGGTGTAGGTTTAATTATAGAAAATGACATCTTATATTGAATAAGAAGAGTTTGTAAATATATATGTATATAGCTCGTTCCACCTAAAACAGTTGTGCCTGTCATCTTTGAGGGCCTTGAGTAATTCATATGTAGAAAACGTTACAAGCGGGCTCATCATTAATAACCTGGAGCATTTGTGTAATGTTTGAATTGAACCTGCCATCTGAGCGCGAAAAACATTTAATGCTGTTGAGGCCTTTTGTCAAAACATAGTGTACAAATTGCTCAAAAAGCGTTTGTTAGTGAAGAAGAGGTCACCCGCAACTCTCGTCTCAAGATTTATAATGGGGGTTTTGATTTGTAAAGATGTTATTCAGCTACAAGATTTTCAATTGGAAATAATCTGATGAGGGGGACAAACAGCTATCATAGAACAGGAAATAGTTTTAGGTGAGTATGAATGAAGAAAAATCTATTTAGTAGGAAACTCTAATTTAGTATATGGTCTGTTGAAAATCATTACTGATGGAGGAGATAAGTTCGGGAGGGACTTGAAGTTTTCCGTTTGACATAGAAGAGAGTTCATACAATTGATAATATATTTTGTTAATTACAAGCTATTTCAATGAGGAAGACCCTCTGTATATCTCTAAAAGATATCAGCTAAGACAAGCCCTTAAATGACTTAATTTTATAAGAATGCTAGCGCAGTTAGCCCACACAGGTCAACGGAACTTCATTCATAACATGATAAAATCACTTGTCCCAGTTATATCTACTACTTTCCCTGCCACGTTTGTTCTCTTTAACCACCGTGGGCACTACCACATCTCCTCAGTATCACCTTATGTTAAACACACGGCTCATTGTTCATGACCGTCGTAAAGAGCTCCTTCCGAGACTTTTTCGGTGGCAGTATCAGAGATCAATGACTACAACACAAACCTGTTCATCTTGCCGAAATTTAGTGCTCACTGAGTAGACAAACATGGGAGTAAGTAATTCTGCCGTAGATAGGTTGTAGTTGATATGATATAATTGTTAAGAAGATACTATGTAAATCGGCAAAACTCTCAAAGAATACTCTTTATTTTTGTTTGACTCAAGTCGCCTCAAAATGAAACTTCACTCAGTTGTTCCAAATTATATAAGATGAACCTTCAAGCGTCAAACTGATGCACAAATTACACTTAGAGCATAAACGCTAAAAATTTGATTAGCTGTTAACTCAGCACTGGTCAACAGAACCTCACTAACAAGGAACGGGGTGGCAACTGACGGCTGTGTAGTTAAAAATAATAGAAACTTTTTCAATATGATAAACCGTGTGCATCATTAAGCGTAAATCACAGAAATATTGGACTCTATGTATCACTAACAGGAGAGATTGTGGTCATTTTTGCTATGAATGAAGTTCTGTTGACCAGTGCGAAGTTTGCGCAAATAACTATCGTGCATTTACCGTTTCGTTTTCGTTTATGGTTCGTTTTATATTTATAAATCATATTGGTGTCTACAAATTACATCTATTAAAACATGGAGCATCTGAGTGAAGGCTCCTACTGAGCCCATATTGGTTGCAGTCGAATATAAATATATAGTCTTCAACTTTCTCAAAATATTTGTAAAAGATCTACAAAGTATCTTTTCAGTTATATCAAATACTTCCTACTATATCTGGCGGACTTCAACGCTTTCTCTATGCCACTTACCATGAAAGAAATGAATTTTAACGGAAGGAGCTATAAATCGAATCTTGAGTTTTGGGGCCCTGAAAATGTGTAATAGAGCTGAAAACATATATATACTCATCAATTACCTGCTTCACAAAAACGGTCGTAGTAGTCTACAAAACGATCATCACAATAATATATGGCTTGCAAAATCTGAGATCTAAAGCTGCATAAGCAACTACGAGGCCCCTTTATTTATGTTGAAAAGATATCGGTTCGTTATTGTCAGATTCACTGACTAACGCTAGATGATTGATAATGCTCTTAGTTCAGCACTAGTTAACAGAGCTTCATTTGATAGTCTGTTCAGCTATACTTGATTTCGCAAAAGTGTTATCCAATATCAAATTATACTAGTAATAAATCATATAGAATTAGACAGCCTGAAGACGCACATGTTGAAAACTTGCAAGGACTGCTGAATTAGCCTAACTCAGTAGTGTTGCTAAAAGAGAGCAACAATGACCTTTGCTACGGAAGATTATACAGCTCTCACAAGCACTAACACAAAGCCGTGGCTGGATAGTCGGACAAAATTCAAATGAGTAACAATAGCAGTAAGCTCGCTGCTTTAAACTACCTCTCAATTTGGAATCCTAACAGGCACTCCAGTAGATGTTGCAATGTTAATCGCAACAATCTTAAAGAGCAAATTTAAGTCAGCTATATTTAACAAGTCCTCATTCAGTAGTACCATAACTGCCGTGAATGAGGATTTGAGGACAAGTGCTGTCAACAATATTGATCATATAGTAGTCCTTATCTATAATTAATACGTCTAATGGACGGTGTTAAAATTCGTTGCTCACAGAGAAGATAACATCTAGAGAGAGGATCACTTGGGGATAGAGATGAAATCTTCCTGATATAACAGTAGTATGGTTGATATAATTGATAAGATAGTGTGTTACTTTACAAAAACTATTCTGACGAGGATAGAAGACTCTCCATTTATATTCGAAAGATATCGGCTATCAGAACATTCTAGGATCTCTAAAATATTCTTTGACCCAGAACCTCCTAGGATATTGCTAACGCTCTTAACTCAGCACTGGTCAGCAGAACTTCATTCACAACACCTTTATTATTTATGTCTGAGGGTAAAATACCAAAATCATGGGATATCGACATCAATTTGCTAGAGCTCGAGACCTTTTATTTTTCAACAGCTTTGAGTAGTCTGCTTATAGTGATTTTTTTGTAGTTAACGATTTCGTGTAATATGGAATGCTTAATGTTGCTGGAAGGAAAGAAAAAAAATGGAAACCTGATATATCATGCACAACTTATACTGTTTCAGTATTTTGTTTAATATACCGTTCCAAGATGAGAGGAGGAGAAAATTCAAGCGATTAGCTAGGCTAACTCCAAACTCTTGAACATGTAGCTAGAACAAACATGAAGAAGGTAGTGCTCAAGGTTTGAGTTTATAAATCAGTTTCATGAAATAGTGAAGCTCAAAAATTCCCAAAGCCGTCTTGACCGCCAAACCTACCAGTACCATTAAAATATGACCGTGCTTATAATCTGCATAATTGCCAGTAGCGTCACTACCACCGCCACTATCCCGTAGCTGGTAACCAAAATTACAGGTTCTCTTGTTGAAGTTGGACCTCTACAGCGTGTACTGTCTCAGGGCTAAGGTTCAAGTAATTGTGAGTTTCACTGGTTTCCATACTAAAGAGCAGAATATATTGCTAAAGTTGCTTGAAACTTTACAAACTAGACAGGGCTATCGAGTTTGCCTCCGCTAACAATATCTCATTCACAAAACGTCTATTGCTACTGCAATCTTAATCAGCTACACCCCAGCCCCAAACTAGATCCGGACGTCGATCGTATGGCGTAGACATTAGTAATAGGCCCCGCTATAAACCTCGTTATAGATATTGCATATCGAAACAGATACTTTGGCATTCGCGCTTTGGCTATCTGCGAGAGCTTGTTTCCGCGCTAATTTTGACGCAAGGTCCTGTGCCTTTCGCAATTTCTGAGGACTAATGGAAACCCCGGTACCGTTGGTGAAATTTATTGCTCACAGAAAAGATAACTTCGGGAGAGAGTTGAAGTCTGCCAATCTTCTAGAATTATTTCAAGAGAGTTAAAACTATAAATGTCAAACAATCCATAAATAATAAACAATCCATAATATGTCAAACAAAGACGAAACATAAATGCTAGAGAATTATTAACGCCCTCAACTCCGCACTGGTCAACAGAACTTCATTCACAAAAAACAGTAGTGATTACAATATATTTGGACAACACAAAGAATGTACCCTACGAGGTTTGTTCTTTGCGCGATAAAGCATTCTGGGTTTGTCCGCCGGAGAATCTTTGCCCTACTTAATGTGTGGCCTCCCAGAAGCTGTTTAACAGCATATTTTACATGTCTACGATTGCCAATGTTTTAAGCTTCAGTAATCCTGAAAAATCAAGCCTGAAATAAAATCGGTCCAAGCCTGAAATAAAATCACCCTATTCCACCTATATCTAGCTAGACCTAGAGCTAAGTGACACTTGTAGACAATGAGCATCGTTTTTCCACAATTTGTCGTGCCACACAATGTGCTTATCGTTTGAATCCAAATTTTATAACCCTTAAGATTCCTTCTCTACAATCAAGATGCGAACAGTTTTTTTCCATTTCCTGCAATTGTGCTGGGCCGCTTCATTGTCATGAAATCTTCTCAGGCACATTTTTATTCAAATTTCAAGTGAACATGACATGACGTCAACAGGTTACCGATAAATAGCTAGAAGCCAAGTCCACGAGTATAACCCGGTATTGTTGTGAAAGAGTTATCAGTCAGTGGTATTTTATTGTGATCAATATATTTATATGCTTGCACGAGAACTCTCGTTTACACAAATTTTCACAAGCCCCGTTTTTTCAACTGCACCACTCGAAACAAGTCTTTCGGAAATCTAAATATCTTTACAGCAGCTCTGAATTGTTGTGAGTGAAGTTCTGTTGAACATTGCTGAGTTAAGAGCGACTTTAACTCTCTCCTGAAGATATCTCCTCTGTGTGCATTGAATTTCAGCATGACTATTGACTGCTAGGCGCTGTGTCATAAGCGAGCCTTTATTGAGTTATGCTGGACTGAAAACTTCTATAATCGCGGGCTATAAGTCAGAAGACCTAGTTAATTATGCAATATTCTATATGTACAGTAGCTGCTTAATATAAGTTGAGCTGGATATAAGCTACTTTCAACCCCTAAACTTTTTTAAGCGGTTAAATCTTAAGTATAAACAAAGTTATGAATGGAATTTTTGAACTCCGAACTGAACAATTAAGGAGAGTTGTCCACAGATGTACAAGCTCTGATTTGAGAACTTATATATTCTCCAGACGTATATAATTGCTAGTCGTCAACGTCAACCACATAATTAAATTCAAATGAAGTTTCTCAATACATTATTAGTTCAATTACCCTCCTACGGATTTGGTTCTAAACAGCGAGCCGATTCACTACCAAGGCCAGCCTTCACGTATTAGCCGTGAATTGGTTAAAAGCCCTTACCCCATATGTTGTCTGGGAAACCATTTGCCCCAACCCTAAACTTGATTTACAACTTTTAAAAAAGACAGCTATGTAAACAAGAATCAAAATTTTCTCTTCTCGTTCTCCCTTTTAAACATCTTTGCATATATTATCTCGATCATTCTTCGTCATTGTATTTCCAGAAGTTTCTGGCATCTCTATCGCTCAACTGGCATCTAACGAAGCTCGCAACGCTTTTTATATTTGTTAATTGCGTGTTTTTTCAATACCCCTGGGCTCGACTTTACTTGCTCGCCACATAAGATTTTCTATTCAATTCAAAATGGATATTGGTACCGTCTTGGAGAATGCCATTCTGAGTCCTGGTGAGTTCAATTGAAAAGGCCTTTACGCATGATTCTTTTCTAATCGGTTTTCATCCAGACCAGCAGGTTCGTGCTCAGGCTGAAGCTCATCTAGAGCTGGCTGCCAAGGACCACTTTGTAAGATCTTCCCAACCAGCCATCATCGCTGAGTAGCTTTTTAACTCGCCTTGTAGGTTCCTTATCTCGGAATGTTGACAGAAGCGCTTGGGAACGTTCAACAAAAAACGGAAGTTCGTATGCTTGCTGGTATCGCCCTAAAGAACCAAATTACTGCAAAAGTAAGTGTGCGCCCATTTCACTCAAAATTGCGGTGCTAACCAGTGATTCAGGATCAAAAAACAAAATTCTCTCAGGCTGAAAGATGGATTTCTCTTCCTGCTGAAATCACGGTCCCTATCAAGTCTGTTGTAAGTATAGATGTTTGAACTTGTTGAATGCAAACGCTAACTTAAAGCAGGCTCTAGAAGCATTAGTTTCTTCTGATGACAGAGTGGCTGGAGCTGCAGCTCAGCTCATTGCTGCTATTGCAGATATTGATTTGCCTCGACGTGAATGGCCCGATTTAATGGCGGTCTTGGTAGACAATACAAAAACAGAAAACGTTACTCATGTGAAACGAGCGTCACTTCTCGCAATCGGCTATATTTGTGAGACTGCTGATCCATCTAACTCTGGCGTTGTTTCTCAGGCTAGCGGAATTTTGACGGCTATTGTCCAAGGTGCCAGATCTGAGGAACCTAGCGTAGCTGTTCGCCTCACTGCAATCAACGCCTTAGTAAACTCTTTGGAATTCATCAAGGAAAATTTTAGGCAAGAAGGCGAACGAAATTATATCATGCAAGTTGTTTGCGAGGCTACGCAAGCTGACGACAATGAACTCAAAGCTGCTGCTTTTGGAGCTATGGCTAAGATAATGAATCTTTACTACCATTTTATGGGACTGTATATGGAGAAAGCTTTATTTGGCCTTACCGTCAATGGCATGAAAAGCGAAAATGATACAGTTGCCTGTATGGCTGTAGAATTTTGGAGCACTGTTTGTGAGGAAGAGATCAGCATCACTGAAAACTTACTAGAGTTGGAGGAAACTGGCCAGGAACCCTACGAACAGAATTTCCATTTTGCTTTGTATGCTCTCACAGAAGTCCTCCCCACTTTACTGAGTCTATTGACCAAACAAGATGAGGATGGTGATGATGACGAATGGAATGTTGCTATGGCTGCCGGCGCCTGCCTTCAGCTTTATGCACAAAATACGAAAACGGATGTTGTTCCCCCTACGCTCCAATTCGTAGAGCAAAACATTGGCTCAAAGGAATGGAAAGAACGTGAAGCTGCTGTCATGGCTTTTGGCTCTATTCTTGAAGGGCCTGACCCAGAACAGTTAACGTCGTTGATTGGTCAAGCTTTGCCTCCGTTGATTGATCTCATGGCCGATGCTTCTCTCCAAGTTCGTGATACTGTTGCTTGGTGTTTAGGCAGAATGGCCTACATACATGGCACAATTGTGGAGCAGCACCTTGAAAGAATCGTTCAAGCTCTATCTCGGGGTCTTGGGGATCATCCCAAGGTCGCAACTAACTGCTGCTGGACTATCATGAATCTCACTGAGCAGCTCAACCAGGATTGCGTGCAGGAAGAAACTTCTCCTATGTCTCCTTACTACAGTACTTTAATTCCCCTTCTTCTACAGCTGGCTTCCAGAAATGATAACGAATTCTCAGCTAGAACTTCTGCGTATGAAGCTCTTTCTTCCTTGGCCATTTTTAGCTCTAGAGATGTTTTGGAAGCCGTTCGTTCTCTCTCTGCCGAAGTTCTACAACGCCTTGAAGCGTCACTTGGTATTCAACAGCAAGTCGTTTCTATTGAGGACAAAGCCAATGTAGAGGAGCTCCAGATTAATCTTTTGGGCCTTCTTACCAACATCATACGCCGTGTTGGTGAGGATGTTCTTCCAGCTGCCGATAGATTAATGGAACTATTCCTTAATCTGTTGCAACATAAATATCCCAACTCTCTTATCGAGGAAGATGTTTTCATTTCCATTGGTTCTGTTGCAAGCACTATTGACGAGAACTTTGAGGTCTACATGGATGCTTTAGTTCCTTTTATACTGGCTGCTTTGAAAGACCCTGAATCTCAAGTCTGCATCACCGCCATTGGGCTGATCTCTGATATTAGTCACTCCCTTGGAACTAAGGTAGAGAAATACAGTGAGACTTTTATGAAGGTTCTCGGAGAGACACTGCAGCGACCAGAGACTCCTAAGGAAGTCAAACGTACTATATTATCATGCTTTGGAGACATTGCATCTTCAATGGGCCCTTCGTTTTCTTTCTTTCTGGATGTTGTTATGCAAGTCATTAGGGAGGCTTCTTCTGTACAAACAGATGCCGAGTCATCACTGGAATTCTCTGACTACGTTACTTCTCTGAGAGAGTCGATCACTGATGCCTATGTCGGCATTGTAACTGGTTTGCGCGATTCCCCTAATGAATTGTTGCCCTATGTCAAAGACGTCATTTCCTTTCTTTCCGTTATTCAAACTGACATAAACATGATAAGATCGGACTCAACTGTGAGATCTGTTGTGGGGCTATTGGGAGACATTGCGTCAATGTATGCTCCTGGACAATTAAGGGAGGTATACCAACAAGATTGGATCACAGAGGTTATCAAGAGAGCAAGGTCAGATCATACCTTCACTTCGATCACAAAAGATACTGCTAGATGGGCACGAGAGCAACAGAAGATTCAGCTTTCTCAATAAGAAATATATGTGCACTCGTTTTGTTTCTCATTTATGCATATACAGTTAAGAAAGAGGCAAAGTTGATAATTAATAGAATTCATTATTGAAAAGAAAGATCTGGGGCCCGTTTCTAGAGCAGGAGCTCAATAAAATATTAGGCTAGACATTCAACCACCAGAAAAGGTAGGATATGGCACGACAGTATATTCCGTTTTCACAAATTAAAGAAAACGTTGATGAGGTCTGAATAGGGATACTAATCAAGAGAAGAAAAAAGCTTTTGGATCATTAGGAGTGCCATCCTCGTCTAAAGGGTGTTAGCAAGAGAGTAACCTTGGACTTGAATTACCAGTAAAACCTACTTATATTACTCTGAAGCATTTTGCGCTTAAAGTATTGTGCGCGAGCGTCATCAAAAGTCATTGAGGTGTTTTCGTTCATTATTGCAGAAATCTCACGCTTTGCTTTCTGATCCAAACCAGCCCGCGTGTCGTTTGCCATGTTTCCAGTCAAGTCGAAGTTGGACGAAGAGAACCCATCTTCAAAGTCACTTAAAAAGGATGAGGACTCGCCCGAATTGAATCCGTGGGATAGTAACTGAGGTAATTTTTGGGAAATAAGTGGTACTCAAATTCTAGTTAGCAAAAGCATTGCAGATGTCTGTCTTCTTCACATACGCCAGCGCTCTTTTGTAAAATAGGCTGAAAATGCCAGAATTAGGCATATGAGGCCTAATCCTATCGGGCTCCACAAAATTTCAAAAGAGGAAGATGGTGGTTGCGAAGTTGGAGCCATGGCAGTATGTTGGTTTGTTATACTTGGTATTTCTGGAGTCAAAAATGAGGCAAAAAAATAAAAAGGCGCAGCTGCTGGGAGGAGTTTTGATATTTTGTAGTTGCTGCAATAAGGACAACGTCTTCACCAAAGTCTTGGTTTGTGTTTGGGTCTATGTATTGTCTCAGCTCCAGGTTCGAACCCAAGGAGTCACAGGGGATGGCAAAATAAAACTGAAAAAGGTTTTTATACATACATTTTGTGTAGCGTCATATTTCTTGCCTTGTTATTGCTTACGTATAATACTCCATTTGTGATCACTTTCGGTGTTCTCGGCTCCTTCCTTCTACATAAAAAGCAACACTCAGGCTGCATTTACTCATCCCATCATCCTCAGTAAGCTGAGGAGTTTCTGTAGTTTGTATGGCCGTAATAATGGAAGCAGTAAAAGCGGCTGGGGTAGCCTCATCAGCTAGAATGATTGGCACCATCGGAGTCCTCATAGCGACAGGGAGGTTGTTCACACGCTCCAGGTTGGCTTGCATTTGGCGAACTCGGTAGGGCGCGTGAAATGTCTGTAGGCTTTGAACTTTGCCAGGCTTACATAGACACTACGACGTGCATTATTAGTATCTAGAAGGGTCAAAGACGGGGGAACGTTGCAGGGAAAGTTACCTCACCAGAGTCAGCAGCGAAGTCGATTGGGGTTAGATTGGAGTAGCTGCGGTCATCTGGGTGACGGATTCTGCCTAACAAACTATTGGCCTTTTGTGCACCTGGATCCCACTCGAGTATAGGCCTTTTACTGTGATGTCGCAAACTGAGTTATGGCGAGGGTTTAGCGGGAATTTCAAGCCTTCGTTACATGTCGTATATTGTCTTGAGCCCTGTGTGTTCATCCACGAAATGTGGATGGGGTAACAAGAACAGGTGGCAAAGCGCCGCTCAACTGTACCATACACAATGCGAAAGACCCTAGGCTTGTCGTGTAGGTTTCTCTGGCTTTCATTTTCGTTTTTATTCGTGATTGTATTATCTAAATAATCAGGTCTGCGGGGCCGCTGTAGGATGTGTTAGGGCCTTCAAGATGTATACGGAAGTTTGCGGGTGTAGTCATAATAATGATGCCATGAGTTGCCACCTTTTTAACCTACGAAGGCTCCAGCAGAATTCATAATGTATGTGTTCTACGACGCTGCATTTCGCGTGTATGTCCTAGGCAGAGACGGCTGCGTAAGAGAAAATTAGGATAGAAGCCCAAGTTCAGCGGCTGCCTTTCGGTGGTGACCGGTATATAGATTATTGTCACATGAATATTTCCCCTCATGCCCCAAAAGATTATCTCAGATGCCGCTATCAGAGATCCAAATTCTCTGACATTAACAAAATCTGAAGTTTTTCGCGATTAATGTTGCAATTGAGAACCTCGGAACAATAGACTAATTTCGTTTGGATTTTATGTGTTAGGGTAACAAATAGCTCCCACAACTTCAGGATTTTGGCTTGACAGTTTTTACTTTATATAGAATACTTGCTCTCTATTTTCTTAACTTGATTCTTAATTTTCTGAAACTACTTGAGTTGTTTCTTAATACTCACTTTCGCTAAATAGAAACATTATGGTAAAAGCTGTCGTCGCTGGAGCTGCTGGAGGCATTGGCCAGCCTCTTTCTCTTCTGCTGAAATTATCACCGTTGGTAGGCGATCTCGCTTTATACGATGTTGTCAATAGTCCAGGCGTCGCAGCAGACTTGTCTCACATATCTACAACGGGAAATGTTGTGGGATACTTGCCCACTAACGAGGGACTCAAGAAAGCTCTTACCGGAGCTGACATAGTAATTATTCCGGCTGGAGTCCCAAGAAAACCGGGAATGACTCGAGACGACCTGTTCGCAATCAATGCTGGTATTGTTAGAGATATTGCTGAGGGAATCGCGAATTATTCTCCTAATGCAATTGTACTTATTATATCCAATCCCGTCAACTCTACTGTTCCTATTGCTGCCGAGGTCCTCAAGAAGCATGGCGTTTTCAACCCCAAGAAGCTATTTGGCGTCACTACCTTGGACATTGTTCGATCACAGACTTTCACTGCATCGGCCGTAGGCGATTCCACTCCGTCGAGGTTCATTATCCCAGTTGTAGGAGGACACTCCGGAGAAACAATTGTTCCTCTCTATTCACAAGCCACTCCTAAGGTTCAACTTTCTAATACCGAGGTTGAAAGTCTTACTAAGCGGATTCAGTTTGGCGGCGACGAAGTGGTTAAAGCCAAGAACGGAACAGGATCAGCTACTTTGAGTATGGCATATGCTGGGTTTAGATTTGCCGAGGCAGTTCTGAAGGGCCTTGCTGGCGAAAAAGACGTCGTCGAGGCTTCATTTGTTCATCTTGATGGCATTGATGGTGGAAAAGCTGTCAAGGACATTGTTGGAACCGACTTTTTCTCAGTCCCTGTTGAATTTGGCGTGAGTTTTTCACTGGAAAGAATGACTATTATACTGTATACTAACCACACCTTACAGCCTGAAGGCGCAGTGAAGATACTGAACCCTCTAACTAAGATTAATGAGTATGAGCGGGGCCTTGTGAAAATCGCAGCAGAAGGACTATCAGGAAATATTTCGAAAGGAGTTGAGTTTGTCTCCAAACCACCTGCAGCTAAGTAAGTATTTTGATCATGGCAAGCTACTCAGATACTAATGTTTGACAGATTGTAACCATAACTGCCTGATTTTATTGTAACGATGAATTCAACCTATTTATTTCTCCTGACCAGCCTTAACTAGTAAACAATAACCCAATAAAAAAAATACGCTCTGAACATTTAGCGTGAAGTGCCAGATATCAATCTGCAAAATAGCTCGCCCTGTGCTACTAATATGGACTGCTTTGACTCATTGGCACGTTTGCTGGATCGAGAACAACTCTTTTCTTCCCACCCCTTTTAGGTGTGTAGTCTTCGGGGTGTAGTCGTCTTATGTGCTGCTGTTTATGTGTACTTGCCTTAGGGCCCTTGAAATTTCTACCACAAATGTGGCACTCTTCAACTTTGTAGCCTCCAATCATCACAGGAGAGCGTCCATGCTCTGTTTTCTGAGCAGGGCTCGTGATAGAAGCAGGTTTGCCATTTATAGTCATCTGCAACATTTTATTGTCCAACATCATCGAGGGAAGCTCTGCAAGGGATGTACTGAGCTTTCTGCTACGCTGGTCGCGCTTTTTGTTTAGTATTGCATCATTTGTCTTAGTGACAGCATACTGCTTGCTGGGGATGTTAGAGAGCTGAGCAGAGAGATATGAATACGGGACAGATTCAGTCGGTTTCTCACCTCCCTGAGAGAGGCGGGCATCTTGAGGCGTGTGTTGTAAAGATTGAGTGTAAATCATGGGGTATGATCTGAGGGATGCATCCTCAACAGCTCCATCAGCATACTTGTAGGGTATTAGAGGAAGGCTCAATTTTCGGGCCTTTCCACTTGGCGTATGGATTGTCTTTTCACTGAGAGGGGTGGGAGGATATGGATAAGGAACTAGAGCTGGCCTGTCATTGGACGAGGCGGCAGGGTCCGTGTTGGGACTTTGGGAGTTTGAATTGGGAGAAGGATGCCCGATTTGGGCGGTGTCATTTGGAGATATTGGCAGTGTAGGCTTTTGCACATCGAACGGCCTGGATGGTAGGGAAGACAATGGAATTCCTTCTACTGACTCTATAGCGTCACAGATGGCCAATAGCCCGACAGCGTCGTAATAGGATGTCATGATGGATGGTAGTTCAAGTACACAAGCATATATGGGGCTGACTTGACAAGTATATTCTTGCAAAGAAGGAATAAAACCACACCTAATGATCTGTTTGTATCAGAACGACCGGAAAGGCTTGATAAAAATGAGCAGAGTGGAACGAGGAAAATACAAGACAGCGGAATATCTAAGAGATACAAGCTTGTGCAAGGAGAAATGAGGGATACTGAGAAATGAGTAGGAAAAGTGAAAGAATGAAAAACTCCCAACTGCGTTTAGAAGTCAGTTAGGGATGGTCAAGGATCTTTACGGAGTCGATCGAGATGAAAAACCTAAGCTAATTACTACTCTTGACTAAAGTGCACGTGTATTGAATTCCACCAGGTTCTTTCCCTTATTAAATCTACTTAAAAGTGTTTATATATGTCATGATACGATTGAAATAAGCAGCGGCACCGTAAATATCAATGTTAGCCTACGTTGTTGCATCTTTACCCCAGAACATTGAAAACTAGACTGCAAAAGTACGATTCTGAAGATCCTACTCTATCTAATCCAGCTGGTTTAATACTCTCCTTCATTTTCTTGTCCTTTATACCTGATTACCTTCTATGAGTTATGATTCTGTGAGTTGGCGATTATGATTCTGTAGGCATGAAGGCAATACTCTAATCCCACTATCAAGGCAGATGGTCCCGATCGATTATCTAGACAGATTGTTCAAACAGATCTCGACGCTACCCAAATCGCGTGAGTCCCAAACCTAGCGTAGTCACAAATTTCAACTAGGGCTTTGACCTATAAAACCCTAAACTCAATAACGCCAGTAAAGGAAAATAATTTTACTCTTGTAGTATGCTCTTAGGGGGCGGTCCCAACTTTTGACGCTTTTCAACCTTGAGTTCCTTTCCTGGTTTTTCACGCACTGTTCATATCCACACAGCAACCATCGTCGCCATGTCTGTTTCATCGTAAGTTAAGCTCCCAGGAAACACAATACTGGCCTCGCCAATTGTAAAGCGGACATAAACTAACACTCTTTTTCTTAGTGATCTCCTTTGGGCCATTACACAAAACAACTCCAGTTACCTCGTCAAGAGCCGAACTGGAGGTGGTTCTCAGTTCAGCAAGGACCCTTTGAACTTGACTGGCAAGAACTCTTCCACCCACGGTGGCTTTATCAAGGCCAAGGCCCTTGGTATCCACAAGCTCAAGGACGGTTCTATCGAGCTTTCCGCTAAGGTTGCTAAGAATGCAGACAAGCCCAGCAAGGCAGTCGCTAAGACTGTCTTCAAGCCCGGTAAGAGCTCTAGATCTGTTGCTGCCGCCGTATCCAAGGCTGCTGCCGGCTACCGTGAAGATCTGAGATACGCTGCTGTCGTCAGAGCTTCTGCTCTTTCTCGCGCCAACAAGTCTAAGAAGACTTACGCAGAGAAGCCTGCCCGCAAGTAATTTATTCGTACAGCTTTAGCATAAATTGATTAATGGAACTTGATGTCTGAAAAATTCTATGAGAAACAAGGTCAAAAGCTCGGAGCTTTTGATCTCCGAAGTCAAACTCGATTGGAATGCAGTTTAGTGTGTATTTCTCCGCTTTAAATGGTTGACTTCTCTTTTGTTTTCTTCTCCAATTGCAACTTTCAGGTGCGCCATGAAACGAAGGTATAGCTCTACCATTGATCAAGATGAAAAATGTCGTAATGTATGCCTAAAGTGCTCTGTCCCAAAACATGGAGATGTACAGAAGACCTAACATTCTTCCTGATCAGCTTGTGAAAAAGGCTCGAGATGAATCTAAACCGAAAAAACCTTCCTTCCTGAACGACATCACTGCCAGTCCCCATGTCACTTTTGAAGGTCCTTTCGCAGTCGATAACGGTGAAGGCTCAAACAGCAGTAAAGTTGATTTTCAGAAGGAGCTTCAACGTCAGCCCATTCTATTGCTGTTCCATGGGTTTGATGGTGATGCTCATATCAGAGAGTTTCAGTAAGTATCTTTTTTGAAGATCCAGATCCTCTTTGGCTAACAATGCCCATAGAAAAAACTTCCACGCTTCAAGCACTACTCCAGCATCAATTTACACGGTTACTGTAGACCCTGAAATAAACATGTTTGTGTTTCCACAGAGTATGTTGTTTTGACTCAAATTTTTTATTTATTTCCCTTCTAACCCAAAGCGAGTCAATGATCATGATGGGCACCTCATACGTGAACTTCGAGTAGCCCATCCTCTTGGAGGAGGAAAAACCCCAATGGACGCCGTCGTAATCATAGACTGCAATTCTAGGAAACGTCTTCTCTACCCCATAGGTTTGGCATCGAGAGGTGCAAAATCGGAACCGCTAAGTTTGACACGCTTAGTAGAAGTCGTCTCACTGTCATTGGAGTATTTACATTTGGAAAAACAAGAAGTTCAACTAAAGACTTGATATATTTTGATGCGAGAAAAAAGACCTAATACTTATGGAAACTAGAGAATGAAGAACAGTTGATAGAACAAAACATGAAATAAATAGCACAAAATCTCAAATGATGGTGATGGTCTCCAGAATTTATACCAGAAGCACCGCGTTCACGCATCCATCTCTGTCTGGCTCATTGGTAACTTGAGCATACTTACCCCAAATGACCTTACCTCCAGCAGTTACTAGTCCAAGTTCACTGACATTGACTTCAATAATAGTACCTTTGGTCAAAACACCAAGCTGGGTGTACATGGGGCTTTGAGGATTTTTCTTGACAGACAAGATAGGAAGGCACACAGTGACGCCAAGTTCTGGGTGTGTCACGTTAGCCTTCTTTTGACGAAGAGCAGAAGGCCGAATGATACGCTCCAATTTCACGGGACGTCTCGTAAAACCTTCTCCAACAAATGTGTGCTTTGTGATCATTCTCTTCCAGCTTTTGCTCTTACTTTTGCCGGTCTTGATGACCTTAAACATCTCTTCCTCGCTGATACCACGTACCTTAGGTAAAGGAACGCTAAATTTCTCAGCCTTCTCTAATCGCTTTTGCTTGATAGAAGTAGAGAGAGCCTTGGCAGTATTGGGAACTTGACGATCCAGCAAATAGGTAGGCAAGGCTTCGCCATTGTCCTCCTTGGGAGCAGAAGGACCAGAAACCTTGGACTGCTCGTGCTGCTTGATCTTCTTTTTCATTTCGACCTTTGCAGAATATCTCTTCTTCGCAAACTGCTTTGCTCTGAAGCCTGTCAGGTTTTGCGCATCCTTTGCTACTCTGTGACCTTCTCTGGCCTCCTTCTTTCGCTTCCTCTCCTCATGGTCAAGGCGGCGACCATTGGTCTTGATGTGTCGCTCAATATACTCGTTTTGAGGCTAGTGATAATTAGTTTGTGTTCGAAAACTTTTCATAGCCATCATACCATTTTAGTAGTGTATACTGTGAAGGTCTTAATGGGAAGAAAAGCGATGAAGAAAAATCTTGGCTTGGAAGGCAGTAAAAATTTTATTGCCCTTGCCCTAAAATCAATATCCGTAATGCGTAATCTGGGACTTCTGCAAATTGAGTTATCAGATATAATTGATTGGGGCCTTTTTGGCCATGGCCAAAAAAACATCCGAGAAGCTTAGGAACTATTGCTGATTGAAGGCATTACTAGGTCCAAACACAATTTTACGGCCACGTTGGTTGCTAAATTTTAGTGCTGGGCCACTACAATCGGGTTTAGTTCTCAAATAAATTAAGAATTTACAGTAAACCCAACTCTCAAGACGAAAAAGCTCAAGCGGTAGGGAAGACAGAAGAGCGGAAATTTTTGACTCGCAAACAAAATTTTCATGCTGAATTGAATTGCGGGTTTCTGTACCGAGGACAATGGCAACTGCGTGCAAGGTTATTATCAATTCATTTGTTTAAAGTACTTAGGTTGGTGTTGGTAGCATCGGCTAGCTAGCACAATTAACTCATGAGCGTGATGCATACTCAGAAGTGAGTTTACATTACGGTGATTCATAAATCAAGCAGGCGATAGGACTTCAAAAAGTCGCTAAAAACTATTCAAGTCTAAAAAGCATTACAGTATCTGAAAAGTCTGAGATATAAGAGAATGAAGCAATTACAAAGGGCAGAAAAATTTAACTGTACCAAAGAAGCAGACATGAACAGTGCGAAACTGCCCGAACGAACATGAAAGCAAACAACTGTCTAAAGGACTATAAAGCAGAATCAAAATTTATAACAGTTTAGATGTTTTCTGAATTTTCAAGTCGAGCCACTGGAGGGCGGATTTGAGGCTGAAAATACGATTTTATTTATTTCTAGTCAGCTACATGGGAACAAACTTGACAATCTTATTGCCGCCAATTGCTAAAGTGATGCTTTTTGAATCTTGATGAGATTTTTTTTTTTGACGAATTCTTGGACAATGCTGCTTCTTTACTTATTAAACACGTTCATCCTGAAACACCACTCTAATTATTTTGGCTGAAGACAAATTCCTGTATTTTTGCGGAACCGATTGAAGTCATTTGATATCGAACCTCGAAAAGTATCAATGAACGACAGTAATATGAAATTACTGGTGAAAAACTATAGCTGTCAGCTGCAATAAGGTATAAGTCTTTGTGATCAAAAACTGATGGACATAACAAAGAGCAAGATCAAAATAGAGACTTGAGGTTTTTATCTATACTTTGGCTGATATAAGGCAAGACACTGTTTTTTTGCCATACCGGCCAGATCAATACTTCCCTAAAAGGCTACCTTAGGACGCTCAGAAAAAAACCAAAATAACATTGGTCCAAGCTTAGCATCATGGATCGCAGTTTCACTCAGCCAGAAATCTGCTACAAGTAACCACTATACCATCCCGTACCATAACCAGCGCACAGAGTTAAAACTATCACAACCAAGTGCAGAGTAACGAGACTGGTCCTGGAGGACTAAGTTGCATTTTGAAATGAAAAGACGACAGAAGACAACATACAGGCGGCCAACTTTGAGGCTCCATCTGTCAAATTGTGAGTCTTTTTTTCTCCCATACAATTATAGTACTTGAATTAGGATAACTTCCATAAGCGAAGTAAACTTTGTTTGTCTTCGTTCTACTATCGTATAAGTTCTAGAAGCTTTTCAAGGTTTAGTGCTAAGCCTAATGACATCAGCCGATACCCCTGTACTTCTCTAGCTCAAGTCAGACCTATATCACTGGTATAGTAGATTATTTATATACATGATTATTTCGAAATATTATTTCTAAATGCCGTCGAGAGTTAAGACCTCGTAAGTTATTGCAAGATTCTCTATTTCTTCTTGCTTTTTTCTCCCTTTTTCTTGTCCTCCTCAACCATGTACTTGTCTTTATAAATCCAACTGTTGGAAACCATACTGGCTCCCTTTTCACCGGCACTTCGATAGAGCTTTGCAGCTCTCAGCAAATTCTTTTTGCGGCCTTTTGGGCCACTATGCATCCATAGAGACGCAGCCTCACTCAACGCATCCACATCTCCCATACTTCCAGCAAGCTCGAAGCATCTCAGTGCTAAATCCTCATCTTTCTCAATACCCCATGAATTCAAGTAGCACATACCGAGCTCATACAAAGCCAAAGCTATTTGTGCTTTTTTCACTTTTTTTGCGCCCGGAAGCCCCTGCTGCGTATTGTCTTTAAATAACTTCTCCTGAAGGTTTCGCGTCACATCACTTTTGAGCACATCTTCAAGAGAGTTCGAGTCAATTGTAGGTCCGATAGCTTTCCGCAGCCACTTGACTGCTTCTCCGGGATTTTGGCGAATTCCCCAACCATGCCTTAGTGCCAAACCATAAAGAAGCATCCCGGTAAGATCTCCTTGAAAAGAAGCGTGTTGCCAGTGATATGAAGACTCCCGCAAGTTGCCATTTTCGTGATAAATGATCCCAAGAGACACATGCTCTTCAAGAGTTAGCGCATTGTTCAAGCTTTTATGCCGTAATGCCTCGAAAGAATCCTTATCAGCAGTAAGTGGGGTTGAAGGCACTTTAATATCAGAGACTGACTTTGAGGTAGAATGTGACGCAGTTCGAATATCAGAGGGAGACAAGCCTGGAGAGTTTTGTGAAAGAGGGCGATGCTTCTGGATGGATAGAGATATTGTGCGATTTAAGGCTGGTTTTTCTCGACTGAAATCTATAGTTGGTTCCAAACCTCGCACCTGAGAATCGCTATATCTATTGTTTGTATAATTTGGCATTTCGGGTTTCAAAAGATGACTGGACTCTTTTTGAGGCACATGAGAGGGCGAGACTGTTATGTCTGGCCTTGGAGATGATATAGAGCTTGTGAGTCCTGGACTTCGAGGCATGATTGAAGACGTTATTCCACCTGATGAAAAAGAGTTGTTGGTTTTTGCGTAACTAGAGGCTCTCGTTTCGGGAGGAGATCTTTGTGAAGAGGAAATTCCGCTATAACGATCTCGCTCCCTCCCAATAGAAGGAGCGATATGGTCGATATGAGTTGAAGCGGACTGTGGAGGAGTGGAAGCTGGCATACCTCTGCTAGCATAGTGTCTCGCATATTGGCTTGTGCGCCCTTGTTGAGCAGTAGATGCGTGATCTGTAGAACTTGAGACAGGGTTAAACGAATATATGCTATCTGCGCTGCTTCGAATACTAGCATTGTCAGAATCCGTGCTGTTGATAATAGAGAGGGTAGATAATCGAAAGGATCCAAGAATGCTTCCCATACTAGCTATACTCGCAGTCGAGTTTTTTCTTGATGATCGAGAAACATATGGGGACTGAAAAGAATTAAAGTCTGCATCAAGAGCGGGAGAGTCCAAGGAATTAGAATTGATATTAGTGATGTCACTGTTGTCCCCGACGCTGGTTTCGATGAGTGCACTGTCGTTGATTTGAGTTTCCGCAGTCTGTACTGGAACGGAAAGGTCCAGTTTGGGGGGCTGTTGAGGCTTTGAAAGAGGAGCATCGTGAAGACGGGTAGCCATGCGACGGCTTCTCTGCTCCAAGAGCTCTAGAGGTGAGAGATCTTGCGGGAGTTGGGCCATGGACAGAGATTTTTGCGTGAAGAGGGGGAGGAGGGTTGGGACAGGAGGTAAAAAGTAAGAAGGTGGGAGTTTTGAGGAGTAACGGTATTGAGCAGTATCGTAGTGGCCGCATCTGGTGGTATTCAACTCGTGGTCCAGGCTCAGAAACGTCAACAAATGAAAGTTGAAAGAGAGCACAATAATGTCCCGTTCACGGGCTTAAGGCTCCAGAAAACCTCACATTCGAGAAGATGTTAATTATTAGAAGGGGGAGATTCCGGGTACGATGAACTTTTTGCGGCCGCGGCTCTCCTAATTATTGGATCCCTTCACAATATGAAAGCAACTTTTTCTTTTACCTTCTTTATCGTTTCTGGACGCCGTTTTCTTCCTTGACAAGCAAACCATGAGTGCGTTTCTTGCCTGGTATAGGCGAAGCCTGGCAGCTAGACCGCTTTTCACCAATATGTTGACTACAAGCGTAAGTGACGACAACTTCCAATGTTCAATTAGCACTTCTCGCTCTCGAGATAAGACTTGGGCCTGGCTAACTTGTGAAGACTACTTTTGCTTTAGGAGACGCAATTGCCCAGACTTCCCACGATTCTGATAGAAAGTATGATACCGTCAGAACTCTCAGAGCCTGGGTTTACGGTGGCCTCGTGTTTGCTCCTATAGGTACAAAATGGTACACGGTTGTCGATAAGGTGCGCTTTCCAGGAACAGCTGGAAATGCATCTACCACAACTAAAATCAAGAACACAGCCTTGAAGATGGTGGCCGACCAACTGCTATTTTCCCCGGTTGTTGTATCTTTGTATTTTACAGTTTTGGGGTTCATGCAGCTGAAGCCTTGGAGCGAAATCAAAGAGGGCTGGCAGGAGCACTTTGTTCCTACGCTTCTCCTGAACTGGACAGTGTGGCCTACGTTCCAGCTAATAAACTTCTCGCTGGTTCCTATCAGCTATCGATTAATAGCAGTAAACTTCATGAGTTTAGGGTGGAACACGTTTTTGTCTCGCAGATATTCGCAGATAAACGACAAGTTCAAGACTTTGGAAGTTGTAGAGTAGAGTAGAGGTTTTGAAAGTCGTCATAGTCGAGATCTAAAGAAGCCGGCAGTGCTGACAAGTAATATGATTAGAGCTCATAATTTTTCTTCAGGCGTGTAACTTTCAAGATCCCAAACGACTTGACGCGAGGGCATTTCCCGTGCTGATATAAACCGAGACGCGCTATGTCTCATCAATCTGAAGTATTCCATGGCCTTGAATCCAGAAGATATAAAAACTGTTATGCCTCGCTAAATTTATTATACTATTTTTGTATCTTTTTACCTTCCTCCTGCGTCGATCTCAACTAGCCTTTTTATGTCATTTACAGCTAAAATTATGGTCTGCTGAGAATATACGATTGTTAAAGGATGTTTGCAATGCCTTCAGATTTATTTTTATTGAGAAATCGACGTAACGAAATTTACATAATACATGTTATTGAGCTAAATGACTAAAAGAGCGTGTCAGAAGAAGCAAGGGATCTACCTATATAGAGTGCTGCATGGCCATGCTTGATGCAATTCGAGCACTAAGAACATTGTGATCATTGTTACAATTGCAGGTATTAAGAGCATCTTAGAGAAGCTTACTGAGAGCGCCACGTAAACCAAACCAGCAATTGCCAAGGAAAGTCCAGGCCATTTAGACAGCGCTCTCCTTTCTAAGAAGTTCTATCTAGCTCCTGGATCAAACTTTCAGCAGCGGGTGAACTGTCACTTGAAGGCAGTTCTTGCAAAATTCGTTTGGTAGCCAGATATACTTGCGAGATCAAGGAAGCATATGCTGCGTATCTGGCAAAGTTGTCATTGATGAGAACAATCAGTTTCTGCAGCCAGTTCAAGCAAGTTGCCAAACTGCTAGTAACGTCTTTTTTCGTGATATCTGATGACAACACGGCGATGAACGACAACAGCATCAAAGGATCTCCACTGAGTAGGGAATCAATCAATTGCGACTCTTTGTTAGACCCCATGCCATCAGATGAACGTGTGTCGTCTTCTGAAATATAAGTGTCAAGTACGCGCGTCAAACTAACGTGGTTTACATTTGTTGTAGCAATACGCACGGCGCCATTTAAATCGTGATTTTCAATAGCGTGCAAAAGAACGTACTCCTGGGATGTCAACTCTCTAGGAGGCTCGTCGCTTTGAGCTGGCCATTTTTCGGCAACCACAGTATCGAGAACGGGTGGAACTTCGTCTGCAACCAAAGGAAGACTTTGAGAAGGAACAGATCTAGCTGTCTCAGATCCCTCGTTTTTGTCTTCAGACAAGTACGATTCGGAGAATTGGTCGCGAGAATTTTGAGTGTCGCGAGATATATCAGACACAATCGACTCAGAGCGGTGCTCAGAATCCTCCTTAGCCTCATGAGTAACTTCCAAAACTTGTTTGTTGTAGAGGGTATCGGGAGAAACAAGAATATCAGGGGAGCCTTGAGCTACCTTCGTAGTCAAAGAGAAGTCCGGCAAATCTTCTGATATAGCGGGCTGAGTATTCCCTACGGAAGGTCCGCCCGAATGAGGGTTGGAAACAACGATACTCCCATGGACCTTTATAGCTTGTTCTAATTTTTGAAGGCGAGTTTCAAACTTGGCACCCAAGAGACTAGATATGTGATCAGTAAGAGTGTCCATTACTCCACTTTGAACAAGAATAGTCTCAAAAGTCTTGAATGTTTCATCACTAATGATGTTATTAGAAAAACCTGCAGAAGCTCTATAGTTTGAGAGGCGCTTTTTGATAGCTTGAGATAAGTTTGGAGGTAAATCAAAGCCTTCTGTGCGCTGGGTGGCATGTACAAGAAGCTCAGTATTGTCAATATTTTTGCTTGCCACACTCTCAGTACCTTGAATGGTGCCCAGTTTAGCTACCTCTTTTTCGAGATGATGCGACTCTAGTGTAATTGGCAAAATAGATAGGCCTTTTGTGTGGAAAATGTATAAATCGACCACCTGGCTAGTTTCTGGGCTTTGCTCAAAGTTTTTTGAGATAGAGAACTCAAGAGGATGAAAAGACTCGGGAAATACGACTTTCGTCACAAAAGAAAACCGTGGAATCGGTTTTCTAGCATCCAGGGAAATGATGTAAGTAGACGCACCAGCAATGTAAGAACCAATGAGAACAATATTAGATATGGGGTCGTAATTCGAGAAAAAGTTGTTACCATTCAAAGTATGCTGATCTATGCTCAACTCTTGCTCAATGTCAAGCTTGTCATTAAGTATAACAAACTTTTTGCCAGGGGGAGATTTAACAAGTAAAGAAATGGAATCGCCAGACAGAAACCAGACTCTTGAAATGTAGGGTAAAATATTGGTACTGGTGGCTTTGAGGTTCGAGTAGTGGACAAATTTGTGGTCAAGCAAGTCCTGAAGAAGAAACTCGCAAGCCCAGAGTACGCCATCAGCGGTACAGACACTCAAGTGACAGCTATCTGGGTGAAAATCAAAATCTTTAATTTCGCCATCGAATTTGATTACTGCGCTTCTCCCGGCAGTCGATTGATCGCTAGGGCCTTGAGGAATCCGATACAAATAAATGGAGTCGTGCACTGAAAACGTAAAATATCGGGTACCTGCAATAGATTTGCAGACAGAGTTGGCAACAGAATGGGAGCCTGAAGCATTTTGCGGCAAGGACAACGTCTGCTTCAAAACAAAAGAGCTACTAGAATTTTCATCTTCTTCCTGAGAAGCATCATCTGTTATAGACGGGTATTTGACCTCCCAGATGGCTATCTTTCCCTCTTCTGATCCTATGGTTAACAAGGAAGTAGAAGCGCCGGTTTCCCAGATATACAAAGTGTTGATGACGGATGAAAAATGGGTATTCAGGGCAATGTGGCTCCCGCTTTCCTGCCTGATCACTCTTACTATACCACGCTTAAACGGTGTGTAAACGATGAAATGCTCATTAGAACACACCAAGTGGCTGTGATACTTGGAAAACTTGGATACAGGGAGAAAATCCTTTTCTTCATATACAGTGTGCTTCATGCTCAAGGCACGAGCTGAACTTCCAAGGGAGGCCAGAGTAAACATTTTGGGATACTATCCTTTGAAAGATTGCAAAGTCAGTAAAAGGAAACAAGCGTGAACGGTCAGACAATTTTCATATGATCAAGCATTATTATGCTCATACTGGAGTGTAAAGTTGTAAGTGTGCGGTATGATCAGGTTCTTGTTCAAAGTCACCAATAAATATTTGGACTGGTTAAAAGCCTCTGATCGACTTATGGGTAAGGGCTTTGCATTGTTTACGAAAATGAGCATGGCCTTCCCATATTTCTTCAAACGAAGCACAGATTGATCAACTTTAGCACATAACACTCTTCCTTTTTCAAATAGCTACACCTTCTGTGCAGTGCAGTGCAGAGTAGTTTGAGTAATTTCTATACTCTTCCCAATGAACAGAATTTGAGACTGATCTTTTTTCCCGGTTGCTTTCATACTATACGCTTCTAAACAGGTCTTCTGTTCACTCTGCAACTTGTTTACTTTCAGTTCGTGAGATGAGTAACTCAAACCTTCCTTCCTTGCTTTCGAGAACAAAACAAGCAAGTTCCCCTGCTTCAATGAATAAAAAGGGTAAGTTTGTGTGGCTGAACTATTTCATTTCGCTAATATTTATTCCATCTGGCCAGTTCCTGTTGAACAGTGGGACGACGAATTTGGCTTCACGTCGAAAGACGACATGCTTCATATTCCTGCTGCCATAAGTCTAAGCAACTTGAAAGTGAATAAGGATCTGAGTCTTGTACGCCAATTCTCAGAAAATAGTAAAGGTAAATCAAACTATTTGGCTGTTAGAGCAATCCTAACAAAAGCTAGATATACAAAAGGTTATTTTGTCAATCCCAGATAAACATGTTACAAAGGAGCTACTGAAGTGTGAGCCTATGTCTGAGGCAATTCGCATTATAACGCTTTCGGACGCAAACAAATCAGGCCCTTTTTTTGAAAGTAAACTTGCAATATTGTTGCACTCAGGGAATCTACGCGAATCCGATGCTGCAACCCCCAAGATTGACAAACATACTGATGAAGATGCTTTTGAAGATTTTGGGGCGCTTCAGTCTAGTTTAGGACTTGATAAAGAAACCAGTATCCCTAACGACGACAATTACGTGGGTTACACTCACCTACCGGACTCGCTTGACCTCGGAGAACTAGTTAATCTCAGTGCAAGAATCAAATTTCAGCTTCGCGAATTGCTGTTTATGTTAGACAATATTCCAAACTATCTCCAAGATGGAGGGATAAATACACTCGAAAAGCGAAAAAGTATACAACGTCACAAAAAATCTTCGTCCACTTTAGAGAAAAAAAGAAGTTCTACAAGCCGACTCAGCTTTGATACTGATGAAGACCTGTCTGCGAGTCTGCTGAAAACAAGCCTGGCAAGAGATGGCAGTTTGAAGAAAGATGGCGCGAAAATTTATGACCTTGAACATGATGCACAGGAAAAACGGAAAAGCTTTCAATATGATGATATTAATTTGGACAGCATAGATAGGCGGAAGAGCTTTAAAGGCAGTAACCATTTATTACGAGACAGGCGGACGAGCATACAAGATAGCCAGCCTACTGATGATAGACCAGTCAGACCATGTGAAAGCAAAAGTTTGCTTCAAAGACATCAGCGGCGCGTGAGCATACAGCGGGAAGTCCCATTGAGAATCCCAGTGTCAGACAGACACAAAACCACTTCACACGATATCCACTTACCAAGTCCTGACGACGGTATATCCACAAGCCGAGATCCAAGCAGACGTCAAAGTTTCGATTGGGAATATGGAACGGCTTCTGTGCTTGAGCAAAACTTGAATATGCAGGATCCAAAAATTGCTTTTTCTCCCGAACTGCGAAAATGTGCACAGCATGATAGCGTCCAAAGCTCAAGCTGCATAAATGAAGACTCGCGATGCTAGGAAACTCCGAAATGAGGAATTAACAATATCTTTCATGTCAATTTATTATAGCTTTAGCCACTCTCCACAATCAGACGGGCTTTCAGAATGGTTGTAAGTATTTTTTACAGAAGGACGAAATGCAAATAGCATCAATTACAACCAAACACATCGAGGCGCTTTTCTAAATCTTTCCTTCCTTCAAGTCCTCTTCATATTATTCGTCATCCCCGTCTCCCTCATCCTCATCATCATCTTCTTCTTCATCGCCATCTTCGTCATCGTCTTCATCATCCATGTTGGAATCGTCTTCGCTTCCAGAAGCACTACCTTCTGAATTATTCTCAGCCGCTTCACTATTGAAGTCAGCATCGTCTTCGTCTTCATCTTCGCCTTCTGGAAAACTGTTGATACCAAATTCTCCGCTCAAGTGCCCTACACCAGGAGCTCCGTTGCCTTTTGCTTCTTGCTTAGCTCTACTAAGTTCTGCTGGATATAGCGCCTTGATGTCGGGTTTCGCCTTCCTCTTCTCCGCCATGCTGTCGTTTTGAAGTCCTTTCAAAGTAACGTAAGAATTTATCTCATCGTAGTGACTTTGATCAATAATAGAAAATTCGATCTCATTTTCTGAGTTTGTAACAGAGTCCCAGTACTTGACATCTACATTGAACGTAGACCTAGTGATGGAAGAATACGAGACAGAAACAATTTCTTCCAGGCGAAATAGAAGCAATGGCTTTTTGAACCCAAAGAATATGTAGTTTGGAAGGAAAAAAAGAAGTCCATCTTTAGAGCCTCGGTGTGCAGTAGCGTGGAATAACAAGTCACCGGGCATGCTTGTTTCGTTGCTAGTAATAGAGATGTTGCGCCGCTGAAAATACAGGAGGACCATTTCTTTGATAGATCCAGAATATTGCTCACCAGCCACAGGCTTGACAACAGTTTTTGAGATATCTTCTAAAAGCGTAACTTGGAAAAACTCGAATACCTTGCCACCAGCACGCGTGAAAGCTATTACCAAATTCCATTGAGGCTTTGTTTTTTCAGGAACATCTAATATGAAAGCGGCCTCCACTTTGTCAGTGTGGTAATTAAGTACAAACTCTGGAGTGTCATTATCGGTTTTTCTGGCCATCAGTCCGTTTTTAGCCAAAATGATGTCTAGTTTTTTTCTGAAAGGCATCGATACCGAAACGGTAGGGATTTTAAGAGCTGAATTTTCATCTAAAGACTCGAGATCTTCTTCACTAGAGCCAGTAGTTTTTTCATGCCAAGTGGAATCTCTGCTGTTAGAACTAGGCACGTTATCGTGCCTGGTTTTTCGTTTTTTAACGTCATGGTTTCCAAGAGGATCTTTTCGGGCTATCTCACTTCGATAGAATTCGCAAACATGAGTGAAAACATCTAAAGTGGCAGGATGTCGACCTTGAAAAAAAGTCAGAAAAGTTCACAAAGATTTGGAGCAGAGCACGCACTAGTTATCTCTGATATATTTTCTTGCAGCTCTAAAGGCAGGTCTTCAAATATGCCGTAGTTGTTAATGCTCATGGTTTGAAATGTTAGGCGTAGTAAAGTACTACTGGTTATGTTGTTGAGGGTAGGAAGATATCCCAGAAGGAAAATGCAAAACACGACCACGAAAAAAAGGGCAGAACTACCAAACCCTCAAACTTATATCAAAAAGTTTACTCGTTTGAGCTTGAACGGTTTTTTTGGTTCGATCATCTATTTGTGCACTGTACTTTCAGTTCATAGTGGTTTTGTCAATCAAGCTATTTGCTATCTAAATTCCAATGGCTCATCGGGCACGCCCTTCATCAGAAATCTTCTATCAAAACCCTTTGAAACTCGATAATTCCGAAGTTGACCAGGTTGACCAAGTTGCTGAAAAATGGTTGGCCGATTTAGAGATTTATCAAAGTACTTTGGAGGAAATGGCCTCTGTCAATGTCGACAAGGAGTTCAAGGATGAGCTTCTTGCCGTTCAGCAGTGGTTTGAAGTGCTGAGCGTTGGCGAGCGGACAGCAGCGTTATACGCCTTGCTTCAAGATTCTTCACAGGTAGGCAAATCTTCTATGCTTGATTCCCGTGTACTAACACGTTGCCCTCTAGGTTCAGGTTCGCTTTTTCATCACTGTACTGCAAAAAATGGCAAACAATGACACTATTGCAGGAGTTTTGTCCCCAACATCTGCCGATAGAGAGACTTCTTTAGACCAACAGTATGCATCTGGTTACCGTGCATATCCACCGGCATCTCCCAGATACCATAATCTTTCAAATGCACTCAATCCTCCTTTGAAGGATGGACTTATGGCTGGGTCTCTGCGAGATAAGCCCTCTAAGCCAGTTGGGTCTTCGCTATTTAGTAAGGATCCATCAGGAATTGATATGAACACCAAGTTTTCTATCTCTGGAATATACCCTTCCACCATATCGCCACCTAATGGACTTGCTGATTCGTTCAAGGTGCCCGACAATTCCTTTAATTCTCAAAACTTGCGTTGTCAAAATAAAAATGTGGGGCCGGAATATCGCCAGTCGTCCCCCCTTCCACACCTTCGCACTCACCATCATTCTAATACTATATCTAGCATTGCATCTTTGATTTCTCCCCATCCCACAGAAGTTCAAAGTAACATGTATGGAAGGCAATTCTTGTCTCGCAAAGACATGACCCCTTGGGCGAAATCAAATGAAATCAATCGACCCAAATCTGCTGACATCTTTTCTTCTCCCGCTACTCTTCTCCGTAACAACGGTAACTCACAGTTTTCTGTTGAGAACTCACAGTTTTTTGGAAATTTGACCAGCAATGAAGATAATGTTGGTATAGGAAGTAGAACATTGAATTCTGAGCCCTACAGCTACTCGTATGACTTGTCTGGCAGTTGGGCCAGCCAGGCAAATACACCAACAAGTGCTCATGGAAACAATTTTGCAAAGCCTGCTTTCACAAAGAACAATAATGATTTAATTGATGCTACTGCCATGAAGCTGTCAGCGCTGTCTACGACAAACAACCGAATCGTTTTAGAAAATGACATGAAGAAATTTCAGCGAAAAAACACAAACGTACTGCCATCAAGCATTGGAAGCGATGGTGCGAAAATGGAGACTCTATGTGACAATAATAACCGAACTACCGTCTCGTCAAGGTTTCGTGAGCAAGAAAACTACTATGAAAATAAGGGTGCAATGAGGGAGATGGCATCGGGCCAAGTGGTTACCAACAACCAGCCGACTATTCCACCAACATCACCAATTTTTGACAGAGCGAGACCGCTGAGTCCGCAGTATGCCAACCAATATGGCCAGTCGATCGTCCAAGTTATACGTTCGCCTACTTCTTGGGCAATGGGATTTTCATTTCCTAACTCCCAATCTCAATCACAGCCACAACAAACACAAAAGCAGCAGCTACCAAGCTTTGTGCCAAACCAATTTAGGGGCAAGCGTGATTCGTCTAATGGTGAAGCAGCCCGCAGCAGCCACAGAAGCTCTGGATCCATAGATCAGGCTATGAAGGATGGTGTGCTGGGATCATCAATCAAGTCCACGTCAGCATCTGGTGTATCTGATGGTTTTATCGATCTAGATTTATTGCAAGATGTTGGAGCCTGGTTGAAATCACTCCGTCTGCATAAATATACTGAATGCTTGAAAAGCCTTTCTTGGCAAGAATTGATCGAGCTTTCAGATAGTGAACTTGAGGCTCGTGGGGTAAACGCTCTTGGCGCGAGGCGCAAACTTCTCAAAGTTTTTGAGCAAGTCAAGGAAGCTCAAAAGCTAGGCGCGCTGAAGTAGGCTAGAAACTTGAAAGTGCGTTTTCCAGCTGACCCATACAATTTTCAGTAGTACCAGCTTGGACCTTATTTACACTTTTTTACAAAGCTGGTATAAATTGTTTATAAACAAGCTGCAAAGACTTCCTATGTTTGGCCCACCCATGGTTTTTGTTAGCGCTCTAGAACAGATACTGGCATTCTTTGTTCTATATCGGTATACTCAAGCCGCATACGTTTTGACTAGAGAGCGAGAGAGCCAGTAGGCTTGAATCTATTCGTAGGAGCCTGAAATTTTGACTATAGTTAAATAGACTTTGAGGACCTGAACCAAAAGCCATACAATAGAAAAACTAAATCTTATTTTTCAACCTACTGAATACCTGGCATAAAATCAAACTACGGTTGAAAATAGTTCAAAGCCTTTATTCAAAGTCATCAAACTAGTCTATACATATAAACAAGAAATAAGCTCGGTCATCATTCCGACTTAACCTTCTTGTCACTGCTGGTCGAACCTTCGGATCCATCAAATTATGAGATAAATTACTTTTTCACAACATCGTGTATGTGTGTATCCTGAGCGGTAACTCATTAATTATGCGGTAACTTCAAAGACCACGCCGATGCATTTTCCTCAATAATCTCTAGCACGAAGCCAAGTTGTGGCAGTAGCTGGCTAACAGCTACAAAAAGCGGCTTAGCGAAAGTGTTGATAAAGAATAGCTGGCCTTTCGCAAGGTCGTCTTGTTTTTGTCGGAGACATTGCATACGGGGCTCTGAGTCATTATTGATATTGCTTGCGCTCTGAGGGGCATCAGAAAGGGGAGTTTTCATTCCTAACAAAACCTCTAACGCTTCACCTTCCGCAAATTCTCTGCCCAAAACCATGCCCCACTGTGACGAAATATCCAGCTTACGAGCCACATTTGAAATATCAGCACACTTTATCAGCAAGCAGCAGACAAGCGTACGACTTCGTATAGCCTCCTCAGATGTCTGCATATCTTTGGGTCTGTCTATGAATTTCTTCACCTTTTCCATGTAATCAAAATGCAGAGCCATATCAGTGGCCAGTACTGTGCTCACAATTAGTTTGCTGACAGGAACATTTTGCGTTTCTGGCCAGTAGCGTTTAAGAATTTCTGTGAATGCAGCTGAATGGAAAGACTCGAGGGCGCTCTTGTTATTGAAAGCCTTTGCAAGAGGGGCATTAGATGATGTGAGAAATGCATTTGTGACTCCAGGATGGCCAATATCATGGCCAGTTGCTACAATCAATATTGTCAGAGCTTCAGTAGGTGTCAAAACGCTATTTTGCGTGAATGGTTTGCCAGAAGATAATGGATACGCCGGAAGCGAATCCAGTTGAAGAAGAAAGTAGAACGTGGCTTGCACAACATCAATGGCATGACAAAAGTTGTGATACGGATTGCTTGGTCGGTAGGAATCCCTCACTATAAGTATAAATTTCAGAAGTCCAACGTCGTCCAAATATAGGTCGTTGATGTCTGGAAGCGTCAAGCCATGTTTAAGCATGGAAAACCCGGCAAAAAGAAGCTCATCTGGTGTAAGATCATGAGCGTAGAAATCCCAATTGCCTATGAGCTTCTGTACTTGAGATATTCGATGCTCCGAAATATGAAATACTTGTGGATATTGATCTTGCGGAATTGTGCCGTTCAACGGCTTCGTCATCTTTGCCAATCGTTTGAAGTCAACTCTTAGATTACTATTGTGAAAGTGTTCCAAGGACAAGATGAAATACCTAACATGTTGTGCCGATTTATTTGTTGAATGTGGGCCTTGGCTTGTCGGGAGCGATTTTAGCTTGTTCTCGTCTAGGTTCTGCTGCTTTTGACACTCATACGTCATTTGCCGGCTGAGTAGTTTTGATTCCTGCTCAATAGCGGCAATGTTTTCCTTGCTCAAACTTGGCGCAAAAACATTAGAGACTCCAGAGGAAGACAATGTGAAGTATTTGTGTGCAGTGAGAACTACTGGGATAAAAGGCAGATTGAAAGCTACGAACGTAACAAATCGCACAATTGCAATGTGTTCCAGCGAATAGATAGGAGCCATTATGAGTAAAACTGGCTTGTGACGATAGCAGTTGGAGTCGGCGAGCGGATTAGCAGCAGATGTAAGCTTGTCACTTATGTTGTATAGATGATTGACAAAGTCTTGGGGATTGGAGTAGGCATATACTCCGTCGTATTTCGTCAAAATCGTGGTGATATTGAAATCTATAGTTGGAGTTTCTAATGGAAAATTGAGTGACAGTGGGACATCGGTTCTTCTCTGGGACTTGTCGGGACTATGCGAAGCCTCAAACGGGTCAATAGCTGGCAACGAGATAGTGCTGTTCTGTTTGACTGGAGGGTATCCTTCGTCCTGTGTGTCGTCAACTGTGTTGTGGTAATAATTCCCATTTTTCCGTATTGCTGGATCCCAGTACAAAGCTATTGAGGGCCCATCCATTGTGGTTAAAGTCGAGCTGCTCGCTGTAGAACGCGACACCTGTATGGTAAAGGATCGAAAGAGGATGTCGCTGTCAACAAAGAACTCAGGGCTATAACATGAGGTTGTTCGAGCGGATTATAAGCTTAAGCTCACCTAGTGCGCTTGACGGGGTTCACAAAGAAGATTTCTTAGATTTCTGGAGATAGGTCAGTGCTATCAGAGAACGAAAACGGATATTGATGTGGAGAGGGCGTTCAGAAATGGGAAACTGGCTGAAAACGAGACTTGTGTGATTTTAGGAAGGTAAGAATTGGAGAGTCTTAACAGAAAAGAAACGATGATATGGAACAAAAGAGTAGAAAAGAAAAAGAGTAATCAAAGATCAAAAACAAAAAACGAAAAACGAAAACTAAAAAATAATGATAAAAAAATAAAATAAAAAATTTGAAGAAATAGAAAAATTAGAAAATAAGACCAAGATAAAAGAATTATTAAATGCTAAAAATGCCAAAAAAATAAATCAAAAGCAAAAACGGCGGCGGAAGTCAGCTGCAAAAAGCCGTTTATTACATAAGTCACTGGAATGAAAGTACCGGTTTTGGTATACAGGCGATTCACTACGTTACCTAATCAGAGCTGGATTTTGCAAGCGTCGCCGAAAAGCGCAAAAATGAAATTAAAACCTCCTCCCCCAGAAAATTAGCCACCCCATCGAGGCCATAACGAGAGTACCGGATCCCGAGCCCATTCGACACAGACACACCCGTGCTTGAACCAAGACTGACCATACTTGTGCCACAGTCAACATTGAACCCAGTAGACTACCTAGCAGTAGCACCGTTAACTCAATGCTGAGACTTAAGCCTTTGTCTTCTCTCAAAAGCCTTGCTCCGCACAATGCTAGCAACATTGCTATTTTTCAGACGAGAGTTAGATACTTTGCCTCTGCAAGTGTTAAAGACTTGACGATTCCTAAAAATCAACTCAGCAAGTCTGAATCCCCTTATCTACGCAGTCACAAAGATAACCTTGTCTCGTGGCAGGAATGGAACAAGGATTCCCTTGCACTGTCTTCTCAGCTCAACAGACCCAGTAAGTATTTCATCGCGGTGATCCCACTTCCTTCTTGCTCCTCGTACTATTCTAATCCCTAGTTTTTCTCTCCATTGGGTATCACACGTGCCATTGGTGTCATGTCATGAATGACGAGTCTTTCTCGGATCCAGCAATCGCAGACTTGATCAACAGAAACTTTATTCCCATCAAAGTTGACCGCGAGCAAAGGCCAGACATTGACGAAATTTATACAATGTATATGCAGGTCACTACTGGCCAAGGAGGTTGGCCTCTGAACGCGTTTCTCACGCCAAACTCCCTTAGCCCATTTTATGCAGGCATGTATTGGCCCAGTGCAATTTCTGCAGCAGAGGATACCACTACATTCGACAAGATTTTGGAAAGAGTTGTGGACGTGTGGAAAGACAATCCTGGGAAATGCATAGAATCCGCAGAAACTATAAAAAATAAGCTTATCCGACTACATGACGCACAAAGTAGTGCTGAAAGCAACGAGCTTAGAATGTCCCTCCTTGATGATGTCAAAGATCATTTCAATCGGCACTTTGATTCTACTTATGGGGGCTTTTCAACCGCTCCTAAGTTCCCTTGTCCTCACAACTTATCTTTCCTACTTAAATATGGCAATCTTTTGGACCCACTAGACCACACTGTTACCAATGAATCTATCCAGACGAAGAGTCTATTTACTCTAAAAAAAATTGGTGAGAGCGCGTTAAAAGACAAGCTAGGAAATGGATTTTTTCGCTACTCAGTAACTGTTGACTGGAGTTTGCCTCACTTCGAAAAGCTTCTCATTGATCAAGCGTTACTTCTAGCTTCCTATACCCATGCATACCAAGTTGCGCCAGATGAAGAACGGCCCATCTACCTTTACTACATCAAAGACCTTGTTCAGTGTATAACTAGCATTTTTAGTAGTGCTTCAGGAGGGTTTTACTCGGCTCAAGACTCGGATTCTCTGCCATCTCGAACTATATTGAGCCCAGAACTAGAACCTGGTCAATATCCCAAAACCGAAGGAGCGTATCACCTATGGCAGTATGATGATTTCGTCAAGCCTCTCTCTAGATTTGAGAGTGATGTTGCATGCGCACACTGGAACGTACAAGAACTTGGAAACATTGATGGCGAGTTTGACGTTTACAAAAACCTAGCTTTCCAGAACACTCTTTATACCGCTATGCAAGCTGATGAAATTGGCCGGTTTTTTGGTCGAAAAGAGGCCGTCATCAAACAAACTATTGAAAGTGCAAGAGAAAAGCTTCGCAAACATCGCGATGAGACAAGAGAAGTACCTCTGGTTGACGAAAAACTCATCACCGGTTGGAATGGAGCTGCAATTGGCGCGCTTGCTCAAGCTAGCAATGCACTTGCCATCGAGGACCCTGCTCTTAGTAAGCTTGCGCTAGAGACTTCAATCAAGGCAGCTGAATTCATACATTCTAACCTATTTGACGAAGATCGTGGCACTTTAGCTCGCATGTATAGCTACGGACAATCCAGTCAAACGCTAGGCATGAATGACGATTATTCATATCTGATCTCAGGTCTTCTGGATCTCTATCAAGCCACATTTGACACCAAGTATCTTGACCGCGCCCGAAAACTGCAAGAAGCACAACTAGCCATCTTCTGGGACACTAAAAACGGTGCTTTCTATACTGTCCCAACAGGCGAAAACGCGCACCACGAGGAACTACTTTTCGTGCCAAAGACTGGATTTGACTCGGCGGAGCCTTCTTCTAACGGCATTTCTTGTGAAAATTTGACAAGGCTTTCTGGGTTTTTCTGTGATCCGTTTTACAAGAACATTGCTATAAATATTTTGGAATGCTACGGAAAAGATCTTGCTGCTCAGCCTTTTGGATATTGCAGCATGCTAAGTTCTGTAGTCATGCATCTCAAAGGTATTACTTCTGTTATCGTTGTTGGTAAAAGCGATGACTCCTCAGACTCTCTTCAAACTATGGTAGCAAACCTTACCAAGGACCAAATCATCCCGAACCTAAGCATTGTGCGTCTCACGCAGGACAATATCGATAAATACTACGAACCAAGTGGAAACTCTCTTTACGGAGCTCTCCAGGACAAATACGGGAATGGCCCGCTTAAGTTCATTGTCTGTCACAAGTTCTCGTTAAAGGAACCATTAGATTCTGTTTCACAGGTACTTGAGGAGATAGCATCTGTTCATCCTACAATCGTGCATCCTATAAAATCAGTTTGACTTTTTACTCGTGAAAAAATATACCAATATATGAGTATTTTGTGTTTCTTTGTATATCAGTTTTGCGCAATTCGTTTGCGATTGCATACACTGGGTACATTAGTTTTGTGGTTCGTCATTTGGGTGTTTTTGGATTCTTTAAATTCTCCAAGTCGAGAACCAGTTGAGGTATTTGAAATCGTCTGGCTCACCAGTCATTCCAAACGATATAGGAGCAAACCACAGGAAAATACCAATGATGGAGGCATAAAGAGTCAGATAGACCGCTGAAGCAACATACTTGTTTGTTTTGCTGAGGAAATGATCTGTAAGGAAGCCAAAGGTCAGAATGGCAAAGTACAGAGCAGGAAGATAATGATGAACGTATGTAACACGAGCCATGATAATGAAAGGGAGGTAATGAAAAAACCAACCAATAGCAGGAATAACACCTGCAACAGCGTAGTGCTCTATCTGAGCAGGAGTGAAATCAACATAACCACGCTGCCATCTGGCAAGATAAACCAAAGTAGTGATGCCAAAGATGATAATTCCAGCCGAAGTGGCCCATGTGGTAATAGGGTGTCCAAGCAAGAAGTATCTTACGTTGGTAACACCCCATCCACATAGACGGAGTCCAACGTGTAGAGTAGGCCACTCCCATGCCTCGGAAGCAAGTTCATCCTTCTTATCAGGATCAGGCACAAGCGCATTGTTGGAAGCCATCATTGCAACATTGAGTTGGAAGAAATCTCTAATGAAATGTGTTTTAGGAAGAGTTCTGTTGACAGCTTCAGGGAGACGCTCATTCCAGTGGTTCTCAATGTTCCACCATGTCTTCTTATCACGCACGCGGGCTTTAGGGTCACAAGTAACTTCTCCTTGACGGAAACCCCAAGCGGGAAGATGGTTGCCTTCAGCGGCCAAATAACAATTCATGACCTGGTTCCTCAGCCTGAAACTTGATGACAAAGGATGCACTAAAGTCTTGTTGTCATTGCCAGGGTTTTCAACGATTTCGATAATCCAGTTGTCCTTCTCGTCACCAATAGTAAGGTTACCGTATCCAGAAACTTCAAGTTTGTTCTTGGTAACAGGGGCAGTGACCTGATGGGTGTGCAAGTTGCGGCCAGTGCTGGGATGAATAAGACGAATCTTGTCACCCTCGCCGAGCACTTGGATTTCTTCGTCTTCGCTATAGTAGTTGTCAGGACGAGGCCTCTCAATTATCCATTCGTTGTTGACATCTTTGTGGTGATAAGTTGTAACTTGTTGCTGACCAGATCCCTCAGGAAATGTCTGGACGTGGGAATGTAGAAGACCACCATTGAGGCCCTGTGACTTAATAGTAATTCTAGAGCCATACGCAATATCAATGGGACCACCGACCATGTCAGTTCCAATCAAGTTGGCCTGGAACAGAGAGCTCATGTTAGAGTCACCAGGACCGGAATGGTTGAGGAGAACAAAATGTATCTTGAAGCAAAGAGCAAAGATGCAAAAGGGGATAACAATAAAGGATATAATTCTGGCAACCCAATGAGCAGCATAAGTCTTGATGGGCATTTTAGTATCACCAAACTTGATCCACAGATCAGCGACAGTGTATAGACCAATGAGAGCAGTTGCAAAGAGGCCTACCATTTTTACGCTGCAAACACAACCAATTGAGATACCCGTGAGAATAATCCAAGTCCACCATTCAGCAGAAAACGACTTGCGCTGCAGGTTGTGGAATCGGGAAAAGCATAAAACAGTGGTGAAGGTAAACAGGGCGAGCATAGAATCAAGCAAAATAAACTTTCCAAGAGTGATGTAGGAGTGCTCTAAGAGAATCATAAGGGTAACGAGCCAAACAGCGGGAAGTGAAAGCCTGAACTGCTTTGCAGTGTAGTAAGCAACAGGGACACACAATACGTTGAACATGGCATTGAAGACACGCATAGTAGTGTAGTCCACTTCAGCGGGGTACTCACTACCAGACTCAAAGGGAAAAGATCCATTGTAGCCAGCAATGTAGCCGGAGAGGCCAACAAGCATCTTGCCGAGAGGAGGATGTACATCAAAATAGTATTCTCTTTTGAGATAATATGAACCAAATTTGCCAAAATGAGCCTCGTCCCAGGTAACGTGCTTTGACTTGCTAATCTGGTAGAGTCTTGTGAAAAGGGCCAGTCCCGTGAATAGCAAAGGAGCAACAATAGACTCGAGGGTTCTCCAGTCAGAGATCAGAGAGCCATCAGGCTCCTGATAGCTCAGTGCGTCTTTAGAGACGACAGGTGCTGTCAAGATGTCTTCTTCTTGCGGTGTCAAGACAATTGGTTTTTCAAGTGTTACAAGCTTTTCGGCAGGAGGAGCTCCGCGCTTTCGAACGTCTCTAGTGGGTACACTAGAAGACACAGCAGACGCCATTTTATTAGGTGTGTACTTTTGAGTGGTTGGATTGAACAAGGTCTCCAAGCTGGTTGCTTATAGAGTCAAAAGAACAGTGCTACGTCGATTCAGCGCCCGATTTTTAAAGTCCTCTATGAAGTCTACTGTCCAAGTTAATTGAGCAATAGAGGTAGGAAAGTATGAAGAGGAGAGAAGGAGAACAAGAAGAACCGTCGGTGAGGTGAATGAGGTGGACTTGAAAGTTACTCTGGAGAGCAATTGGAATAAATAAATAAAAAAGAACAAAAATAGATGAAAAAAGTAAAATTATGAAAATTGGGATAATTTCCATGAGTGATGTGTCCTCAAAATAAGCGTTTGCGCGTATGAAGAGACCACGTATTTTGATCCACAGAAGCAACAAATCATAAAATTCGTAGAAAATGAAACAAACCCTCCTCAGCTGGTCCGTTGTAATTTGTGTTCTGTGGTATCTGTGTAGTTCGCGTAGTGACAATTGAGATTCCGGTGATGTATGCGTAGCGGTAGTACTGCTGCCGATGTGCTGGTGACGGTGCTCAGTCAGTTGTTTCCACTAGATCATGGCCTTTGCGAGGAACTTTGCAAAGACTGCATCCTTAAACCTTTTTGAATGAGGCTCACGTTTAGTTTCGAGACACAGTGTTTTGCCCTTGAATTTGTTGACATGTTGTTCGTTGCGTCATAAGACATTCCTCGATGCCTTGAAGGATCTCTTGATCCTACTTTTCAGCTGTGCACAATCGTAGAAGTCTGGCCAGTAGCCAAAACGCCTTACCTTTTAGTTCAATTTCACTCTTCTCGTCACCAAGCTTCATAACAATGATTTGCATAATGTTGTGGCTCAGGTCCCATACATGCCCTTCATAGACCAATACTTCGTTTGTCTCACCTCTGTTGCTTTTTACCTTCACTACCACCAGCACTACAATGGTAGTCAATGAACACGCGACTCACTCGGTAAACAAACTCAGGTACTTTACCTTCGCAATGATTGGAGTCTCGTACCTATGGCCCTGGAATAGCTTTCTCTCAGCAACGTCCTACTTTGGACAAAGACTGGAGGGACATGAGGTACTGAGCGAAAGCTTGTCAAGCAGCCTAATGCTGATATCAACGTTGGCTTCAACTGTCATCTTCATTTATTTGGTAGGCCAACAGCAAAATGCAAAGTACTCTGCAAGAATAGGATACGGCGAGTTGATCATAGCAGTGGCCTTTTTTTTCTTAGCGGTTTCTTGCCTTCTGCTCACTTCAGTCGGGGGCATCTCATACTATGTCTTCCTTCTTACAATCATGCTTGTATCTACATTTGGGGCCTCTTATACACAGAATGGCTCTTTTGCTGTTGCCAATTTGTTTAGCCCCATTTATACTCAAGCCATCATGGTTGGACAGGCAGTCGCTGGCATCCTGCCACCAATTGTTTCCATTCTCTCCGCCATTTCTTCGATTCGCGCATCGAAGCTTCTCACATCACAAAGTGAGGTTGCACCTAAATCCAGCATTTCAATTCCGTTCTTTTTCTCCTTCCTAGCTCCCTCGATCATTGCGCTGTTGGCTCTGTTTTTCTTTCAGCTATTGGTGAAAACAGAACCAGGGCGGTTGCATGGCGATACAAGCGTCTTGCCTTTTCCTTCGCATCGCAAAAACAGACGCCAATATCGCATAATTGCCGAGGCTGCAGAAGACAGCGTGGTGAACGCTAGAGACCTAAGTTCCTCTGGTAGTGAATCAACCAGTTCTCTTGTCATGAATGATGGCCAAGATCCTGAGCCTACCATACCACGTATCAAGCTATTTGAAAAACTGAGAGTTCCGGCGACTACAGTTTTTTTGGTGTTCTCCATAACTCTAGCTTTTCCTGTGTTTTTACGGACTGTCAAGCCTGTTAATGACAGTGGTTCATCGCTGCTTTTTGTTGTAGAAGTCTTTGCTCCTTTTTCATTGTTCATCTGGAATCTTGGTGACTTTCTTGGCCGCTTAAGCTGCGGAAAGTCAGAGTGGGTGGTAACTGGTAACCGCACAATGCTGATCTATGCATGTGCCAGATTCACATTCATACCATTGTATTTCATGTGCAATGTCAATGGTCGAGGGGGGTTGATACACAGTGACTTTATCTACATGGCTATTCATTTTTTCTTTGGGGTTACAAATGGTCACCTAGGCACCAGTGCCATGATGCAAAGTGTTAGCTATGTAGATGATCACGAAAAAGAACAAGCAGGAAGTTTCATGACCATGATTTTATCTTTTGGCCTTACAGCCGGTTCACTGTTTAGCTTTGTCCTCGTCGCATTTATACACAGAATGACTTAGATAGATTGCGATAGGGGTGAGCTAGTGAACGTTGCGCGTGAGCCGTAAAAAATGCTGAATGGCTTTTGACACAAGTCACAATCATGCCGGAATAGCCACCAAAATGTAACATGTATTGGAAGTTGGCTATCGCGCATTATCATCCGGATTAAATAGATTGTGAAACATTTTCTAGGCTGAGTTCAGAAACTACTTGGCACGTACAGGCTGTTTGCCTCTGCCGTACCCGTCCTTCACGTAATAATCCATTGGGTAGTACCCCAAGTCTTTCCAATCTTCATCCTCCTTCAGCGACACCATAGCTTCGTAGGGAGTAAGTAGTGGCTGTGGAAAAGCGTACCCCCAATCGATCGAAAGCCTTGGACATGCCACTTGAACCCAAAAGTCAACGTCATGAAACACTGCAAGCTTTTCTGGCAAAATTTCAGAAAGAACGACTTGGATCACTTCAATATCAAGCTTTTTGAACTTTTCGTACAGCATGTCAAATGTCGCAGTATTTCCCTGGCGGCCCAGAGCACCAAGTATTAACCCTACCTTTTTTGCATTTCTGGTATCGTGAATGGCGGTACCTCGTGCAATACTCAGTTCTTGGGTGTCGTATTCCTCAATAGTAAACTTTCTCGAGTAAGGGTCGTATTTGTACGCAACGATATCTGGGTTCATGATCATGGCAGATTCTAGATGGAATCGGCCATCTCCAATATACACTATTGCATCCCATATTTCATCGTCTGTGCCAGTATTGACGTTGAGTTTTGCCGACGTGCAGCCCAAAACTTCGCCTTTGGATAGCGGCATTGCTTGAGGCGTTGTGGTCGTAATTCCACGTTCGAGAAGCGCCGTGTGAATATCATGGATTACTGGGTTGAACTGGATAGTCGAGACCAAAGCCAATCGTGATCCTACAGGAAAGTGATGTGCAAGCGTTCCTACTAAATGCGCAGTATCAATGTTGATGGTCACAAACACGTAGAGGACTTTAATTTTTGTGACGTCGATAGGCACCAGACAGGAATGGGCGTAGTGGATCAAAAAGTCGCAGCCCAAGGCGATGGCGGAAAAGTCATCAATACAACAAGCGCCATAGGTTACATCACCCATGACTATAGTCTCAACGTTACAAAACTGTTCCAAAATGTCTGACACTATACAGGAGTATAACAGCAGGCCTTCTGGCATTTGCAAAGCAACTGGAGCTTGTTAGAAATGTCAAGCAATACTTAGTCGGTTGGCATAACTCACCTCGGTTGGCATTTGTTTTCCGAATATGCCAAACGCTCTTGTGAATCTCGAAGTTGTAATTCGAAGGCAAAATAGCAATAGCTTTATTGAGTTCTTCGTCATTCAAGATATCAGAAGGAATTTGGCTCACGAATCTGGTAGCTTTGACCTCTACATGGATTAGTGGAGTTAACTATAGATCAAGGGCTCAACAACGTACTTTTCTTGACAACCAGGCTTGTGGCGTCTTCAACAGGAATAGATTCAGTCGTAGGAGTCGAAACATTTATAGCTTTGCGACCGACGAATCTCCTTCGAGCAGGAACTGGGGCGGTGGTTGTGGCGCTAGTCATGTTTGTAATATGTATATTAATGGAAAAGCTGAAGGAGGTTGAAGAAAAGTTTAAGAAAGAGATTTCATTTAAACTCCCATCTAGATCAAGATTAGTCCCTTGATAACTCGCACAAAAATTTTCAGTTTAAACATACTAACACTGGTCCCTAAACCATGATTACCCCCAAGTTCTCAATAAGTCAAGACGAAAAACGTGTCTATATCGACATCAAGACCGCCCATATTCGCTCCGCCGGTGGCAGCATCGAATTTCAAGTCGATGGCGACCTTTTCGTGTTTTCGCTGACCCCATACTACCTGCGGCTCCGCTTTCCAGGCCAACTTCTCAACGACGAGGACGAAAAGGTCATTGAGGACGAGACACTGAAATCGACAACGAACTATAATGCATCTACCTGTATTATCAGCATATCTATCACTAAAGAGACTCCTGGCGAAGACTTTCCAGACCTGGATATGATTTCGAAACTGCTCGCAAGAAGCAAGAACCTAGACCATGTGCAGATTGAAGAAAAGGCGGCCCCAAGCAAGCCTTTGATTCAAGAAATAGATCTATCTAGTGAAGCCACCGACAAACTGACAGTTGGTGATGTCGATGCACACTTTTCTAAGCTGCAGGCAGAGGCTGAAGAGTTTGACTGGGAAATTACACAAGAAGATCCAGGCCGATTGAACGGACCAGACGATAAAGACGGAGACGGCGATATCAACATTACCGGTGCCGCAAAGTATGGATTTAATAGACAACACAGTGGCGAAATAGGCGTGTCTCTGGCTAGCGGTGGAAACGATGCCAACGAAATTGAAGAGCCCGAGAAAAGCGTGCCTGGGGGCCGCGCTGCATTTAGAGAGCAACTTGAGCTTTTAGCATTTGACGTTGATTACTATCTGGCAGATACTTTTGATAACCCCGAAATTTCAGACATCGTTAACTGGGAATCACCCGAGGCTATAGATTTCAAGAAAGCATTCAAGAACTCGAACAAGACCGACTCCGGACCACCAAAAATCGAGTTCACAGCTGAGGAACAAGATACTATGCAAAAGTTGCCCAAGCGAACGTACATTCTAGATAATCCCCGACGCACTTATATTGGTTTGATCGGCGTTCTTTTTGCAGCCTGCTACGATGCTCGCTCCACACAAGGAGATCCTACCGTTGAGTCGGCCTGGACCATTTGCAAGCTTTGCCCTTTATTCGCCGCTCTTGACGATTCGTTTGATACAGCCACCGACATTGTCACATCTTGCCTTGCGCGGGCCATCTCTTTCCCGCTTTACAGACACTGGGACCTAGCCACCAAAGTCGTCGAGGACGTATACCATATTTTGCGTCTTGGAAAGCGGCGCGTGCTGCGAGTACTTTTGAAAACCAAGGCTATATTGGATTCATCGGATCCATATTACATATACAACCGCATCTGGGTTGACGACTACGCTGTCTGGATCCAGTACGCAAACGATGAAGTTTTAAGAGGGCTTTCACACGAGCTTCACAAAGTCAAGCTAGAGAAAAGAATTGTGGGCCTTGAAATTGACGAGCTGGAAGAGGCAGCAAGAGAGGTTATTGCTGAGACTCAAGCGATAGAAAACTGAGTCGGATATGTTATTATAATTGATTCTTTAGAGGACAATTTAGTCAAAAGCTATACTAATACAAAATTGAAATAGGTAAAAAACGCAAGTACCCTTGAATGGGCAAATGCTAAATCCTGGGCAAAGGACAATAAATAATGAATATTAGTGAGGCCCGCAAGTAAAACTTTCACAAAACTACCTGGGGGACAATGATGCCCGCGAAGCTGGTTCTGAAATCAAAAAATGAACTCCTTGTTTATGAGATCGTTGTTCTTCCTGATGGGGAGCGTCTAGCATGGCAACGTCTTCACCTGGCTTTTTTGAGTCGTGAGATGGCTTGTCAGTTGAATTTGTTTCAGCTGAGTTGGCAGGATATTTGAAGTCTGGCGACAACTGGAATTTGGTTTGGGACTCTGATGGTTCGTGTGTGTACTGTGGGCTTTCGTTTTCTTTCGTTTCAAAGCTTTTGAACTTACTTGACTCTACGGCGGCAACGTTCGCTAAGTACGTAAAACCAGATTTCTCTTGAGGTTCGCTGTTCGGCCTGGGAGACCCTGTGCGCTCCTTGGAAGAATTTTGTTCGGACGACAGCTGGGGAGTTTGTGAGATGGTCATGAGTGCTGCACCCGACATGTGGGCGCTGTTACTAGTGTAAAGTGACATTTTAGAAATTGAATCTCCACGCAAAACAGATGTTTCAGACTTGTGTCGCGAATGCATGCTTCGGCGCCTAGCATGTGCGGACGCAGATGCAATGGCTGTGGATGGAGTAACGGCTTTGCTAACAGCTGCAGGCGAGGTATATCTCTCAGATCTGTCAACAGTCATAGATCGACGGCGTTTGATTGAGCTAGAGTCCTCGGCTAAAGTGGCTGGCGCATCCTTTTTTGGAGAGTTAGAACTGGCAGGCTTTTGCTGGCTTGGCTGCCAGTGGTGGAATTGTATAATATGATGCACAGAGGTGGATGGAGAGGCAGGGTTTGCTGGTTGCACAGTCTGAGGAGGAGGGAGATATGCATTGGGGTTATTTGTTTGCCACGTCCGGGATGGTGACTGATACATGGGGGTAACAACTCCTTGACTTCTACCCGGTGAGCTATAATGAGACGAGTGAATTGCAGACATTGACGCATGATGAGCATGTTGATGACCTGAGCGGAATGCCGAAGAAGGTTGTGCCTGCGTTTGAGGCAGAGATTGGGACTGAGGCTGAGGAGCCATCCCAGGCTGGCGAAGCTGGTATTCGGAGGGCACAAAAGTAGGCTGCTGTGGCAGAGATAGATTCCGCTGATGGCTGGAGGTATGAGAAGGAGAGGGATATCGGTCACGATCAGCAGGTTGACCGAGCCCGAGAGCATCAAAAGGAGGATTTTTTCCGGAAGACACGAAGGAGTGTGGACGCTGAACAGGCTGATTGTGTGCAGGAGAAGAGGATATTGGTTGTGAAGAATATGTATAGGGCAGGCTATAATTACTCGGGGGTTGACCATATTCTACCGTAGATCTTCCTTCGGTAAGATTGTCTGCCGGAGGCGCATTAAAAAGTATAGGAATAAGCGAAGAGGGAACATTGTAGCGAATAGCTTCAGTCAACAACTCGCTTGACCTTTTGCGCAGCTCCAACCTATAGTATTCCTGTCTAGTTTTCTCCTGTTCGGTACGCAGCTCGAGAGCTGCTTTAAGGGAGTCGTCTGAAAAGTTCCAAGAAACTATGTCTGGCCCCAACAAGGCCTGTACAGTGGCCAGGTCAGGGCGAGATGAGCCCTGCGTGTCAGAGGCAGCAGAGTGTCTGTCGGAAGGGTTACTCTGCGCCATCAAAGGAGAAGCAGAGCTTGACGTCTGCTGCGCCGCACTGACGGGAGGAAAAGAGTAGGGAGGGATTGTGGGAGGCAACGAGGGCGATGCAAATGAGGATGAAACAGCAGAATGGCGAGAGGACGATACGGAAGATGCAGATTTGTTAGAAGAGGCACGTGGGGTAGACAAAACGGCGTAAGTTTCGTTGGACAATGAAAGGGAATTAGGCCCAAAGCTGTGGGCTGTATGGCGTCTGCTCTGAAAAGAAGGGAAGGTGTAAGAGTCGCGAGGACGCGAGAGGGAGAGTAGGCGCGCTGATTTTTCTGGCGAAGAAGAAACCGGGCGATTCAGGCCAGAGACGTGGCCAGAACTTGAATGGAGGGAGATCCGGGAGTCTGGCGCGTCGCGACGCTGCTGGAGAAATTTATTGTCTAAACTGAAAGAGAGAGAACTCTGGTAAGAGGGAGACGAGCAGGAGGAGGTTGAGCAGGACCGAGATGGAGGAGAGTTTGAGGTGGAGCAGGCTGAATAGGAAGAGGTTTCAGAAATACTTTGAGGTGTGCCTGTACCAGCAGATAAATCCTTTTGCGAAGAGGGCTATTCGAGTGTGTTAGAAAGGTGAATATTGGGACGAATTAGATTTGAATTTAGATTTGGAAGGAAGGAAGGACAGGAAAGCACTAGTGGAGAAAAGCTGGATGAGCTAGAGGAGGAGGGAAGGAGAAATGAAAACAAAAATGAAATGGAGAATAATACGACAAAAATATGATAAACAATGAGAGATGGTAAGATGGAACTTTGAATGTGTGAATGATCCACCGAGAAGAGGTGTATACGTACGTTGACAGTGGATGAGGGTGCCGTTTTGGTGGTGCTTGGAATGGATCTGTTAGTGGTGATTGTAGCTGAGGTAGGCGTAGGTAGCGAACGAGGGTCTTGGATGTGCGTTGTAGATAGGTTTGAGGATGAGTCTGTAGATGAAGATGGGTTTGTGGATGAAGCTGAAGCTGAAGTTGGAGTAGCAGAAGAAGCAAAGTGAGAGTTAACGTTTGAGTTTTCTGGTCCCAACACAAACCTTGATGAAGAGGGTAATAAAGGTGGTGATATCGACGGGGTGGACGATGAAGACGATGGTGATGACGTTGATGTAGAGTAGGAAGAAGAGGGAGAAGAAGGAGAGTGGTAGGGATGTCGAAGATTGTTCGGTTTTGGTTTGATCGTATAAGGAGAGGAAATGTACTCGTTTTGCTGAAGAAATCTGACTGAACGACTTTTCCTGTGAGAATTTGAAGAAGAGGAGTTTGACAGCGAGGAAGGTAGATGTCGAGCAGTAGCAGGAAGGCTAGCAGGGGAACTGGTGGTAGTAGTAATAGTAGTAGTAGCGGCAGAAGCAGCAGTAATTGACAGAGAATCCATGATTAATATTGTTTCAGGAGAATTGAAATTGGACTTGAAATTGAAAAAGTTGGGCATATAATGCTGAATATATAGCTATCTTAAGAGTTACGAACAACATAAACAATATAAACAACTGCTATGAACAACTACAAAAATAAACATCCATGGTTCATGGTTCATGGCTCATAAATCATAAATCATGGTTCGTGGTTCGTGGTCCATGATTCAGGATTTGCTTGTTATTGTTTCGGCAACAAAGCAATGGCCACAAACGTTCAAAATGAAAAATATAAAGTAAACACACAGTCCACACACTCTATTTAGACTAAGATCCGGGCCTCAAGGCTGTTAGGACTTGCTGAGACCTATTGGAACCTATTATAATAGTGGCATTCATGAATCATGGTCTATGAAATGTCATTGTAATATACCCCAAACAGCAGGCAAAGACAGATCAAGACAAGAGAGACTCTCTTCCTGCATCACAAACGCGAACCATGATTCCATTCTGATCGCTTATTCTCGAAATGGCCTGAAATGGCCTGAATGGACCTGAATGAGCCTCAAAAAGGGCACTCAAGAACTTTATTCAGTTTACTCTTCTGTTTACGCTTGTGTTTACTCTTGTGTTTACTCTTGTGTTTACTCTTGTGTTTACTCTTGTGTTTACTCTTGTGTTAACTCTTGCGTTTACTTGTGTTAACTTGTGTTAACTTTTGTGTTTATTCTCGAGTTTACTCTTGCGTTATACTGAGACTCCAGTCTACTCTATCTAAATCCTTCATCAGTTTTTGCTGGAGTCCCAGTCTACACTCTCCATTTTCTTGTTGCCGCATTCAACAACCAAAGGCCTGTGTTGCAGCCTGTGCCACTCTGGAATACATGCGCTGCTGAATCAGTGCTGATGAGCATGGCGAGCGCATGAGAACAATAGAAACTCTCATTCCGATCAAAATAGATGCTACCTATGATGACTAAGTGATCTTGAACTATATTTAAAATCTATATCTTTCACCTACATTTATATATACCCCTAGCCCTAATTTACTAAGTCCCACCACCACCATCTCCTCCTCCTCCAGCACAACCCAAGCATCGACTTTCATCTTACATACATTACACCCACCGCCACTTTTCTTGACCTTTCCCCATCTCACCACTACCACTAACACCTACTTCGACTTTGCCTTCAAAATTTTGCAATGGCAACTATCCCCAAAGCTTCTGATGGTGCCTCCACCGTTATTGAAAGAATACCAGACTTCAATTTGTCGGATCTCATCTTCACATTGAACACACCTGCGTTCCATGATCAACACGCCGCCATTGCTTTGAAGCTCTTAGACGAAATCAAGCTTAAAAATCTAGCTCCTCTTTATTATTACCTCCATACAGAAGGCGGCACTGCTGCCGCTGCCCTTCCCTGGGACGAAGTCCTTTACAATCAACTTGCGGCAACAAACAATGAACAAATCGAAAAACTAGAAGCCTCAATCAAGCAAGTTGAAGAAGATGAAGAAGAACTAGCTATTTCAGAGGGATGGACTAAGCTTGGTGAATACTACGCTCAAATTGGATCCAAAGAAAAGGCTATATTTACACTCCGCAAGGCCTTTGATCTGACTTCAGGATCTGGCGCGAAAATCGATATTTTACTGACAATCATTCGAATCGGATTCTTTTTCGACGACAAGGCCTTTGTAGGCCGCGAGCTTGATGCTGTCAAGCTCTTGATTGACCGAGGAGGTGATTGGGAGAGAAGAAATAGATTCAAGACTTATCGTGGGCTTCATCTGCTGTCAATTCGTCAGTTTGAAGAAGCTGCCGATTTGCTAATTGACAGTTTGTCTACCTTTACCTCTACGGAAATTGCCAACTACGAAGAGATTGTCAAGTACGCTGTGCTATCTGGTGCTTTCAGCCTAGATCGTGTCAACCTGAAGAGAAAGGTGGTTGATTCTCCAGAAGTTCTTTCTTTACTTCCTACTACACCTTCTTTAGAGCCTGTTACAGTATTGACCAATTCTCTTTACACATGCGAGTACGAAACGTACTTCAAAGCACTCGCTACCGTTGAGAAAGAAGCGCTCAAAACGTCAAAATATTTGGCACCTCACTCGTCGTTTTTCATCAGAGAAATGCGACGAAAGGCTTATGCACAATTGCTGGAATCCTACAAAACACTCAGTATAAAAAGCATGGCAGATGCTTTTGGTGTTAGCGTGGCCTTTTTGGATGCCGACCTTTCCAAGTTTATTCCTCATAAAAAGCTCAACTGCGTTATTGACCGAGTCAATGGGATTATTGTAACTAATCGCCCGGACAATAAAAACGCACAGTACCAGGAGCTAGTTAAGCAAGGCGATGCCCTTTTGACTAAATTGCAGAAGTACGGTGCTGCCGTTAGACTGAGCGGAGCCGAACGTGTCGTGTAATTATACCTTGCATTCTTTTATCCATGCCACAGTATATCTTATCGCTCAAATGCTGCCTCCGTGTAAAATTTTACCCTTAATATATATACAGACTTGTGTTTGATGTGAATATTAATCTACTCATACTCTTCAATGGTTTTTTGGATCTGGTTGTCAATGCTTTCCCAGTAACTCAGCTTTTGAGTCAGCATGGTCGCCAGTTCGACATTATCAGCCTTAAACGCTTCATCCAGCTGCTGTACGGTTTCGTCAATCTTTGCGTTATTTTCAGCCAGCAGTTCCTGCAACTCTTTGGCCGAGCCCGCTTCTTCGATTGACTCTCTTGCCAGCAGCACCTCCATCAAAAAGTCTTCATCACTGATTCCGCCCGCACCTGCACCTGCACCAGCTCCAGGCCCTATACTGGTCGCAGCTGCATCTTCCGCTAGCGGGTCCATCTCTCTCCCATACTCTTCAGATCTCGATTCTAACAAATGCTGCGCCCTTCTTAACGGGCTCAGCAGTGTCCTATAAGCGACAGAGATGAGTGACGACCTGTCCTCGCTCGCGGCCCGTTCTGCGTCACTTCCTGAAGGCCCAATCTTGTCCGGATGAGCGAGCGCTTGGAGACGGAGGTACTCTGATTTCAGAAGAGATTTGGGAATGGTAAAAGGGCCCGCCGGAGGGCCCCCCTGGGGAAATGTGGAAGGGAATAGGTTGTAATAGGTGGCCCGTTTTGGCTTGGGTGCCGATGATGACTGAGGATTAGCGTTGCTTGAAGAGGTAGAGGAAGAAGACGAACTCCGTCGACTAAGAAGCCGTTGGTATGCAAACAAGCGTGGGCCTTTCAAGAAGGTTTTAGAAAGCATTGTTAAATGTGTATGTTTTGTCGTTTGGTGTGTTAATACAAATGTTACAGTGTGATCGAGGGATGGGCGTTAACTTTGGTGGCTAAGGCTCAAGCCAGAAGGGAAAGGGAAAAGGATGGTTGAAAGTTGAAAAATGAAAAGGCTTTAGCTCGGATCGATTTTATAGAGTTAACTATGAGTATCTGTTCCTTACCGGGCCGCATGCCAGGTTAGGCCTAAACCAGAAGTCATCCATCTACCACTATGATTCACCTGCGTTAGCTCGTTCATCTATGTCGAGCGTGAACAAAAAAGGGACTTGATAAATTAATAAATAAAGAAACCACTAAAAGTCATTCTTGATAGAAGCAATGTTTACGGTTTCGCCTGGTTTGAACGGAGGCAAGCCAAGGTATGGACATCCGTCACATCTAAACGCGTCACCCAAGGCACAGCTACCGCAAGATCCTCCAGTCTTTCCCTGCACTGTAAAGTCAATTTCCTCAAGATCATCGACATCTATGGTAACCACTTGCTTCTGCTTGGCCAGCTGAGCCTCCTCCTCCTGAAGTTCCAGCTCCCTAAGCCCGCATGTGCAGTCCTTGCATGCCTTTCGCCGTTTCTTGCCAGCTCCAGGGTCGCATTGAGGAGGAACTATTATGGGACTGGCAATGTTGGAGCTTTGTGCAATCAAAGAGTTTTCGTCGAGCAAATCGTCTTCATCTCCGCTGTCGTCTAGGTCAAGTAGCGATAGCTTGACAGTTCCTAGCAGCACGGCATCTCGCTTAAAACTTTGCGTTTCAGATGTAGAACTTTCCTTAACCGCCGTCGAGGCTTTACTGAGTTTTTTGAAAAGAGGTAGAGGCTTCTTTTTCCCACCAGCTGCAGCAGATTTCGTATTAGACCGTAACGGTATCGACACGGAACCCGATTTGTGAACTTGAGCTTTTACGTATGATTTCCTGTCGGCTGCCTCTACAAAACCAGCCATAATGGCGCTAAGCTTTAGAGACGCAAAATCAAGAGCTCCCGCCAGCACACCTCCAGGCACCAAAGCAGCGTGAATTATGCTCAAAGCGTTGGAATCGAGCGGAACAAGCGATCTCTCAATTGTTGACGAGAGATCTTGAGGAGCAACGTATATGAGAGAATAAGAGTTATCAAGAAGTGGAGCTTTACCGGCCAAAACTCTGTCTAAGACTTGTCGATGAACTGGCGGTCCTTGCAAGGCCAATTGCTGAGTAACTGACTCGACATGAGCGGGGTTGGTAACGATCTGACTGTTGAGCAGTAGCAGGGTTTGTGCCTGTGTGATTTCCGAGGCTGCTGAAGTTCCTGACGAGAGACTAACAGAATCTCCAGTTACCAGAGGCATTGGGAAGCAGTATGGGGCACTATTTAGTCAGATGAAGTAGTCAAAGGTGAAAAGGAAGAGGTCGCTGTCGAAGGAGAGAAATCGAAACGAGCAAAATAACCTAGGCGCTGTATATAGCAATATGTAAGATGTTATGTAAGATATCGACTACAACGGATTCGGCCCAACTACGCTATATTTAAATTGTACGTAGGTCGTAAGCCGCAAATAAACTATTTTGTATTGTTACTAAGTATCAAGTGTTAACTACTAAAGTTAGATGTGCGGCTGAACAGTTAATGTGTTGGAAGTTCGATGTTAATTTAAACCTGCCTCAAAGCAAACTCGTATTTACTGTATCTAACGAGTCTTTTATATGACATAGCTAACCGAATCGGACAAGTCCTCAAAGTCATCCTCAAAAATTCCCGTGATAACGTCCCACAAATTTTGGTCTTGTTTATAGTAAACCTCGATTTTCACGCGTCCTGAGCTGCACTTGCAGTGATGTCGTGATAATATTTATGATAGGAGCAAGAGTAGCAACGTTAACAAAAATGCAAATTGGGGCCCGTTTTGCAGGCTAGAGGCCGAAAGCTACATGCCAAAGAAAATGCTTGTATTTTAAAGCGTAAACCATAAAGAAACCATGTTTTGGACTTTCTTGGTGCTTTTCAGTAAGTCCTCAGCTGCTGTGCTGCTTTCTTGGGCTGTTTTCTGCGTTTTGACCGACTGCAACGATTGATTAGACTATAACATGCCATATACATGGCTTTTAATGACCCATGATAGCCTATAAGAGCCATTTTGCTGCTCAACTTCTCAACTTCTTCTCTGCTAGTACTGAACTTCAATTTCAACGTTTACCTTACATTCTCTAGCTTTAATAGTGCTTTTAGTCTTAACTACCAACGAAACTTTAGTATTATGGTCAATTTGGGTCCCCGCAAGCCTCCCTCTAGAAAGGTCTGTTCCGCTTAATTGCAACTGTTTTATGCTCCAAGAGTTCGTTCTAAAATTCGCAGGGCTCCTTCTCAGAGGTTCCTAGAGACCTGCTGGACCAAATTTCGAGCTTGGAAAAGCTCTTTACAGTCGACACTCAAAAGCTCAAGCAGATTACGGACCATTTTGTGAGCGAACTAGGCAAAGGTAAACATGAAAATGCTGCTTTTTATTCTAATTCTATTATGCTCACATTATAGGCCTTTTGACGACAGGTGGAAGCATTGTATGTATTACCTTCACTCAATTGCTTGTCTCTAACTTGTGTAGCCCATGAATTGCACCTGGGTCATGGACTGGCCTACAGGTAAGGAGTCCGGCACGTATATTGCTCTCGATCTGGGTGGAACGAACCTCCGAGTAGCTGAAATCACACTTGACGGCGAACGTGGCTTTGATGTCACCCAGAGCAAGTACCTTTTGCCGGCCAACCTTAAGGTATGCACGGCAGACGAGTTATGGGACTACGTTGCCGAATGTTTAGGAAAATTCCTGGTTTCAAACCATGAAGAAGAAGTGCCCGAAGTTTGCCTAGGCTTTACATTTTCATATCCCGCCAGTCAGAATGCAATCAACGAAGGCGTTCTTCAAACATGGACCAAGGGATTTGACGTTGAAAACGTAGAAGGCCACGATGTCGTTTCCCAGCTTGCTGCGGCATTGGAAAAGCGAAACGTACCTATAAAGGTCACTGCCCTTATAAACGACACTACTGGAACTCTTTGTGCCTCAAACTACGTTGACCCCAAGACCAAAATGGGCCTCATCTTCGGAACAGGGTGTAATGCCGCGTACTACGAAAAAATCAAAAACATTCCGAAGCTCAACGGCCTCCTACCCGAAGATATTGGGCCTGAGGACGAAATGGCAATCAACTGTGAATGGGGGGCATTTGATAATGAGCACGCTGTTCTGCCTCTGACTAGCTGGGACATTGCTATTGACATGATGTCTCCACGGCCTGGTCAACAAGCCTTTGAGAAAATGATTTCCGGCTTGTATCTAGGCGAAATCTTGCGTTTAGTTCTTGTTGATTTGCACGAAGAAGGGGTGATATTCGTTGGTAGAAATGTTGATGTACTCGCCATCCACTTCTCACTTGATGCTTCCTTCTTGTCTCAAATTGAGGAAGATCCATGGGAAAACCTTAGCGATGTCGAGACTTTATTTATGGAGAGGCTTAGCATCCCCACCACCGAGCCTGAGCGCAACCTGATCCGAAAACTTGCTGAACTTATAGGTACACGGTCTGCTCGGTTGTCTGCATGTGGTGTGGCAGCCATCGCCAAAAAGCTTGACTTGAGAGAAGCTCATGCTGGTGCCGACGGTTCAGTGTTCAACAAGTACCCTAATTTTAAGGAACGTGGCGCTCAAGCTCTTAAAGAGATTTTTGACTGGGACATCAAGGACCCTGAAAACTACCCCATTAAAATCGTACCAGCTGAAGATGGTAGTGGCGTAGGTGCCGCTCTCATTGCTGCTTTGACCGATGCTCGCGTTCTCAAAGGCGGCTCTATTGGGATCAGCGTAAAGAGGTAATACTATCCAATGGTTGCATACATACATAGATAATAACCTTTATCGAATTAGTCCTCTAATGATGTCCAGTTCATAAGTTCATGGACACAGGTTCTGTAATTATTATGGCGAACGACGGGTAAATTGGGGCACAGTGAAAATTCCAATGACGAAAGCCAAGTTCAAGTTTGACGCTTGAAAGCCGATCAAATTACTTTTCACTTCACTCCACTCGCTTTGCTTCACTGAGTAAATCGAGGATATTGAAAGAATCTTATTTCGTTTATTTGGTTGACATAAGCTGAGCAAGACCATGCTGCTGCTAAAACGTTGCTCTCCCGTGGCTTTCAGACCCACAGCCAATACCACCATTTCGACCAGCACCAATACTACTCGCACCTTTTTGTCCCTTTCAAACAACATCCAGACATATCGTATTAAAAAGGTGGTCAGGAGCCCGCCTGAGATTCTATACAGCGTAGTGGCAGATGTAGAATCTTACAGCCAGTTTATTCCGTTTTGCGAAAAGTCCATAATTACCGACTCTGATTCGTTTGGAACCCCTAGACGCGCTGAGCTCCAGGTGGGGTGGAATCATATTTCTGAGAACTTTGAGAGCAAGCTCCAGTTCAGCGACCATGTTGTCATAGTAAGTGTTATAAGAAAAGAGAAGCTGAAACTAGTGACTTACATAGGGAAATCTGACAGGCTGAAGCCTTCAATAACCAAACATTTAGCACTCTATACACAAAGTGGACCGTAAAGCCACTGCCGTCACATCCTGAGCGCAGCGCAGTTGACTTTGAGCTGAACTTCTGCTTCAACAATGCGCTGTATAACTCTGTTAGCAAGTCCTTTGGCTCGTCCATAGCAAAACTTATGATCAAGGCTTTCACGGACAGAGCTAGCGACATAGAGGCCAAAGCAAAGGCAACTTAGAACAATGAGGGGCTTTCACGGAAAACTAGAGCTGCAGATATTGCCAAATTGCACATACCCTGTCAATATCTGATATAGGCCTTTATCAAACATCCACCACAGAATTAAGAGCTGTTCATGGCAAAGACAATTGCGATCTGTTTTATGTTGTAGATGTTGTCAATACAGTGTCGGACAGCTGACATAGACATTACGTACATGCATTTAGGACCTCCAAAAGGATCCCTTCCCCTTCTTCAATCCAATTATAAGCCAATTTGATATTTATCTACAGCTACCACAGGTAACTCGAGTATTCATTGCCTGGAACCGTTCAGTAGACTCTTTCATTACTGTCGATTCTATTCTTTTGTTTAGCAATGGCGCTCTTCGGTGAAGACTCTGGCAGCTTGCACGGGTCAACCCTTTTTGGGCCTGACTCAACTGATAAGGACCATCCCGTCGACCCTTGGTCTGCTCCTTCCCACGGCCTGCGTTCAGAATCAAGTGTTACAAGAGTGTCTAGACTTTTAAGCGACGTTTTAGTTCCTGAGATATACTCTACTGCTTTCAAGAATGCAAATCCTATTGCCGGAGCAGTCGACGCAGCAGCTCTTCGCAAAATTCTCAAAAGTGCGGATTTGGCCGACGCACAAGTTGAAGATATACTAGCAATAATTTCACAAGGCAGAGGACCATTGAGCTCGATTGACAAAGGCACCTGGAACGTTGCTCTCGCTTTGGCCGGGTTTGCCCAGCGTGGCAGTGAAGAGCTGAACCTAGACCTCGTAGACTTCGCTCGAAACTGTAAGTCAACAACTTCGTTTTTAACAAGATACTAACGAGCCCAGCTCTACCAAATGTCAATATCAAAGGCTTGCCTCAACAATCCGAAGGTGCAAGCCCGTGGAGTTCGTCCACTGCCAGTGAGCAGCCCCTGGAGCACCCCTCCACCGTTCCTATAGCAAGTGCTACTGAGTGGCAATCGAAGTTGGACCCCACGAAGTATAACCCAGTGGGTAAAGCCACAATTACGCTCTCTGTGGCTCCAAAGCGAGAAGGATCTTTTTTGTTCAAGCACGTCAATTACATTATAGAGGGATCATTACCAGGTGTGAGCCGATTCAAGGTTATCAGACGATACAGTGATTTTATATGGCTTCTTGAATGTCTTCAAAAAAAGTACCCTTTTCGCCTGCTTCCTATTCTACCACCAAAGCGTCTAGCAGGTAATATTTTGAGCCAATTCAGACGTGAAAATGCTAATCTCTCTCCAGTAGATGGCCGCTATTTATCCTCTGACCAACAGTTCTTGGAACGCCGTAAACGCGGCCTCTCGAGATTCCTTAACCTTCTAGTCAAGCACCCGCTGCTTGGAAATGAGAAGCTGGTGTCTATTTTTTTGACGGTAGATACGGAGCTTAATTCGTGGAGGAATGGATCTTTACTGGAGCTGGAGGAAGAATATACCAACCGGGTGATTTCACCAGAATTTACCGCCAGCTGGACTGAGGAACAACAGATGCAGAGATGGAGGGACGTCCGCCTAGGAACAGAAGCGTCTTTAGAAACGTTGACGTATGTTTTCTTATGACTTTCAATGGCAAAGCTAACAAGATAGACAATTGTGCATGCTTGCTGATAGAATCTCCAAAAGAAACTTAGCCATGGCAGCAGACTACAACAAGATTTCACACGCGCTTTCTGCGTTCAACGAGAGCGTGCCCTTAGTATACACTACAGAATCTGGTGATATTCCTGTCATCTGTCAGGGAGTGCGCACTGTATCCAAGTTTCTTTCCACATCCAGTGCTCTTTCGCGAGATGAAAGCCAAGCTGTAGACGTTGGATTTTTGGAAGACTTGAAGCTGTTGCGGGACACTGTGGCGAGCGCGCTTGAAATGTTTCAACGCTACGAAAAACATGGCGGCGACAACATTCCGCAATTAGAAGCTCGCATTGACAGCAACGAACAAAAGCTGCGAATACTCAAGACCCGCACGGATGTCAAAGCAGGCGAGCTGGACAAGATCAATAAAACTATACACGCGGACAAACGATCCATCGCATACCAGCGCAATCGATCTTGGCTTATTCGCGAAACAATCAATGACGAGCTCTCTTTGCATCAACAGACGCAGTACTTGATATCACGCCTAATCAAGGATTGGTCGCTTGACAACCTGAAGTACTCTGAATTGCATTCAGAGAACTGGCAAGCCATGAACAACGACGTATCTGAAATGCCCATACCTTTGTAGCTCTAGTAGCTCCGTCTTATAGATAATAATATTCAAAAAGGCATCATATTACGCGTACTTGTCTATTTTTATTTCATTCTCATTTCTTTTATGCAATCTTTTTGCTTGAGCTCACGTACCCTGAACCCTTAATCGAGCAAATGATTTCATTGTCGTTTCCTTCACGGATCAAGGCTTCAATCCCCCAGAAGCTCTTGATGGCACGCAGCAGTCGCACAAATTTGGCGTCCACAACTCCGCGACCCAAGCACAGACGGCCTATATCTTCTTTTCCCAGTGCCATGTACACAATAGCCATCTGCACCTGGTTGCGACCTATCACACCACCTAGTGAAATTTCCTGGAGAAGCTTTGCAGCAACCTGACGACCTAGATCCTCTGGCACCACACCTGCAGAAGCTATACCTTCGGCAGTAAAGGCCCACCCAGCTTTGGTCTCTGCTACAACAGTAACGCCAAAGCCGGGCGATTTGCCGGACTCGTCACCACGTGCAACATCGGTGTATATGAATGTCTCGCACTTTGTAGGCTTGAAAATTTCACGAGCAGCCTCTACTATACGGTTGACTGAAGCTGGCGATACTCGCGTTGAATATGCAATACCTCTGATTTTGTTAATTTCGGGCGCCGACGTCGCGTGCACCGTCGTTGGCTGTAGCACAAGATGTGGCAGAGAAAGATGAACTTCTCCTCCGCCTAAAGGAGGGGCTCCACGCTTGACTATTCGTAATTCTTGTCGGTCAATGCCAAACTTTTGCATGATAGGGAAGACGGCTGTGCGGATAGTGTCAACGCCTAGATCAAGGTCGCTGCTGGTGATTCCATTGAGTGTCAGTGAAAGGGGCTTTTTGCCAAAAGGCGCTAACAGCAGTAACGGCTCGATAAAGTAACCCACTCCCCGCGTCAGGGGACATTTGTGAGTGTGCGTACCGCCAATTATAAGACCTGGTCTGTAGATGACAGTGGTACCAGTGTAGGAGATTTCAATAAGCGAACCGTTCGTAACTGCTTCAATAAGCCTAAGGAACGAAACCTCAAAGTCTGTCTTGTTAGGAGTAGTACGTAAAACTTGTAAGATTCCTTTCTTACCTCGCAGGCCAGGTTCGAGATCGTCGGATCTGATGCCACTGATTTTGACAGCCCGACCACTGAGCGTTGCAAGCACTACCCTGAGCCTAAAATCATCGTGACCGGTAAAAAGTACCGGTTTGGAACCTGTTGAAGCCATGCTTGTTTGTGTAGAATGTCGAAATACCGAGGGTTGTCGTCGTTGTCGTCGTCGTCAAATGGTCCTTGGATTTAAGAACGAAATTTTGAAAATTTATTTCAAGTTGGGACTTTTGGCCTCATAGTTACTTAGACACAAATATCGTGGTCCGGTAAACATTAAACTACCCAAAGTCATTTACAGCATCACCTACAGCACCACTATCGTAGCAACCATCAATCGATATGTCCGACCCTACAGATCTAAGCAAGCGGTCATCACCGTCACTACCCGGCCCGGGCCCACCAGCTTCCAAGAAGCTCAAAGGCACAGACGGTTCCGCCCAGCCCGGCAACACCAACACCAGTAGCGGCGCGCCCAACAATGTTGACCCCGAGGCGCTCTCCGACGCGCTTCTTTCTGCCGGCGTCGACCTAAAAGAAGAAGAAAACATCATGTCTCTGTCACTTAGCAGCGGTAACAAAATTTCTAATTCAATCGGCGGATACCAAGGCCACCAGGGATACACACCCATGCTTAGCTCAGGGCTTTCGCAGTCCATGGGTATGAGCGGGTTGAACAGCAGCGGTGGAATGGGAGTGGGAAATGGCTCCGGGGACTCAACACTTGGAGGAATGGCATTACCGCCTGCGTACACCCCGTTCTTGGAAATCTCGCGGCTGCGTGTTATTCTAGAAACTGCGTCCTCTGAACTTAGCCTGAGTAATAACCCTAGCGACCAGCCTGTGCTGAAATTGATCTCTCTAGCCTGCGAAGAGTGGATCAAAGACATACTGGGAACGGCAATTGGTTTATCGCGGCACCGCCGGCGGTCACGCAACACTGTACACAGCGACGTTGCCCGCGCGTTACGTGGAATCGCGCAAAAGGACAAGGACACTGAGAACCAGCGGATTGCTAAAAAACTGACGAGCCAGGGGCCCGAGACTGGCAAGGAAGTAGCTGAAGAAAAGAAGGCGGCCATGTCTGAGGACAACCAGTATCGGGCAGCCAACGCCACGGCGTTAATGATGACATCTGGGAAACGAAAGTACAGCTGGATGAGTGGTGGAGCGGCTGGAGGACCTGGGGGAGGTGGCGCGCGTGCGATTAGTGGGACGCAGAGGAGCGACGGTGGGATTAGGTTCCGGGAGGCGCGTGAAGAGCAGGGATTTGTGTTGCGGGATCTGTTGGGGGCCATGGAGGAGCAGCGTGTGGGCGTGGAGAAGGCGTTACAAAAGGGGTATTCCAAGCTGCGGAATTAGTGGCTGCTACGATATGAGAATCACAAAATCAAAAGAGCTACTGTGTGTACTCATATAAATCATGAGCAATGAAGCCTTTAGATCTGTACATCAAGTAAGACCTGCTGGTAGATGCTAAGATCGTGCTCTACTCTTTACGTTAAACTATTTGTACAAACAACTCAGTACCATAACCATAACCATGGCATTGACTGATTAACTCGAACACTCCAAGGATAATTAAATAAAGCACACAAACAAGAACTATCTGCTAAACAAGAAACAAAAGTCTACGCGGTTCCAAAGCGTTTACTGCGGTTGCGCAGGGTTTCCACAGACTCTGCCGTCGGCTTTACGATCTTGCCCGGTGCGCCGCCGTCAGCTCCTCGACTCACCCGCCGGTGGTTACTATCCCCACTGCCTCTATTCCTGCCATTGTGACTGTGGTTGTGGTTGCTGTTTTTCCTACCAGGCCCCGGGTTACCCAAAATCTTGTTGGCTCGCTCGACGCCCTGGAGCCCAAACTTTTCAATGCGCCGAAGCTTTGCAACGGCGTCTTCATCGGCCTGCCCGCCAAACCGCTCGCTGCGTTCTATTCGCTTCTTGAGTTCGGCCACAACCTGCGCTGTCTTTTCGGCAATCAGTTCTTCAGAAGTTTTGGTCACAACTTGAGCGGGCACAGCTGGGGTTTCGACCTTGCTGGGCTCGACGGAAACGGGGACAGCACCAACACTAGCGGCTGGTGCATTAGCCGCTGACAGGTCCCCAACCTCTACATCCTTGCTCTCCGTAGCCGTCGACGCAGCCGAAGAAACAGGTTTCGTAGCTTCTGATGCTGTAGGTGCTGCTGGTGTTGCTGGTGCTGCTGGTGCTGCTGGTGCTGCTGGTGCTACTGATGGGGCATTTGTCGCGTCTGCGTCGACATCCACGACTTCAGCAGCGCTTTTCGCGTCGTGTTCTTGAAGCCGCGCAACGAGGTCGGCCCTATTGCCGGACGTGGGCAGGCCCTTTTGCTTGAGATGCCCGCGTAGCTCGGTGACCTTGAGTGTGCTGTAGTCTGCCATTGCGTTTTGAAAATTCTAAAATGTAGCAAAGAATTGAAGTATTGAACGAAAATGGTTAAGAGGTGTATTTTATGATATTTTTATTAGGGAAACAAGAATGGAAAACGTGGGATCTACGCCTGGCCAGAGAGGGTAACACATGGAAAGACCTTTCCTATGTCAACGCTACGAGACACAACAGACGTCGGTGACGACAATGCTATTTCGGAAAGGATTCCTGTGATTATTGGCTGCAGTTGGGCCGAGTAGTTATCCTCAATAGTGAAAAGGCGCCAATTGGAGCTGGGCGTGGTGCTGTCGAGCCAGTTAAAGTCGTCTACAGCTTGCCAGGGCACCACTGGTGTGCGCGTGCTGAATGTGAACTGGGAGAATCTCAAGTCCGAGCAGTGTTCAATAATAGGCCGGCCGCTACCGCAAGACAGGAACAGGTCTGTTTTTTTGGACTCGTGCATTCTGAACTGGTGGCAGAGCGTAATGACTACACATGACGTCAGGTTGCTGAGGTATATGGGTCCAGTAATGGAGTCAATGTAAATGATGCTCTTGGAGATGCCATCGAGCTTAGCTGTAGCGAACGGTGTCGCCGGTGCTAAAAACACGGCAGAGTCTTTAATGTCGGCTAAAATCAGGTTACTGCCGGCACCATCGCGGGAAGCAAACAACGTCTTGCGGAGGCTAGGCACCTTGTACTCGTTTGCTTCCATCTTCGGCATAAAGGTTGTCTGGGTCCTCAGATCATCCAGGGTCTGACGCTCCTGCTTCTTACGCTGTTGCTCGTCCTTCGCGCTGTCCAGCGACTTTTTTGAAAACTTGAACCGAGCGGGTTTCCTGGCTTCGGCGGCTGCTTTGCTATCGAGTAGTGCGTACAACTTGGCCAATTCTTGCGAATAGGCCTGACGGTCGTGTGCCGGCAGAATGTTCCTGAGCTTCTTGCAATCAGCGTCGAGGCCGTTGACCGCTTGCAGGGCCTCGTCGCGTGCACACAGAACGCCATTGGTGTCAATAAGCTGGATCACTGCAGCCTTTCTGGTGTGGAACTGCTTGTAGAAGTCCGTGGCAGGGGTGGCAGTGGCCATGGTGGCCGTGGAAGAAACGGAAGAAATGGTGAGAGAGAGGGAAAGGGATTCTGCCGTGGAAATATTGAAAATACCGTACTCCACATGTAGCAGACTATATAAACTGGGTATGACCGTTGAAGGTAATGGTTCCATAACAAATACACTACTATGACCGAGGAATACAACGACTACTATCTCGGCCTCGACCTGTCGACGCAGCAGCTGAAAGGAATTGTTGTCGATAGTGCCCTCAAGCAAATTGCGCTGGCAAAGGTCGAGTTCGAAGTTGACCTACCCGAGTACAAGACCGTCAAAGGCGTGTTCGTCAACAGCACGACGAAGGAGGTCTTGGCACCCGTGGCCATGTGGCTTGAAGCTGTGGACCTTCTTTTTGAAAGACTGAAAACAATAGTCGACTTGTCTCGTCTTCGCGGAGTGTCTGGGGCTTGTCAACAACATGGTAGCATCTTCTGGAACAAGCATGCAGAGAAAGCACTTGGAGCGCTCGAAGCAGGGAAATCGTTGAGCGAGCAAGTGGGTAGCACTCTTGCATGGGAAATGAGCCCTAATTGGCAAGATCACAGCACGGAAAAGGAGTGTCAGCAGTTCGAGGCCTGCGTAGGAGGTGCGGAAAGGCTTGCAGAAATCACGGGCAGCAAAGCCCACCATAGGTTTACGGGCCCTCAGATACTCAAGCTCAAGCACCGCATGCCAGAAGTGTACGAGGCCACAGTGAGAATCTCGCTGGTATCTTCGTTTTTAGCAAGCGTCATGGCAGGCGAATACGTGGATATCGAGGTGAGCGACGTCTGCGGCATGAACCTATGGGACATAACCAAGAAGGAATTTAATAGTGATCTTCTGGCTCTCTTTGGAGACGCAGAGGGCATCCGCCGCCGTATTGGTCCGATCAACTTGAGCGGGAACGTGGTTGCTGGTGTAAGCAATTATTTCGTGGAAAAGTACGGTGTCAGTAGACAATGTGGAGTGACATCCTTCACAGGCGACAACCCGGGCACTATCCTTTCACTTCCTTTACGAGCGAACGATGTCATTGTTTCGCTGGGCACTAGCACTACTGCGCTTGTGGTGACCCAAAACTACGTTCCGTCCCCGCTATACCATTTGTTTTCGCACCCCGTTAGTGCCAACAGCTACATGGGAATGCTATGTTACTGTAACGGCTCGCTGGCCCGCGAGAAGGTCAGAGATGAAGTCAATGGCGCAGACGGCACTGGCTCATGGGACAAGTTCAACGCAATCGCGCAAACTGACATGGCTAAGGGAACCATTCTTGGCAACAACAAGCAGATTGGCTTTTTTTTCCCTCTCGCAGAAATTATTCCAAGTGTAGACGCACAGCAAACCAGGCTAATACTAGACGCCCAAAACACTCCCAAGAAGGTAGCACGGTGGCCAAACTCTCCTGCCGCTGACGTTCTCGGGATTCTGGAATCACAAGCTCTGAGTATACGGTGCCGCTTGGCACCGATGCTGACTAGCGCTGACCGGCGACCTCGGCGCATCTACTATGTGGGCGGGGCGAGTGCTAACGAAGTCATCTGTGCGGCATTCACGCGGGTGTTGGTCCCTTCAGAGGGCGGGTACCGTGTGCAAGACATGAAGGATGCGTGTGCGCTAGGGGCAGCAGCCAAGGCAGTCCACTCTGTCGTGGGTGCCGTTAGGGGTGGTAGTTTTAGTAGTTCTGGAAGTTCCTGGGAGGACTTCATAGAAGAGCGCACGGACAGCAGTGCTTTTGCCGAGGTTGGCGACGTAGTGGACAGACATTTGGACGTTTACAGGGAGGCAGCGGAGCTTTTTGTGGTCAGCGAGAGGTTTTGTTTTACATAGTACATCGTATAGTCAGACCATACTTTGATTACAATAGTAACACAGTATGACATGCCATGGCATGAATGAAATTTGATTTATGTAGAAGTGTGCCATGACAATGACATCCCTCGGCGGTTGTGTCTGTTCCCCACAAAATGAGATTTTCCCGTTTTTAACATTTCGAGTTTTTCCCTCGGCAACTTCGCTCCATCTTTGTTCACGCCCAGAAAAATATAAAATTCGGTTCATTTCCTGGATCTCGGCTTTTTTTGTTACAGACAGAAACACCAAAGAAATAACATGGCACCCGCAAACAGACTCCAGCAGCTCTCAGCTGCGCTCACCTCCAACGTCGTCGTTGACGGCAAAGCCTACAACACAGAAACGGAGCCCAAGATTCTACTCCAACAAGAACGCAGCGCTGCTAAGTTCAACGTGCGCAACCTCACCTACTACCTCGACGGCGGCAAGGCCCAAACTGAAAATCTCGAAAACATCATGCTCACCATCGAGCGTGACCCGCTGTTCAATAACGACGACTTTTACGACCTCACCAAAGACCAGATTCGCGAGCAGACTTTGGCCCGTGTCGCCGTGCTCAACAACTGGGTCTCCGTGGAAGACGAAGGGCAGCTGTCTACGCGATTTGCACTCACTGGTATTGCTGACCCGGGCACTCTCACGCGCCTCGGCGTTCATTTTGGCCTGTTCTTGTCGACAGTGCGAGGATCCGGCACTCCGCAGCAGCTCGCCTACTGGATGGGCGAAGGCGCCGGCAGCCTGCGTAAATTCTTTGGCTGTTTTGCAATGACCGAGCTAGGCCACGGGTCCAACGTAGCTGGCGTGGAAACCACTGCCACTTACGACAAGAAAACCGATGAGTTTATCATCAACACGCCACAGCTGGCGGCTACCAAGTGGTGGATTGGTGGCGCCGCCCACACGGCTACGCACTGCGTTTGTTTTGCACGCCTGATTGTTGACGGCAAAGACTACGGGGTCAAGTCGTTCGTTGTGCCCTTGCGCAACGTCGAAGACTTTTCTCTCAAGCCAGGCATTGCTATTGGCGATATTGGCAAAAAAATGGGCCGCGATGGCATTGACAATGGCTGGATCCAATATACCAACGTCCGCATCCCAAGACAGTTTCTGCTTATGAAGTATACACAGGTGGACCGCAACGGTAACGTCACTGAACCTGCACTTGCTCAGCTCGCGTTAGGAGCATTGATTGGTGGTCGCGTGTCTATGGCTTACGACTCATACCAAGTCTCAAAGCGTTTCCTGACCATTGCTATTCGATATGCGGCAGTGCGGCGCCAGTTTGGCACCAAGCCGGGCGAGCCTGAGACAAGAATCCTGGACTATCCTTACCACCAGCGCCGTCTTATGCCTCGCCTGGCTTTCTGCTATGCCATGAATGCGGGTAGTGCTGAGCTCAGCGAGCTACATCTTGCTGCTACTGGCAAACTTGCATCGACCAACCCCAAAGACTCTACTGCCCTGAAAGGTGCCATCGAAGACATTAAAGAGCTTTTTTCTGTTTCTGCTGGAGTCAAAGCTTTTACTACGTGGGCGTGTCAAGATATCATTGACGAGTGTCGTCAGGCATGCGGAGGCCATGGATACTCCGGCTACTCTGGATTCGGCCAGGGCTACAACGACTGGGTCGTCCAGTGCACATGGGAGGGAGACAATAATATCTTGACGCTCTCTGCTGGCCGTGCTTTGATTCAGTCTGCGCTAAAAGCCAAGAAGGGCAAGCGCGTTGGAGCTGCCGTCGAGTACATTACACGAGCCAGTGAGCTTGTGAAGGCCAAGTTAGGCAGCAAAAACCTGACGTCTCCAGATGTCATTTTGGAGGCATGGGAAGCTACCTCTGCTTCTGCGCTGACAGCTGCTACTGAACTGTACGAGAAGGAACTTGCTTCCAACGGTAACAACGCCGAACTCGCCTTTGAGACCTTGTCCCAGCAACGCTTCGAGTGCGCGCGCATCCACACACGCCTGTACCTTGTGCGCGCCTTTCTTAATCGCGTGGCTGGAGCCAGCGGTGACATTGTTGAGAGTTTGACTAATCTGGCTATTCTTTTCGGCCTGTGGTCGATGGAGAAGGACTCTGCCCTATTCCTACAGTCTGGCTACTTGACGGTCAGCGATACCAAGACAGTGACAAAGCTTGTTGATGAGTACAACCGCCGGGTCCGCGACCAAGCAATCCCTCTGACGGACGCGTTCAACCTTTCGGACTACTTCATCAACTCGTCGCTGGGCAACTACGACGGAGATGTTTACAAGCACTATTTTAACAAGGTGACGCTTAGGACCATGAACAAGTCCACAAAGGCACCTTACTACGACAGCATACAAAAACCTTATTTCTTCAGGGCAGACGAAGAGGACATCGACGTGAAGGCTTTAGGCGAGTAGTATTATACCAGATTTGTAACCAAACAAAATGACAAGAGAAGAAACGAAATAAAAATTATAAGAAAATCATGAAAAACCTACCTAAACGCGTTACACACTTGTGAATAGAGTCATGAATGGTCATCATGAAGAGATATTAATGGTCGTTATATATACATTTGTCTTGTATATTGATCATGAAAATAGTAGGTCTCTAAGGGACACGTAGTTCTATCTTGTTGCACATCACCCCAGGATAGGGATATCTTTAAACCCATGATACGCCATCATTTCCTGGTACATCATGGAGTACCAAGAGAGCACCTCCCACTCGTTGCAGTCGCGCTCGCAGTGATTTGTCGGATGAGGCTTTCTCGTAGTGAAGTGCACAAACACTGCCTCGTTCCATAAGAGTTTCCACTGCTTGTAGTGGTAGTGGTACATGACGAGATTGAAGTTGTACTTGTAAGGAAGGCCAAAGTAGCGGAACTTGTAATAGTTATTCAAAAAGGCTTGGTCGGCATCGTTGGGCGAATGCATTTTGGGATCTGACACGGCCTTGAACAGCGACCGGAACTCCTCCAGGTTAGGCCGGATTACAATGACGCCCGAGTTGAACTTGTTGTCTGTCAGAATGTTCCACCAGACGTCGGGACTGGCTCCGAGATCGCCTGGCATCTGAAGCAGCTCTGTGAACGAGCCTTTGCACAGCACATCGGCGTCGATAAACACGATTTTCTCGTACTGCGTCCAAGTCCAGATGTGAAGCTTATTGAGGTTGTGGCGATGCCAAGATCTGATGTCGCTTGTGTCCACGTTGTCAAACTCGAGCTCTTCTGCGATCTGCACCTTCCAGCCCACCTTTTCAAAGCGTGTGATGTTTTCAGCGGAAACGCCGTCCTTGCCTTCCGTACGCACGAGCAGAATCAGCTCTGCGTCCATTGCCTTGAGATCATTGTACTTTTGGATGCTGTAGGCGAGGTTGAGGGCGAGCCCTGCAAAGGAGGCAGTTTGGACTGAGGAAGTAATGGCGTAGCGCGGCGTGCGGGGGACGGTCGAGTAGTCAAACGGCTGGACGTGTGCAGTAGAGGACTTGTATGAGTAAGAGGGGATGTAGGCGTAGAGCGAGTCTCTTAACTTTGTGGCAGATTCGGGGGTATTGAAGTAGAGGGGGATGGAGATGAAGAAGAGAAGAAGAAGGGCTAGAGAGGGTAGGAGGCAGGTAGCACGTAGAAAGCGCATTATAGAGGCGAGTAGAGTTCAGCTTGAGTGCATTAAAAGAGCGGAATGCACTGAGAAGAAGGTTTCGAGGGTGATAAGCCGTGTGCGAGAAGGTGGTGTATAAGAATAAGAAGTAGAAAGTGATGAAGAAAAGAAGAAGAGAAGAAGGACAATGGATTATTATTGTAGAGCACCCAGAGATTATCGATATATGTACACTTGGCAGATTTGAAGCGAGAGTAATTATTCGGCCCATGTTGTGCGAATAGAGTGCGAAATAAAGAAAAAAATAAGAAGAAACGAATGAGGCCAATAAAAGACCAATATTCAGCATACGCGTACCGTCTGTGGACACTGTGCTAACCCTCTGCTGATCAATATATCGTATCTGTTTCTAGTGTTTCTTGGCAAAGGCACGACTTGGGTTTTTCACCTAAAAACGACCATATGGCATTGGCATTGGCGTTGGCGTTGGCATTGGCGTTGACATCGCTTGCGTGGTAGCTTCGTGGTATGCATGTCTTGCTCCACCACAGAAGCCGCTTCATTCGTCCCAATGTCTCACCTAAAACTACTCCTCAGGCCCGTAGAACTCCGCAGGACCAAACAGAAATATGCTCGGTTGTTAAGCCGCGTGTCAAGAGCCCTAAACGAGACAACACACATGTTTTCCTTTCTTTTTTTTCTCTTTGCTTTTTTCTCTTTCCTCTTGTTCTAAACTAAAATCAGTTATACAACGTGCGCGTTGCTGCATTATTTCCTGGAATATCTCAAATCTCCTTGAATTTTGTTCACACTAGTCTACAAATAGCCTAGTGACTGCATTTCATTGATTATATTTTTTGGGATTTTCCACTAGCGCATGCATTATGCAGCTCATGCCAGAGACAGTCACTCGTAAATGCTACTCGAGCTCTTGGCGCTTTCTACCTCCTCCTCAGCGAAACCGTCAAACCCTTCAGAATCCAGATCTGCCTCTTTGATAGGCCCGTCTTCAATAGCGTCACACACCCACTTCAGGCCCTTCTCCACCTCCCCTATCACGTCGTCCAGGTACCAGACGTCGGCCTTGAAAGTGCTCTCCACCTGCTCAACGTGCTCACCAAGGCTCTTCAGCTCGCGCCCAAACTCCTCCGCCAGCGCATCCACCTTTTTCTCTACCGCTTCGACATGCACGGTCGTCTCCTTAGCTCCCTTGTTTAGGCGGCTCACTGCGCTCTCAATGCCCTCCTTGAATTCAGACAAGTACTGCTCTGTCTGCTCCAGGTAATGCTGCTGGGCATCCACGTCCTTTCGTATAACATTTACCTTCTTCTCTAGTCGTCCCTCCTCCTTCGTACGCGCTTCCACCGCCCTAACGCGCTGCGTCAACTCGCTCTGCCGTTCCAGCACTCCCTCCATCGTAGTACTATAGACACCACCGGTCCCAGCTAAAGCTATTCGCAGAATTTGCTGCTGAGTCTCGTGTATAATCCTAAAATTTTCTTGGGTGTACATCAGTAGCGCCTCCAGTGTCTCTTGCCCACTCAGTTCGTGGCTATCCATCTGGTGTCGTCCAGCTTCCTTTTGTACAACGTTTGCGCATGCCTTGTATTCCACTAGAGGAAGCACCTCCACGTCCATCGGCAGTTTCATCGTCTTGATCGTAGAGCCGTGAGCGCTGATTGTTGAGGCCGATGAGCTGGTACGGCGTGCCGAGACTTTAGGTTCAAACATGCTGTTGAGACTCTTTTCAGTTAGACCGCCTGCTCGTTTGGGCTCGTACCTGGAGCGGATAGCCACAGGCTCTGAATAGTTGCTGCTTCGTCCAACTGTCAATGCCGACAATGGCGGTAGTCCATCAAGGTTGACCCTGGCTGTGGCAGAGCTACCGCGACTTTGCGATCTCTCGTAACCGTCGTTGCCCAAGCTTCTCTCGAACATGGCGTTCAGTCGTCTCGCCCGCTGCTGTTGCAGACGCGGTGATGATCCTGCTGATCCCGTTCCTGTGCCTGTACCTGCTCTCTCCATCTCAGGCAAGCTTACGGAGCTTCTACTGTAACTGCCTCCCTTGTCAAATCCTACCTTTTCAGGAGTGCCGAAGAGCCCAAGTGTCTGGTTTTTCTCATACACCGACTGGAAATAAAGGCTACCTTCAGGCCCTCTTGGCCTTCGCGCAAGTCGCGCTACTTCTGGCGACCCGCTATTGGAACCGCCATTAGAACTGCTTTTGGACAGCCTTCTTGCCCGCTTTGGCTTTTCTGCAGACTTAGATGAAGAAGCAATGGTCTCTCGAAGAAACCCTGGGCTACTGTTCATTCTTAGCTATAGGTTTGTAATGGTGTCCTTTATTGCTGAAAAAAAAATGCGTGCACACACGGGATTGCTAACGACAAGGCAATAAAAGTCAATGAAATCGATGGTTTACAGTTGTTTTGGAATACAGAATAACAACATTTGCCAGTTAGTAGCTGAATTAGTCTTCAGCTTGACTAAGTGTTAGCTCACATTGATTCATTACACAGTTACGTTGCTCACGCTCAGTGTTGGCTCCTCCTATTTTAGGAAACCTGTCAATTGTGTCACAAACACAACTTTATTCGACGGCCCAAAAACAAAAACAAACGAAAACAAGTTGCATCGCCCACCAGTATAAGCCTGTAAACATCAATACGGTCATGACAATATTGGTCCTAAATAAAAAGGAACTCCGATACGGGGAATCGAACCCCGAACTGCCCGGTGAAAGCGGACCGTGCTAACCGTTACACTATATCGGACATCTTGAAACTGATCATTTAGTTGTGCTACATATTTGCTACAATCAAGTACTCTACAACCTGTATTCAAAAATCTTTTTGACGGAAGCTGGCCATGGCTTGACTGGAGAATGGTTTGAACAATTCGAATACGCCCGCGGCACTTACGATTGTGAGTGTGGCGACCCAGAGACTATCAAACATATTCTCACGGCCTGCCCAATCAGGGAAGACCGCAGAGACCGAGGCACAGGAGGCACAGCTAGCGGATAGCCCAACTGGTAGAGCCACCATGGAAGTGACATAACCTGGGTTCAAATCCCTGCTGTGCCTAGTTCACAGTGATGGTCAAACCTTATGAGGGAAGTTCGCTTAGGTTTTCCCCTGGCTCCCCAGCCAGGTTTTCCTTAAGCGCTGTGATAAAAGGCTTAAGTAAAGCCTTTGCCAAAGCAGGGAGGATTCCAACACCATCACCGCACACGAACGCAAAAGCAAGAGCGAAATACTTCGCCCAGAAACCAAGTCTGTATCAGACAAGCAAAGAACCATGTCTTCTTCTATACGCGCCTGATAGTTACTACCGACAGGGTGGTCTCCATAATTAGCCAGGACAATAAACTGATTTATTATTATATTATTATTACCGAGGCACAGGGGGAATCGAAAGCCTTGATGGCCAATCGAAAGCCTTGATGGCCAAGTTGGTAAGGCGCGTCACTAGTAATGACGAGATCGTCGGTTCAAATCCGGCTCGAGGCAATTTACTTTCTGGTCTTTCTCAGAATTTTTTTCAATTTGGATTTTGGCATATAGGGGATATCTCATCATCTAGCTGCTATCTCGTTCGGTAATGTAAGGACCCTTCTGAATACCAGAAAGGGTCTTATCGCGGTAGCCAGGTTTCTTACATCAATCCGCACTTTACCTCGATGATGGCAAACCTTTTAGGGTAGTTCGCATAAGGTTTTCCCCTGGTACCATACAACCAGGTTTCCCTTAGCGTTGGGATTTATTGCAGTCTCAGGGAGTATTCCGACACCATCGAAGCAATTGAACAAAAACACGGCGAGTAAGCTGAATTGGTCTGTATCAGACAAAAACCTGAACTGTCCCTCTTCTTTAGGTATA
>JAJMAH010000007.1:0-75380 GCA_030564925.1 Geotrichum aggregatum
ATTTTTGACAAATCCAACACAGACCATAAAATCAGAGCAATCACCTACATCAGGAAGGGGTCCAAACTTCAGGGCCTCGCAACAAAGTCCAGATGGACAAACAAAGACATGGTGGGTGTAGAAATAGGCGGAATTACTCTGATAAACATCTACAATCAGAGAAACAGCCCTTATCATAAAGACGGGGTACTGGCTTATTTCATCAACAAGATCTGCCACGGTAACACCGAGAACACCATAATTGCCGGTGACTACAACCTCCACCACAAGGAGTGGCACTCGAAGACCAGATATTCTTCCAAAAGGGCAAAGGAAACTGTTGAATGGATGGATATGCAGGGCATGCTACCTACTTTTTTTAGTTTCAAATTGTCAAAATTATTTATTTTACTGGGGTCTTTTATGTCCTTTAATTTACCTACTTATAGAAAGCGCCAGTGGTTTAGCGGTAAAATTCGACTTTGCCATAGTCGAGCCCCCGGTTCGACTCCGGGCTGGCGCAATTTTTTGAACATTCCCATCTTTTTTCTATTAGGGATAATTTGCAATTTGATGACCGACGGCATTTTGCAAACTGAGGAAGTATTCCGATACCATCGTGATGTTGGAGCATAAATAAGGCAAGCAAGCTAAATTGGGCTGCATTAGACAAGAGAGCATGAAATGTCTTTCTTCAGGGATAAATAGCTACTTTGTTTAAGTTTTTTTTTTAACAGGCAAGGTTACTATGTATGGCAGATAATGCGCGTCTAGTGCTTTTTTTCGGTTGCTCGTCGATGGCCAGGCTCGTATTACTGATTAAGAATTCTTAGGGGATAAATATCTATAACAGTTAGAGCAGTTTCCACATTTACACAGGACAAAAAATTGATTCAGTTTATCTATCTGACTGATGATGCATGTTAAAAACCAAGATCGTCAATAAAACTTGATAATTTTTCAGTGAAGTTCTCGTACTTGTTTGCTACAATTTTTCGGCCGCTCTCAACGTTGACTTGTTTGGAACATTTCGTTGATCAAATTGATTGCCATTTGCGAGGGTCAGCCATGGCTTCGAGTATATAGATTTCCCGATTTGGACCTTGCGATTTTTTGATTTTTAGATTTTTAATTGAACCACGCGCGCAAAAACAAAAACAACTTCACGCGACGGCGTGTGGTTTGGAGTGAGCATACCAGTAGGTACTGGTTATCGTTAGGTTACTAGGCTATTCGAACTTATTTACAACAAGAAGAAAAAGAAGAAAAAAAAAAGAAAAAGAAAAAGAAAAAGAAAAGCACCGTTGCAATTGCGCAATTGAAGGGAAAATAAAGGGCAAGAGGTCGCTTTGAGGTCTTGATCCAGATGTTTGTAGCAGACTCAGTACGTTGCTGGACAGATTCTAGCTGTTGCAACTCTACTCTGGTAGACTGTACAGTTGACTCAAGCTTCTACCTGCTACCTATTATAAAAACGCGAAAACATAGAAATTGCAGCAATCACGTAAGACAAATAGACCCAACCCACAAAATACTCAAAGCCACCATGGTAGATCCAGGAACAGTAGGGTCCAAGACTAGACCAGCACCCGCCCTCACTTCTTTGAATTCTTCCACTTCTTTCGGCTGCGCATACATTGCGCATATATTGGAAGAATTGCGGGCGAGCATCAATAAAAGAAGTGAGGTTGGCTATTGCGGTTCTGTTTTGTTCAAAGCTGTTGGAACTGATTGGCTTGAGCTTGTTTAGAATTTTTGTTAGTTAACTGTTTGTGCTAGGCTTGACTTGGCTAGACTAATGTTAGTTTGTTTGTATGCCGAAACCCGTATCGGATTCAGATCTGGCTAGGTAGCTATAGTAGTAGTCTTGGGCCTCCAGAAAAAATAATTAATATAATATAAATATAACTATTCAATAAAAAAAAATTTTGTCCTGGCGAGGCGAGTAGGCTCGTCGAAGGGTTATCGAGAAAAGTTTTGAAAACGAGCAAAACACCATGCTTACTTGAACGTCTCCGCAAGCAATCAACTAGATCACTTGCAAGGACCAACACGGCGCAGGCCTTTTTATTGTTTGTTTGTTTGTTTGTTTGTTTATTTGTTTCTTTCTGTAATGCTGGGATTGTGCTTATAGCACAGTGAACTAAATAAGACTACCAGCAGATGTTGGCGTTATATAGTTGGCTAGCGCAGATATATTTAGGCTCTTCTGCTAAGGTTCTACTTGTAATCCAAAGACTCTGAATATCGAATTCAATTGCACTCTCATTGCTGGGCTAGTCTATGCTACATGTTGCCTGCAATAACTACTAGCTAAAGTCTTTTACAGTTTTAAAGTTATAGTTGACTTGCTCTTGCTATGGCTTTCTATGCTTGCAATTTAGATTCTTCAACATACCTGTTGACCTAGTCCAGTCTATAACTCTACGAACAGGTACCGATATTTTCAATTTAGAAAGTCTATCGCTAGATTTTCTACTGTCCAATTTGAAGCCTCCCATATGAATATAGGTATTTCGAAACTGAACCACCGCAAACCTCAAAATAGACTATGTAAACAATACATACATTGTGTGTAGATGCTAGATTAAACCTTATTAAACAGTCAGGTTTGTCAATCAATCAATCAAACTGGCCGTGGTCTGCAAGTCCCCTAATACGGAATGTGCCTGCTGTCTGTTTTGCTGATAGCCTCTCCCGATAGCTTTGAACCGAGGTGAGAAAAGTCTCAGGAGATTGTAGACTACATAAATGTAAGATATAACGATCAATAGTCTAACTCTGCACTCGGGTCTTGAAAATTAAGAACTACTTAAAGTTTCATCCGAAATTCCCAATGATTCAGTATTGGCCAGCCCAGTGATTCATGATTACCTAATATCCTCTTCCCTATTATGTGCCCATAACAGTTGGCTCTACGGTGGCAGCTAGCATACCTCTAGATAAAGCATTACATCATTCAGAGATTTGAACCAACCGATAGGTTCTCTACCAGCTGTAGCAGATACATTGACTATTTTTTTTTATTTTACTTGAGTTCCCATTCATAAGCCACACACTAGATATCTTGCTCCTGTTAGACTAACTATGGCTCCAAATCTAGGATCATATACTGTTATTTATAGTACTTCTGCGTCGACTAGTCAGCAGCTATATATATATATATAGCTTAGTCAGTATATACATAATCAACTGCTGCAAAATTTTAATGAAATCTTGCAACATTACAAATCGCAGTTAGGCCCGTCTAAACCTACGGTGGTTGCACAGCCCTATAAATTCTTGCATAATCTTGCATAGTTGGCAATATTAAAAACTCTAAATAAATTAAGCTTAACCTTATATAAGATAAGGTTGTTAATACACCTTAGGCTATATGTTATACCTATCATTTATCATTCATAACAAAAAGATGGCCACTTTTATGCAAACTATGTGTAGAATTTGAAGGGAGTCGCTTGGACTATAGTCTAAGACCTGTGTTGCATCGTAGATATAGCTAGATGATCTAGTAGAGCTCGGATGGACGAGCCTAAATTATATGGGCTTATGAGAGCTATATGGTCGATTAGTATAGTATCGATTCACGTAATGAGCGTTTGGAGCCTTTAACCCAGTTTAGTCCATTAAGACTCTACACAGACTCTTCTCTCATGGTTTGCGCATCTATACACCAAACCCTCTAGCTTATAACCCAATAGTCTATCAATTTTCGCTTGAAACTTCTATTATCAAAAAATCTTAGGCGCTTCTTAAGTCTAGCTCCCAACCATTGCCGCAACTTTTCGGCGTCAACATGACCATTTAGCAATTTGACAATGTCATTTGATTAGACCAAAAGTTACCCATTAGACCTATGCCTATAATATATACTGTACCAGTGGTCCGCGATTGATTTCATAGGATACCAAACACTACGCAAAGATTAAATTCAGCAACGAAATGCTTTTTTGATTTTCAACACACAAGTCCTGTAAATACATTATAGCTCTTTACGTTTGCATGATTATATTGTTGTATGAAAAAAATTGGATATCGCAATGCTTTACGCTTCAGTATACTCAAAACTCAAGCTCAAGATTACCTGGAAAAATGTCTCGAACTCTAGCTTCTTGAATCGATATACTCAGAGTTTGAAGTTTCCTCTACACTACTACCCCACACTGCCCATAAAATTACTAGCCAGTGCCTAGGTAGCCCAGCCCTAAGGCTTAGTATACTATACTGATCTGATAAAGGCCGCCATCCGTCTTTCATAGTCTTGTTTAGTCTACATAGTATACAAGTACAGTAATGAGTATGATATTTTTATAGATGATGTTGCTGTGGGGGTTATAAATTATGGGTTTTTACAAAGTAAAGTGTCCGCTTCAAACTAGACTATTGCTGTCGTAGATTACAGTTGACATGTCTTCTTCGTCGTCGGTGTCTTCCATGCAGTCGTCGTCGTCGCCTTCGTCTTCATCGCTCAAAAGTGACTCGTACTCGCCGTCTTTCATATCTGCAACGGTTGTCATAAGATAAATGTTTTTGGTCTCCTCGCTTAGCGGCTGCTCTTCGGGAGACACGGGCGGCGTCAGGTACTCAGGGACGTCCCGTTCAATGCTAATGCTGTCTTGTCTTGATGGTGTGGCGGCCGGCGTGGCCATTTGTTGTTGGTAGCAGCGCTGCTGTACGTTCATGTAGTCTTCAAAGTCCCAAATGTATTGCATGACTGATGAAAACTCTGGCCGTGAGTACTTGCGCTCAAGACAAGCGGTGGGCCTCGTCCAGCTGCGGTTCATGGACTCCATGCAAAATGCTTCTTCGGCGTTACTGGGCTCAAACGGCATGCGCGCCATGCTCAGTACTAGCATTGCTAGTTTGTAAGACGATGAGGCCACCACAGCGGGTGTGAATTGCATGAGCTCTTGAGAGTAGAGAGCGTTTTCGCACAAATACAACGCAATGTGACGCGCGCTCTGGTCGCATTCCATGTCCATGTACATTGTTTTGCTCAATGAGAGGTCCAAGTACAGGTCGACCGTGGGATGACCAACAGACCAGTCCAGCGTGCTCAGAACATGGAGTTCCATCTGTGTAAACATGTGTGGTTCATATGCGTTGCAGCAAATGAGTTTCAGCTCGTCCAGCGTGGGCACTCTAGACTTTTTGTCACTGTATTTTGAAGCAATCCACAGCGCGGCACACCCCACTAGCTGGTAGTGTTTTTTAAATACCACCCGCTTGGAGCTGTACCGATCAGCAATGTTGACTGCGAGAAACAGAGTCTCTTCAGTTAACTGGAGGCCTAAGTGCGACTCGATTAAAAAGTCCAAGAGATATGGGCGCATGTGCCATTGAAGCTCCGGTTGCATGGACATCATGTCTGGGTCGCAGCGGGTCAGTTCCCCCATGGCATTCATGTGAGCAATAATGTCCTCGCGATACTCGTCCTCGACGCGCCGTGATTCGAGAGCCTCTCTGATATTGTGCGACTGTGGTTTGAATATCTGCGGCTGTGGCAGCGGCGTAATGGACCTCGGAGTTGTGGCATCAATGGCCATGTAGTATGCATGGTTTGTTGTCTTTGAGGGAGCACAGTGTGTTTTAGGGAACATGCTAGAGATGGCAGCCTTTGAGGGCATGGCCGAGACGAACGAGGCCATTAGGGGTGAGGAGTAATGGGCAAGTGGAGTTGAGGGATGAGAGAGAAAAGAAGGTGAAGAGTTTTATACGTGAGTAAGTGTGGGTTTGCTAGTTGGTTACCTGAGCAATGGATGACCGGTATACCTGGGCAACGAAACTCAAAGAGGTGCAGTAGTCAGTGAGACGTAGAAGACCAGTTCAAAATCAATGCAATCGATGCAATAGAGTACGCGACAGTGTTCAGTAAGGCCTAAGATGTTAATGCTCTTGCAATGGATTTTAAGTAGTTGGCTTTGGTCCTCAGGCTTTGGTCTCTTGGTTTTTTAGGTCCTGTGGTCCTTTGAGTTTGAGAGTTTTGTTTGGTCTGGTACGAGCAAGGATTGAGTGTACCAAGACCGATACCAATGAGGTACTGTGATTGTGATTTGAGGACGAAGATGTGAAATAGAACCGCGTAGGTGGATGTATGAACGGTATGGACGTATGGATGGTATGGATGTAAAGATGATACGAAAGGTACAGATGATATAGATGGAATGGATGATATGAACGATATGATGGTATGGTCGTATGATGATATGACAGATGATGTGAGATGAAGACTGAAGAATATGAAAAGAAGAAGAGAGAGAGAGAGAGAGAGAAAGAAAGAAGAAAGGAAGGAAAGAAAGAAAGAAAAGAAGAACACGCTTGCTCTCTCTCAGTCGAAAAGGTGAAAAATGAAATGGTTGGAAAACTCGGAATTGTAAATGGCCATTACTTTTGACGCGTTGCGTTGAGCCAAAAGCGAAAAACCAAAAATCAAAAAATCGAAATTTGAAAAAAAAGGAATAAAATAAACTTATAAAAAAAATCAGTACCACCGTAGAGAGTAGCTAGGCTGGACTACTGAGTGAGACTGCTGTATGAAAATGAGGTTACTGGCCTTACTGAGTTTACTGACTCTGGGATCATGACCCAGCCTGAGACGTCGTTAACGTTGAAGAGTTCGGAAAGAGGAGGTCCCCGTTAACATGGAAACAAACCACAAATCCAAACCTAATGGAACCTTGTGGCTGTCAGTGCCAGCGTCACCACAGCAATTACCAGACGCCAGACAGTTACTAGGCAACCAGGGTCCAATTTCCATGACAACGTTCCCATCTCCTAGGAGATTTCGCAAAAAAAGGTTCCTATAAAACATAGATTCAGCGAACGCCGCACATGTCACCTTTCAAATGTGCAGTTTCTTAGAATTGCCTAAAGGAGGTGATGCTTCTTGTCGACGTCTTTGTTTTCTTCAAATATCCTACCCGACTAACACCATGCATCCCGTAGTAACTGTACATGTCGAGCCATTGTTAGCCATGACAAGCAAAGATCTTGATTTTCCAGTATTGCAGTATCGCGACTGGACTTTTTGTCAAGTTGCCGTGGACGTCGTTGGGGGCAGATTTTAAGTTGGATTCTATAGTGGATCTGATTATGATCATAATTGATATCGTAATAAACTAAACCCACGGTTTTCTTATATATCAATTTATTTTTTCATTTATTTCTACGTGTTGATATTTAACTGCATTAGGAAGTCTAATTACGCGATGGAACCATTTGAATAAAAGGATTTTATTCTTTCGTTCAGTAGTCTGTTAAATGCCGAAATATAATAAAAATAGTTAAAGGCGAGAGCTTCCTTGTAGCAAATGGCAATTTGGTAGCAATAGGTCGTCTAGAATCCGTACTACTTGTACTTGATCCAGCTGATTCAAGTGATACAAGTAGTTTAGTTGATTCAGTTGTTCAGTACCGACCGTGCAGCATCGACTCCAAGCTCTGCCCTTGTGAGCTAACGCGTTCGCAGTGTGGCTTTGTTTTACAAAAAAAGTACGAATTATGAGCTCAATCAGTACCGCCGCAGCTTGCCATACTAAATTTCGGGAATCGCATGGCTCACACTTTTGCAACTTTACTGGCGGGTTGACGACGTCTACCAAAATCTGCATTTCTGACTATCTATATACAGTTGAAAATGACTTTAAGAATGCCTTGAAAGCCTCGAGTTTTTTACTTGACGCTGCGCACTGTGTGGAATGCTCAACTTACACGCTCACGCTCGCCTAATTGATAGTCTAGCTAACACTTTCACATTCGCGCCTCCTTCACGCCCCTTTGCCAACACCCTTACCATCACGCCGTCCTTTTTCTTCTCCTTCTCTTCTTTCTTTGTTGAAATTATTTCTAAACCATGGCGAGTCTGCACCCCGGCTTGTATCTTCTTCAGCAAGCGTTCTATACTTAGTTCGACCTTTGAGGCCGACTTCAAAGCCACGCATCTGAAGCGCTTTGGGAAGTACGCTTTTATCTTTGTAGTCATCCTCTATCGCGCCATGAAAATCACGGTTTTTCAAGACATCTTCGTCTTGGTAGAATGCACCTTTGTGGTAGTACTTCTGTAAGAACTTGTCGCTGCCTGGGCCTTGGCTGCCACCGCCGCTGTCGTTGTTTTGGAAACCTGCTCCTGCGTCAGATCGTGCGCGCCGCTCCGCCTTCACTTTTTCAAGCGCTTCTTGATCCCGCTCAGCCTCTGTTTTCGTTTCACGCAGCATTTCCAGCTCCTCGCGTTCCTTTTCGGCTGCAACCAGTTCGTCTCGTTCTCGTTTGATGCGGCCTAGCTCTCGCAATCGCCACGCCGCATACTCAGCCTCCACGTCAAGCCCGTCAGTATCGTCCACCTCCTCTAGCTCGGCATCGTCGCCGTCAGCGAACCGGAGGACTTCTAAGGCGAGTTGTTGTCGAATGTCTTGCTCGGCCAAAGCAAGGGTTTCGCTTTTGCGTTTCTCTTGGAGCGCGGCCTGGCGATTTGGGGCTTCTTTTGTTCCTGTGTCGGCTGTGGCGGAGGATGCAGGTTTTGAAGCAGTGAGACCTGCTCTTTTACCTCTATGTAATCTGTTAGTACTGTAACAAAAATCTAGCTCCAAATAAACATAATCGGTGTAGAGTAAACTAACTTTGGAATAAACACCGGCTTAACAAATACGGGTCCATCATTTTCAGATTCGTCGCTACTGGATTCTTCTTCGCTCGATTCTTCTCCGGATTCGTCACCAGACTCTTCGACTGCTGCTGATGGCACAGGAATGGTCTCCTTTGGTATTAGCGGGGCGACCTGTATATGTGTATGCTCTTTCTTTACGTTGGTATCTTCAGTTTTTATCGCGACTTCTCCAGGTTCTGATTTCGGTTTCGGTATTGGTTCAAGTGTCGTTTCTTCTAATGCAGGCTCTAGTTTCGGCTTCAGAGTGAGCGGCTTGAACGCCAATTTACGCCTTTCTATCGGCGATTCGTTATACTTTGTTTCCGCATCTTCCTGCTCTTCCTCAGACCCTTCGTGATCTTGTTCTTCTTGATATTGTTCTGCTTCTTCTTCTTCACTTACTGAAGACGAAGACTCCGAATCTACGTATGCTCCAGGCTTACCTGGAAAATGTCGTGTCGTTTGTACGCGTTTGATAACGCTGCTTCTATTCCGGTTTGCAGCCGTCGCCGTTGACGTGCCGTTTTTGGTGGCCCCTTTGTCGCTAGAGATTTGTTGGCGCAACCCGTTGCTACTTCGCTTCATTGCTGTGTGTTTGTTATGGAGGAGAATGTGTGCAGTTGCGAAGGAACGTGGGCCTTCATTTGATCTTGTACGAGGTGGGAGTAAATTGATCGACCATGAAAAAAAGCATCAGTAGCTAGCTGTAGCTATAGAACTGTAGAGATCAACCACCTTGGGATATAAACTCACCACCACCAATTTCGTCAACCAACACAAGCACACTCACACACAATGGCATCGGCAGCGCAGCGAACGCCCAACGCTGGTATGATTTTACACAGATCTCTCTGGCCGATCTTTTAAAGGCCGTACTCCTCAAAGAAGCATCAAAATTGCGGAAAGCTAACACGCAAAACAGGTCTTCAGCAACAGTACAATACTTTCAAATCAACTCTACAGCAGCTGTCTGCCAAGGTCGGTGAGCTCGAATCAGAAGCAGACGAACACAAGTATGTACATTACGCATCTTCTTTGCTTTTTCCCTCATAAATCGGTATGAATCATCGATTGATATTAACAGACACACTTTAGACTGGTTATGGAAACACTTAAAAATATGCCCACAGATCGCAAGTGCTTTCGTATGGTAGGCGGAGTCCTTGTAGAAAAGACGGTCGGTGATGTCATTCCGGCGCTCCAGACTAACTCTCAAGGCCTGGCTCAGGTTATTGAGACGCTGAAAGGAGATTACTCAAAAACGGAGGGAGAGCTGAGAAAGTGGCAAGCTAAGCATAATGTTCAAATAGTCCAGGCAAATTAGTTAAGAACAACTAGTTTGAAACAACCAGTGTATTTCTTCATATTAACATCTATACAATATTTACTAGTAGTCATTCTTGTTTAACACTAAATATCCTTCTTTTCCTGCAAAATAGCGGCCTCGCTGCCTCCCTTACTTGTGTAAAGGTACAACACAACAAACACCAACCAAGACGCAACTACCACAAGAAAGCTGCTTAGGTACACCCATGAGTTTGTGATTTCCCAACTGCGCGGCCACTCGTCATTCGCCGTGTGTCGCACTGTAACCGTTTGATGGTCGCTCAAAAACGTCAAGCCTGATCGCTCGTAATCAGTCTTGAATGTAAAAATTCCGTGCTGGTCAGGTACCTTGAACTCCACAGCATACACTGCGGCCGTGTCAGTCAGCTCAATAGGTTGACCAAACGTCAGGCGGTAATAAGGATCAAGCATTACAAATTCCACTTGAATGTCGTCAGCAACATATGGGGCCCAAGCTTCACCAGTCCACTCGGAAATTCCAATACCATAGCCTACAACTTGGTTGACATGATACAAAGCTTGGCCACTAGTGCTAGACCACTCTTCAGTTTCATTGACAGGCCAATGGCGAGCAGACTCAACTTTGAGAACGTTCTTTTCTTTGAACGTCCACTTGGATACCTCTTCAGCTACCTGCCTGTTTTCAGACTTTTCAAAAAAGCTGTTGCTGAAAAGCTCTGCAGACCCAGACCACGCCACGCGCGCATTATTCTTGCCCTGAAATCCAGCCAGCAGGTACATTTGCGTGCCAGACGCCCATGGTGCTGTCAATGTCAACCCGTCGTCAGTGGTATCATACGCATATGCCGTTTTGGAGCTGTGCAAGATAGGCACAACGTGAGGGTTATTGTTTCCAAGGTACGCAGCGCCACCGCGGTACAGCACCTTCTTGGGAGATACCACGTTGCTTGCAGTGAAAAAGGTAGCGTCCTGAATAGTGAGAATGTCGTGATTTACAGCACTGTCTTGATCGTAATTGAAGTGATCTACGGCCTTGTAGCCTCGGGGAGAAATACTTATATCTAGCTCGTTCAAAAATTCTCTCAAGCTTTCTGGAGAAGACTCCGCAGAAGTCAAGGCCAGAATGTTTCCGCCAGAGTTGAAAAAGTCCAGCAATCGCTGCGTATTGAGTCTAGCGCCCAAAGACTTGACTTTGGTAGGGAAAATCACCAGATTGTCATATTCGTTTTCGCCATCAACCTGAAGATCAAAATCGTTGCTTTTGATGTTGGCAATGTCAAGATCCAGGCCTCTGTCTTTCAGATCATCCAGGAAGATGCTGTAGTCAGTCTGGTTGGTTCCATCATCCAGTAGAACAAGCGTGCGCTCGCCGCCAAACGCCGATGCCGCGAAAACAGCAGGGACCACAGTAAAAGCAGTCAATACTGTACTGAATAGGTGCATGCTGCGTGGTGAGACTCAATTGCGTATTCACAATGGATATGAATAGTCTTAGGAAGGTTGAGAAGTGGAATGAAACGTGTGAACACCGTGTGAATAATGGTGGCAGAATATGCTTAGGTAATCAACATCGAGGGCCGACCGCCGGTAGAAGGCGAGAAAAGTACAAACATTTGCAAGGCTACCATGATAGAACAGTATTAGCCAACATCATGTCAAACGATATTCCTGACGCTACTTCGACTTCTTCCTCTACTGATATTGCGGAGGCTTACAAGGCTTTGACGGAGGCAGAGCAAGCAGCCACAGTATGTATGCTCATGCGGCGTATTTGCTTTGTTTTTTTTACTTCTACTGACTTCACAGAAACTTGAGCAGATGCTGGACTCTCTTGATGCGAAGGTTGACGGAATCATGTCTTCTGAGGAACTCAAAGAGCTCGAGGAATTTCTTGCCGCACGTTCAAAGGATCTTGTTAAAGAGTAGGCAATATACGTTACATCACTGCAACATGCGTGCACTCGTCACTTCTGTGCAATATGGTAACAACCTGGTGAATATATATAAGCACATCGATATCTTATGTCTCAATTACATTCAATACCGGCAAGAGGGCCTGTACTCTTAAAACCATTTCAGAGCTCGTTACGTTTGTAAATCATGGTCCATGTGTGATTTATCCATGCATGAGCACATGAAACTACCCAGGATATCAGCTCAACATCGGCCTCACGATGGCGTCTGACCTACAAATGTAAATGATCTTCTGTCAAAACTCCGCAAGGCCTTGGAAGCTCTTTGATTTTATTCTCAAAGCAATTCTCGAGATTTTATACGCCTAGCCGCGCGAGATAGCGTTAGTCAGCATTGCGATTAAATCTCAACTGCAACGGCTGCTTAGACTTGAATAAAGGTTAACGTTCTTAGGTTCAAAATTTTCATGGCCAGTTTTTACGGATACTCCATGTTTCTCGTAATCGCCAATAGCAGCCATACCCACAGTTGACACTGGATTTGTCTTTACCAGCACGTGTGATACTGACACCACTTGCCTATAATGCTACCTCCCAGAACCGATCAGGAATCAAGCAATAGCCGCCGTCATAGTCGTCAACCCAGTTTCGCTGAACCCGACGATGAGTACTTGGCTGAACCCGCTAGCGAAGAGATTTTCTCTGGCCCAGTCTCAGAATCCATTCCATCGTCTTATACAAGTTTTCACCATCGACGACGCTATTCTTCTAGATCAGCTACGCGGAGAGATTTTTCTGCCGACCCAAGCCGCCACGAGGGTCCCTCTTCCTATGGTTCCATTGCCCAGTCTCCGGAGCTTTTCGCCCACAGGCCTCCCAGTATTTCTCGAGGTAGATTAATAAGGAGCGGCTCGGCGGTATCTCTCGTTTCTGAAGCTTCAGATGTTTCTGTTCAGAGCTTCAATCGAAAGCGTTCAGACTCAAGAGCGAGCTTTAGATTCTTTTCCCAAGACGAAGTCGAGCAAGCCGAAGGTGCCAGTACGCTGCCGAACGAAATGGATCCTGTTGAGTACGAAGTATACCTTCGTGAGAATGACGATATTGAGGACAACGGCTCTCCTCCAACTCCTCATCAGCATCGTAACCGGTATCCTTATGACGTCTCTTCTCAACATTCCCGCTCTGAGTTGGAACCGCAAGAGGAAGTAGATGTAGTCACACGCAAAAAACGCCGGTCATTTGATGGTCATTTGCAGCGTTGGAATACAGGTAGCTCTGACGAGCCATTGATGAGCCGAATGGACTCGAGAATATCTCAAGAGGTTGAACACCACCAGACATATAATTCTGAGCGATTGCAGCAGAGATTCTACATTTCTGAAGAGGATCTAGTTATTGTAATTGCCGGCTACAAGACCAGTAGAAGTCTCTCATTGCTCTACAACCTTCTATGCATTTGCACTTTTGGACTGGCTTACCTTGTCTTTAGATGGGTTCCTCGCTGGCGTGTATCTTGTTATGGTAATCCTTCCCCTTTAGGACAGTGTGACTGGGTAGTTGTTGAAAATCAATGGGGGGAGCTGAGCGTCTTGAACGTTGACAATTCCAGGTACAACCGAGCCATGTCCACAGTGTTCCGTGCAGGCGATGATGAAAAGGGCGAAAGCGATGCTCAAGAAAGTAGCAATCAGGAAGACACTGACTCGATTTTGACAGACCCACAACTCCACACTCTCAGAACGATAGAGTACAGGTACATCAAGTTCTTTTATCACCCTCTAAAAGACATTTTTGTGACCAACTATGACTGGGTTGACAAAAATTGGGTAGATGTTCAAGAAATCCGTGAAGGAATCGACAGCGATACTCATACTGAGCGCCAGGCTGTTTTTGGACTCAACATCATTGACATCAATGAAAAGTCAATCACGCAGCTTTTGATTGATGAAGTTCTACACCCGTTTTACATTTTTCAGGTGTTCTCTATCATACTATGGTCCTTTGATGAGTACTACTACTATGCATCATGCATTTTCATTATTTCTGTAATTTCTGTTGGCAATACCCTGATTGAGACAAAGCAAACGCTTCACAGAATGCGGGACCTTGCCAGGTTTGAGTGTGACATCCGTGTGCTCCGCAGTGGATTTTGGACTACCGTGAAGTCTTCAGATTTGACTCCGGGCGACATTTACGAAGTCTCAGATCCGTCTATTGCCCTCTTCCCTTGTGACTCTATTCTCCTTTCTGGCGACTGCATCGTTAACGAAAGCATGCTAACTGGAGAGTCCGTGCCAGTCTCGAAGTACCCTGCCACGGACGAAGCGTTGAAAAGCTTTGTTTCAGGTCCTGGTCAAGGTTCCACTGTGTCCTCTGAAATCGCGAAGCATTTTCTCTACTCTGGCACAAAAATAGTTCAGGTTCGGCGTCCTCAAAGTTTCGACAGTCCTGATGCTCAATTCGACGTCGCTGTCGCAATGGTTGCCCGCATTGGCTTTACAACGACTAAGGGTGCATTAGTACGGTCTATGCTTTTTCCTAAGCCCAGCGGTTTCAAATTTTATCGGGATTCTTTCAAGTACATTGGTGTTATGGCTTTAATTGCGGCCGTCGGATTCACCTTCAGCACAATCGGTTTTATTCGCATGCATATGAAAACTAGCTTGATTATTTTTCGGGCCCTTGACTTGATTACAATTGTCGTACCGCCTGCTCTTCCCGCAACTTTGACTATTGGTACCAATATCTCACTTTCGCGTTTGCGGAGTAAAAAGATTTTTTGCATCAGCCCTAGTCGTGTTAATGTTGGGGGAAAGCTTGACGTTATCTGTTTTGACAAAACTGGCACTTTGACAGAGGACGGGCTCGATGTTCTTGGATTACATGTGAATGAGAAGCAATCATCGGGTAGAAAGTTTACAGAGCTTCTTCACAAAGTGAATGACGTTCTTCCTTTGAGTGAAGTGAATTTTGAAAGCCCAGCGAATAACGAGAACAAAGCTTTGAAAACGGCATCCCTTGCCATGCTGACTACTTGCCATTCGCTCAGGCTAGTAGATGGTGTTCTCGTTGGAGACCCTTTGGATGTGAAAATGTTTGACTACACTGGCTGGACCTTTGACGAAGAAGCTGGCGCAAAGCTGTTTTCTAGCGATTACACGCATAGCAACCCCGTACCAGTGACATATTTTCCCTCTGGCCCTCTCAGCGCTACCACCCTTGGTGTAATTTACTCCTTTGAATTTGTGTCAAAACTACGCCGCATGAGCGTTTTGGTCAAGTCACTTACTTCAAACGAGATACAAGTCTATGTGAAGGGAGCTCCAGAAATCATGAGCGAGGTTTGCAACCCCAAGTCATTTCCAGCCGATTACGAAGAGTTGCTTCACTACCATACTCATCGGGGCTACCGCGTTATTGCATGTGCTACCAAAACCTATTCTGGATTGACTACCCAAAAGGCACGCAGCCTGAAAAGATCCGAGGTCGAGTCAGATTTGGAGTTTTTGGGTTTCATTGTATTTGAAAACAAGCTTAAACCAAGTACAACAGCAGCCATTGAGCAGCTTAATGATGCCCAAATTCGAACGGTCATGTGCACAGGGGACAACGCGCTTACAGCTATCAGTGTTGCCAAGGAGTGTAAAATCGTGACTAAAGCGAATGTATATGTTCCACACTTTAGTGAGTCTTTTGTTTCTTTTTAAGATTTCCTGCTAACAACCTAGGCGATGAAAATGAAGATGACGCGTTACAATGGGAGTGTATTGATGATCGCACACTGACTCTGGACTCTGCAACTTTGGAGCCTGTTTCTGGAGCCGGCAACTATGTGCTGGCCGTCACAGGTGATGCCTTCCGATACGTTTTGCAATACGGCTCTGAACTGCAGGTTGAGCAAATGCTCATGAAGGGAGCCATTTTCGCGCGCATGTCGCCAGATGAGAAACATGAGCTCGTTGAAAAACTACAATCTTTAGACTATACGACTGGATTTTGCGGAGACGGAGCGAACGACTGTGGCGCACTAAAGGCTGCAGATGTCGGCATATCGCTCTCTGAGGCGGAAGCCAGTGTTGCTGCTCCCTTTACTAGCCGAGTGTTTGAGATTTCGTGTGTTTTGGATGTGATCAAGGAAGGAAGGTCAGCCCTGGTTACCAGCTTTTCGTGCTTCAAGTACATGTCACTATATTCAGCCATCCAGTTTGTGTCTGTGAGTATATTGTACTCCATGGGCACTAACCTGGGTGATTTCCAGTTTCTCTGGATTGACTTGTTTCTTATAATCCCGATCGCTGTATTCATGGCATGGGCCGAACCATTTCCAGTTCTATGTCCGAAGCGACCAACAGCCAACTTGGTGTCTCGAAAAGTGCTTGTTCCTCTTATTGGTGAGATAGTTCTGCTTGGAGGAATACAGTTTGTTATATGGACCCTTGTGAAACAACAAACGTGGTACGTTCCTCCAGTGCGCGGAGGTGATGACTCAGAAGTCCAGTCTTCAGACAATACTGCTCTGTTCATCGGAACATGTTTTCAGTACATTTTCGTGGCCGCCATATTGAGTGTTGGGCCGCCATACCGACAGCCCATGATCAAAAACATTCCGTTTGTCATTGCGCTATCAGTAACAAGCCTGATTACATTTCTGCTCATGTATATTTCCACAGATTCTTTTCTAGGTAGGCTTATGGACCTCTCATATCTCAGCGAGTCATTCAAAGCAACAATTCTGCTCCTTCTGGCAGTTAATATTGCCGCGAGTTTGGTTTGTGAGAGGTGGGTGTTTCCTGTGATTGCAACTGGCCTGAATCAGAGTATGCGCTTAATAGGTCTACCGACCAAGCGAGCGTCGAATAAGTTGTACAAGAGAATCAGGGCTGGAGTGACGTTTGAGGTATGACGCTAAATCAAATAGAGATTCAGCTACAATAGACTGCTTATATTACCATTAATTAGAGTTGTTTACGAAACAAAAAAAAGATAAATGAATTTGCTAACTTGGGGGTGGTTTGCAGGTCCGCTATGCGAGTACTTTGTGGGTCGCTCCTTTCCTTTGGTGGATGGCATAGCTTTTATTAGTTGCGCGTTAAGCCAAACATTTACTTTGAAAAAATCAGAGTGTTCAAAGCAGGCTTTTGCTTGAACATCTTAGCATGGAATAATAGAATAAGACGTATGGCTCTATTTTTTTTTGATATGCGTGATCTTTAGGATAGGCGTACTCAAACCCCTGCCCTGATATTGTACTCCATTATTTGTTGTGCTCAAAATTTTGCAGATTCACCACCGCTTTTTTGCTCACACACCCAGGCGAAAAAAAGCAGTGAAAATTTTACAACACTAGCAGCACTACGCATACTGTACACACACACAACCGTCATTATGGAAAACACACTTACATCGCGACCCGCAACCCGACCTGACGATATCAACACCCTCCTTGAAGGATTGGATCGATACAATGTCGACAATCTCAGCCTGTTCCAGGCCTACGTGGCCACCCAGTGCCAAGAAGGAACATTCGACATTGAAGCCAACTTAGCTTTGCTAAAGCTGTACCAGTTTAACACGGAGATCTCGCGAGATGAAGACACTGTGCTGAACATTCTGGTAAAAGGACTTGTGCGGTTCTGGGCTCCCGATTTCATGTTGGCCTTACACTTGCTGCCAGCCTACGTTGGAGAAGTGGTAAAGCCAAATGGTGGCAGTAACAGTGACAAGAAGAACAACAACAACAAAAAGGGCGGCAACAACTCCAGTGATAAGGCGGCTAACGGAGATGCCAACAATGCTGGATCTGACGATACCGAAGGAGCATACCTTGACGGGTTTGCCGAGAATGTTCAAAAGCTGCTTGGTTTATTCCGACTGCTCGACTCTTCAAGATATTCCGAGTTTTGGTCAACATTTGAGAGCGACGACTCCTATGCTGACTTGGTTGCTGATGTATCTGACTTTGAGGCTGCTTTAAGGAAGTCAATTGCCCTGACTGTCGAGATCTCTGCGCGCAAGATTCCTTCGTCGGTTTTGCAAGAGTGGTCCAATCTGTCTGGCAACCGGTTCCAGGAGTGGGTTACAAAAACTTTGGGCTGGAAGGTTGACGAGACTACGGTAGAAATCCCTGCCAACAAGGAGAATGAAGCCAAGCCAGTTGTGACTTCTGAGACTTTGAGGTTTGACCAGCTTAGCAGACAAATCAAGCGTGCATACGAGACAAAATAGGCGGCGTGAAAAGAAAAAGAAAGACTGAAAAAAATAACTAATCAATGTTTTGTAAAATTATCTTCCATGTTTGTCTTGCCTTCATTCGTCACATGGGCTTAGATGGGTATACATATCTGGGCTGCTAGCACTGGTTACGCATTTATCAGGAACAGGGAAAATCATTATAGAAAAGCGAAAAGAATGGATTTCAAATAAGTTGCAGATGATTGATGTTTGTGATCATGAATGTACGATTGTTGGTCATGATGGATCTGTAGTGCTTTGAAACGTTTTGGGGGAGTCTAGTAGAGCTCGAGTAGGTTTATAGAGAGTGAGCACGTTATGATATAATAAATGTTGATGTGAAGCAAGCTAATCTACCTAATGGCTCTAATTAGCTTGCAGGCAGACTTGACTCAAGAGATCAGGCCTTGAACATAACCAGTATACCAATGTGTAAAAATCAAGATTTGACACCTGCTGGTGTTTAGTGCTAGCTTTACTGTGGTCTGCTTTCAAATTGGATTTTGGGATCTCAACTAAACCGGACGTAATGTTTTTTGCAAGGCCTTTCATGTATTCCGGAAAAAAAAACTCTGGAACTCAGGAGTTTTATGTGACCATAGCGTACATCGCGTACATACCAGATTGAAGAATTGGATTCAATGGGCCATACAATGAGTGTGCTCAAAATGTTTGGAAACTGGTTAAGCGCAAGCAAGCTCAACCTTCCAGCAGCGGGTGGTCTGCTCGATCTTCAGCCATGCCAAACTGTTTTGGCCGGTGAAGTGTAACAGAAGTATTAGCTACTGGTGGCTATGTCGAGCTCAAAACTCTCAAATGCCTATGAATGCTCTATCTTTGATCTAGCTTAAGGTTCACTGCTTCTTCAATTTCTCAACTCTAGATTTATAACGAGACGTCGCAGCATGAACAAGTATCACGCCCAAGACTGCCCAACTGAATTCAGTTCACTCTAACCGGACATCAACAGAAACAAATCAGTAGACCCGGCTCTGAACTTTCCCTGTGGTTGCCAATTACAGGACCAGGCGTAGAGCATTACTACCGGTAGACCAACAGGTGGTGACGCGAGGCGCCTTTGACAATACGGTTTACTATAGTCTAAATGGCTAATGGCAACTATCACCTGTTTGATAGAGCTATAAACGGATTTCAGTACAACTGACAAACAATCGGGTATAGCCTATAGTTCTATTGGGCAACAATACCAAATTATTGTAAACGTCAGCTAGATCATGAGTTGTTGTTCCCTGGAGAACAAGTAGCCTGTTCACGTCTAAGAATTCCAAGCGTGGCCTCTGCTTACCTGGTAAGGTTGTGGGCAATCACAAAGTAGTCCATTATAAAGTAGTCCGTTTTCATCGACTTGCGTTTTCATCGACTTGCCGTTAATGAACTCGAACACGGTTAAAGGTAAGGCCTTGCAACTCGTGCGCTCTAAGAACACAGCGTTGCTCCATGTAACCTGCCATCACGTTGTATTGATAACGAGTTTTTTTCCAAGCACCAGGAGCTATTTGAGTTTTATTGAAATAATGAAAGTTCTCAGTAGTAAGAGTATGCTTACCCAAGCGATGAGGTTTCTGTCAGCTGGCGCGGGCGGCATTGAGCAAGATCTCGTCGCTACATTATTCGTGCACGAATAAGTCCCGCAATCACCTTCAATGAAGCGCACACTGAACGTCATGAGTTTCATGTGAACTTAGAATGCAAGTACAAGAGCATCGGGTGCGAAAGTTTGAGCAAGGTTTTGGTTACAACGTTTCGGTAGCTTAGTTTGACAATGATCGGATGTTAAACCTACCGATGCCGGCGAAATCTAGTGCCGATGCACCCGCAAAGATTATCACCGTATACCTAACACGCCTAGCATACTCAGTATATCTAGTTTAAATAACTACCCGATAAGTGGCTTCAAGTAAGCCTGCTACATGTTTGTAGCAAACCAGCGGTCTTGCTGTTCTTCTTTTCATACACCAGGACAGCACTAAAGAAAGGCTTGGTCAAGGGCCTATATAAAAAAGTTTCTGGAGAGGCTTTAGAAAGTCCGTAAAAAGTCCGTAAAGTTTCTTGAATACCTGTAAACGCTCTTGAAAAAGGAAGCTTTTGCCGCACCCAATTGCCAGGTAAAACTATCACGTGCCTCGGCGATATTGCAAGATTGAGGCCATGATATTTCTCAAAATCTCCTTTCACCTCCTCCCCATCCCCTCTGCCTTAGGATTCTGCTTCCTATGCTGAGCCATCTATATTCTGGTATTTGCCGTCTCTTCCCTTATTCTGCGCCAGAATCTACTCTGTATATTGTGATCTAATCAACCTCCACACCCTTAGTCTCGTCCGGCGCCTTTGCTTCCGCCTTTAAAGCTTTACAATTACAACGATTACTGTGAACACCGCTACTCAGCAGCCTGAGGCCGTCTCTAAAGGCCCTATGCTTGGGTCACGGCGGACCAAGGCATGCGAGCACTGCCGCTTACTGAAAGTGCGTTGCATTCCCTCCGATCCGGTGTTCCTGGACAAGCCGTGTGTACGCTGTATCAGAGGAAATCACAACTGCGTGTTCCATGTCGGCCCTCGCAGACAAAAGAAAAAGACCGTCAGGTAAGTTTTTTCCTTCTGGATTTTTATTTGATAGTGCTGTGCGTGCTGTGCTCGGAAGCGATGCTACTGCTCGACCTCCAGGCTTTGATTGGTGTGGCTTATTCTTATTTGTGTGTGGTTTGTTGCCGAAATGCCGACTTCTTTAGTGCCCTTCGGCCTTCATCACCCGTACCCTGTTCATGCCTCTGTGTCGAAACTCTTATCTCAATGCTAACTCTATAGTCGCGTGGCGCTGCTGGAAAAGAAGCTGAAAATTATGTCTGCCGCCTTGAGTCAGAAAGAACTGTTCGACGCTCGGCCAACATTTTCCAAGGATCTTCAAGCCTCCGACTATGAAATTGTTCCCAAAACAAGCGATAAACCTTCTTCACCACTATCTTCAATAGCGTCCACACCTCTCGATCTCTACGATTTACCCAATGATTACAACAAAGACGACCTTCGACTGTCAAAAATTCCCATTCCCAGTGCAAATGGACTGCCCAGCGCTGACAATGTACTACAATCACGCAGCAACATGCTCACAGTGAAAAAAAAGCTAGCTAGCTTATGGAAATTGATGACAATTAGCTCTTCTGACAGGCTCGCAGACGTGGAAAATAAGCCCCGCGTAAAGACTCTGTCATTTGAGAACGATGTCGTTTCAACAGGAGTTATTTCGCTGGCCCAAGCCGAGCATAGGCTGGAACTCTACCGAACAATATACTACATTCCATATCCGCTGATCAAGATTCCGGAAAACCAATCCATCGACTCGTTTAGAAGGGAGTCTCCTTTGCTGTTCATGACAATAATGGCTGTAACATCAGCAGGTGTGAAAGGGCAAGAGCGACGCCAAGAATGCTTTACTCTGTTCAACCAGGTCACCGACAGCATATTATACGAATGTATGGCACTAGGGAACAGGAGGCTGGAGCTTCTGAAGTGCCTCATTCTTCTTAACTTGTGGAGTAACTCACCAGAAACCTATAGGCATCAGAAGAGCCACGTACTCACTCATCTGAGTGTAGTCCAGGCTATGGATCTGGGCCTGGGAGGAACTCAGGCTGATACTCAGACTCATGCAGGAATCTCGTACGACCGCATCCTACGGCCTTACAATCTGCTCAATCCTCGCACACTCGAATGCCGCCGGCTTTGGCTTGCAGTGTACATTTCAAACATAAATGTCTCTATTGTTACCCGGAAGCCCGTGTGCTCTATATGGTCTCGATACACGGAAGAGTGTTGCGATCTCCTTGAAGCTTCAGGGCGACCTGAAATAGACACGCAACTTGCTGTTCTAGCAAGGCTGTACAATTTACACGAAGAAATTTCTAGTTGCTTTCATGGCGATTTTACTGGCCCTCCTGATATCAACGACCCGCGTACGAGATGTCTTGTACGATATTTTGAACACAAACTGCTGGAAATGTCTAGCAGAGTGAATCTTTCATCGACAGCACAGTCATCGGCCTTGTACCTTATTCGAATCTATCTCCATGAATCTGTCATGCATACTCCAGTGACGACGCATCTTGCGCGAGTCCCATTCTCAGAATTTGGCCTTGCGATTGGATCTATAAATATGACCATTCATACAGCACAGGCAGTGCGATGGTGTTACTACAGCTCGGTCAAGGCGCTTGAGATTATGGCGGAACAGCCACTAGAAGCATTGGCGGTGATGCCAATGTTTTCCTACGCGCGCATGGCATTCTGCGCGTCAACACTGCTGAAACTGCGAACGCTGTACTTGACCACGCCCAATTTTTACCAAATTTGTGTAGTCAACGCAAGTGCCTTGGATCCAATCGATGTCATTATGCAAAAGCTGGAGATTGTGATTGAGAATCATCCGTTTGCCAACTTTGCAATCAACTTTAGCTTTGTTCTTCATGTCTTGATATGCCATTTTGATCGGCAAGTGGACGCCGTGTTACATCCAAAGTCCTCAAAGGAGGGTCAGACGGAAACAGCAACGGAAACAGGAAATCACAGTGGGCAAAGCGATAGTCAGCAGCAGAGGAACTCATTTTCAAAGCGGGAAAGCTCAATTGCGCCGTCGTTGCTCGATTTGATCAAAGGCCCGACCTCAAGTGCATCGCAAAGTGTACCAAAGAATGCGCCACCCGCTAGCGTTTTAATCAATTCTCCCTCGCCAAAAACAACCGCCACGTCTGCCACTTCCAACCATCATTATGACGGGCAAAGTAGACCACCTTCACTGATAATGGCGCCCACTTACGACAACCACAATAATAATAATTACAGCAACAACAACGGAAATACAACATCATTTTTACACCGATCAAACTCAAATTCATTATCTCCCATGAATCAATCCATCATTACTCCTTCCTCCTCATCTTCCAAATTCCAGCATGCGAATTATGCCGAAATGTCGCAAGGCTTGCCTTTAGATATATTGTCAAGTGTAGCGACCGACTCGTTTCTGCAAAACCGACTAAAAGAAGGCAGTTCCACCAATCTTAGCTCAAATTCTAACCCCAACTTGGATTCAGATTCTAGACCGAATCACTTTGATCAGGTAGGATGCAGAGCAGAAGCGCAACCAACCGGGCCTGATTGTCAACTTTGTAAATCGTCAAACTCACCAGGCTCTGGAACTTCTATGACGAATGGAACAAACGCCAATCTAAACGCGAACGCAAATGAAAATGGCGTAAATAGAATTAACGCAATCAATGGATCAAATGGACCAAAAGGTGCAAACTCGAACATTAGTGATACCAGGGATCCTCAAAATAAACAAACCCAGAACAGCGTTAACGTCTCAAGAACTGCCTCGGTATCCTCATCCACCTCATTCACCACCAAGAAGGCAGCAGGAATCACCGGTGACCTACTATCAAAAGCCGACATCAAAACAGATCCCACTACTTCCATTCAACAACACCAACAATTGAATCAACAAACTCAAAACAGCAACAACACCATGAATATCGATGCCCTAAATGCCGAACCACAAATGTCTTCAGACTTGGAGTACCCTGACTGGCTAATGGCAGACGATTATTGGAAAGAATTGGTACCAGGTATTGAGGCTATATCTGGGTTTGACTTGTATTAACGCTTCTATCAAACATAACTTAACAATTATGATTGAAATATTGTGTTGATTGATACTGAGCCATAGATAGATATTTTTTGTGCTTGCTTTATAAATTGATCTTGCTTTGATCAAGATACACACACCTACGAACACGTAAAACTATATGTGGATAATTATAAAGTATATTTGAATGGTAAGTTTACGAGTTTTTTTCAAACTTGCCGCTCGCGAGCTTGACGAGCTTGACGAAAGGAGTGAAATGCAAAGTATCTACATATTATAAAAGCACTACGTGAACAATTCGAGCTCTGAAATCAAAAGATACATAAATATACATAAGGGAGAAAGGCCATACATTCACTATAGATCTAGACTTGTTAGCTGCTACATCATTGTACTACTCTGAGCAACGCATGCGTGCATTGATAGATGGTAGTAAACTAGGTCTGAAGACTAGGGCTGTAAATCGGATTTGTAGATTTAGATCTGACGAACATCAAGATCAAGTCTATTTGCTTGGTAATAACTTGCTCTTGTATGAACGCAACTTGGAGGAGAAAAAAAGCTAGTCTCTGAAACTCAGAATTTGTTGAAAGCTTTAAAAAGATCTCGAATGATTCTCAAATTAGAAAAACCTTGAAAAGAGCTTCTAAAAATTAAAATTCTCTACTATTATACGTATACAACCCGATTCCACCATCATGCTGGGTTAGCCCATGTATACCGATCCCGCTCCCAATTCACTACTCCCGTATCAACAATACTTTCCTTCTTGGCCTCGTCATCTTTGGACTTTTGAATCTTGGCAAGAGCTGCCGTGTATTCGTGCTCTACTAGCGAGGTGGCTACACCTAAGCCGTCTGGATCCTTGTCTTCATCGAGCGGTGGCTCCAGTTCCAGCTCTGCTGCTGCTGCAGATGTTGCGGCCCCAAGATTTGCAAGATTGAATTGCCAGTTCAGCCGTGCTTGCCTTGCTCTAGCACGTTCTGCTTGTGCATCTTCTTTGGCTTTCCATTTTTGAATCAGCTTGGCACGCTGATGAACATAGTCAACGACATTGAATTTCTTTTTGGTTTGTGATTTCAGGTCAAAAGAGTCTGGCAAATGTTGCTGTTTTTGTGAATGTTGTTTGTTGCTGTTGTTGTTGTTGTTGTTAAGGGAGGCTATTGGCTTGCCGGCTACGAGGTCTAGTTTGTTGATAGATTGAGGGGACACATTTACTGAGTTTACACTACCGTTTTCTGCAGGTGCACCCAGTGATAGTTTCAGTGCGAGAATAGGTCGCGCCGGAGTGCCGCCATTTGTGTTAGGAATTGCGTTTGTACCGTTTAAGCCTGAGGTACTTGGTATTGAAGAATCTCGCCTCGCTTGATCTGGATCTTCTGACTTGCCTTCTGTAGTTGAACCACCGGACTTTTCCATCAGTGTGTCCTCTCGCAGTTCATCAGTACGACCATCGGCGTCGTCAGCGTCATCGTCGTCGGGGGCTGCATTCTCGTCGACCTCAATGACGCCTGTCAAGCGACGCAGAGCGTGTTCCGCAAGTTGACCTTCTTGCACAATCATTTCGCGCAGCGCTCTTGGATCTGTTACGCGCTCTGGCAAACTCGGTGTTTTCATAAATGTATGGTCTGGAGGGAACGGCGGCATCCAATTGGGTATGTGAGATCCTCGCTTCTTGTGTGAGGGTATTAGTGAAGCCACATCAGACCCTCTAGAGGACAGAAATAGCTCGCTTGAATCGTGGTCTACGCTAGGAAGCATGCTCAACTCAATATCGGTCCACGCTGGAGGTAAAATAGTGGGCATTTCTCGCTCTTTTTCGCATTCTTCATCGAGAAGACTCAATTGTAGTCCAGATAGATGTAATAAAATCAATGTGTCACCTATGCTCGGGGTAGTTCGTCGTTGTATACGCGCAGCTTTTTTAAGTTCTTCGATGAGGTTACACAGGTATTCTTCGGCCAAAAGAATCAGGTAATCAAACGCGCTATGAGTAACATTGACTTTTCGAGAGTCTAAGAGAGCGGCAATCGCGCGTGAAAAAAGTTCCTGAGATGGGTCCTGAAAGGTTGATGTCATTTCAGAGGTGTTGAGTTCACTCCATAGCGGAGCGCGTGATGACGGGCGCGACTCGGCATGAAGTTTAGGAGAAATGTCGTCATTATCATGATTAGGGGTGGATAGAGGCGGTTCGTGAAGAGGGGATTTTGTAGAGTCGAAAGAGTCAGATGAGTCGGGGGGTTCATTTTTTGGTGTGCCATAAGATGCATAGGCCTTTAAAGGGCTTTGATTTCGTAAGGAGTCGTTACTCATATTTTCGGATAAATCGTTAATATTGCTGAATTCATTGCTGCTGTGGATTTGAACAGACATTGAGCAGGTTTGAAGGCGACCAAGCTAAATCACGAAGACTGGCTTTGGCAGTTCGAGGTGATGTTTCGCGTCGATGGCGATAGGCAAGACGTTTTGACAAACTTATTGAGCGGGGGCAAATGTAGCAAGACTTTCAAAGAGGCCGATGACTGTGTAGCATGAGCGGGCAGAGACAGCCGGCAAAAATAGAAATGTTCAAAGTCCAAATTGGCGATGTGTTTTGTGTGAAATTGGTGGAGGAGTTTTTTTGGACCTTCCACAACATCCCAAATGTCACACACCTCTTGTCTAGCTATTAAAGGCGGGTAACTAATATAGAACTTACAGCTTCAGTAAATCCAAGTGCTATGTTATATGCAGGAAAAATAGCTTGGTTTCGTCTCAAGCAACGAAATAGCTATTTTTCGGGAACATCAGCTAAAACAACTTTGTGATTTTATTTCATCTGCTTCGTGTAGCCTGGCATTGCTTCTGCAATTGACACACCCTCTACTCTGTGACTCCCTCGCAGCGCTGAAAGCTTTCTAAGTCAACTTTGTCAGGTTTCTCTCAGACTCCGTGAATTTTTCGACTATCTCGTGAGGTTGAGCAATTGGTATTCCTACGTCCTGTACACGCTCTTTCCAAAGTTCATGAACCCAATATTGGTGCTCTCCTAAACTCCAGTGTGAAAGCTGTATTTCACCTTTACGTTTATACACGGGATTACAATATACGACATATGATGGAATATGCAAGGCTAGAGTTCGTCGAGGCAAACACGCCGCCGTATCAGCATCTTGAATAAATAATGCCATTATCAGATGACTCTTAACTACAATATATTAAATTTCGTTTGCTAATAAAGAGACAGCTTAATCCTGGTGAAGAACCTCGTAAGTGGTAGAGTTCTTAGGAGCCTTCTTGTTGGCAATCTTAACGCTACCCAGCTTCTTCTCAGAGTAGGCCTTGGCGTAAGGGTTGAGTCTGAGCAGAATCTGCTTGTTCTTAAGAGGGTTCTTCTTGAGAACGTTCTCTCTCTTCTGTCGTCCCTCACCAGCGGGTCTAAGGACGGTCTGGATCTCGGAAGAGTTGATCAGACGGGTAACGTCAGAGTTGGCAAGGATCTGGGAAGGCAGAGTAAAGCCAGACTTAGCGGAAGGAGTGGACTCAGTTCCCCAGATGTTGTCGAGGAGAGAAATGGCAGACTCGGTCCAGATGACGAAGCGACCAAGATGGGCACCAGGGGCAAGCTGGAGGAGAGAAAGAGAGCGGACGTTAGAGGTCTCAACACCAGGAACGTTGCGGAAAGCCTTGACGAGTCCCTTGTCCTCACCGTAGACTACCAGGGGTCCCTTGCGTTGAGTGTGACGGCGGCCTCTTAGCTTACCCTTACCAGCACGGAGCTTCTTAGAAGCAATGACCTTTGAGACATCACGGTTGGCACCAATGGCCTTGAGGACAGCAACAGCCTCCTTGGTTTTGAGAACAGACTCAATGTCGTTGGAGACAACGAGGGGAACCTCAGGAATGGTCTCAACACGGTGACCACGTGCAAGAACTAAGGGAGCAACGGAAGAAGCAGCAATAGCGGAGGCAGTAGCATATCTCTTCTGGTTGTGGTTGATCTTGACGTGCCATTTTCTCCAAGTCTTAGTAGGAGCGAAAAGACGACCACCACGGCACATGTTACCGAAAGCAGCCTGACCGGAGCGGTGAGTACCACCACCACCGACACGGGGAATACGGGCAACAGCACGACCGGTACCCCAGGAGACAGCAGAGGTCTGCTCACCAGCGTTGGAAGCGACAGCGTAAGCCTGACGCTTGTTCTTGGCAACACCAACCCATACAGAGTGGACAATATCAGGACGGATAGGGGCCTTGAAAACGGCGGGGAGGACTACGGTAGACTTGGTTGTCTCTCCAGCAGTGGAGTAGACAGTGACTTGGGGGCGAGCAACAGACATTGTTGTGATGGTCGAACGGTCTTTGATGTCGAAGTATGAGGAACAGCGTTAAGGGATCAGAGAAGATTTTTCCCATGGTGCATACGATGCGAAAAATTCATCATTATAAAAACCCTAGCACTAGGGCTTTCTGATAGAGTGCATTGTGACTGCTATCTTTTTTTGCAAAATTAAGGGCTAGGGCAATTCTACACGTGATGTTTGCCTATCTCCTGACTTATGACTTTCAACTTAGTACCTACTCCGCATTGCGACGCATAGAACCGCTGATCTTTCCATTTGAGTAACCCATACCCACACCACCAGAGGCTCGTGGTGGTATATGGCGGCGTGCACAGGGCACAGGCAAAACATGCACCTTAGCACCGTCTATTAGCGTCTAAACCACAGGAAACAAACCTTCTGCTGAAAGACCTGAGAATGAGTTAAATAGCCGGTATTTGGCTGTTTCTCCTCAGTTTACCTACCTCTTTTCTTGTTTATTTTACTTTTTATTAAATTCATTTTAATCCATTTTCTTAGAGTTGCTACACTTTCTTGCATACATTGATCGGATAACATGTCCTCTCAGCAGCTAGAACTTCCAGGAACGGGTGTCATCAAGACCGATCCCTATCTTGAACCCTTTGCTCGCGATATCGCCAGACGCTACGCAATCACTCAAGACTGGATTAAACGACTGGACCAAGATGAGCAAGGCCTCCTCAAATTCTCGGAAGGCTACAATTACTACGGATTTCAAGTCAACCCCAAAACGAATGCCGTCACTTACAGAGAATGGGCCCCGAACGCAATTGGAGCGTCACTTGTGGGTGAATTCAACAATTGGGATCGCAATGCCACCCCTTTGAAAGCTAATGACTTTGGCGTCTGGCAAGTCACAATCCCAGCAAATGCTGATGGCACTGCACCCATTGCACACAATTCAAAGCTCAAAGTCTCTCTCAAGATTCCAGGGGGTGAAGTGATTGAGCGCATACCTGCATGGAGCAAGCGAGTGGTACAGGACTTGAATGTTTCTCCTATTTATGAAGCTGTCTTTTGGAATCCGCCAACACAGTACGTATGGAAGCACAAGAGCCCCCCAAAGCCCAAGGCCGTCAAGGTGTATGAAGCCCATGTTGGAATCTCGTCCCCGGATGGCCGTGTAGGTACCTACAAAGAATTTACTCAAAACGTGCTTCCCAGAATCCACAAATTGGGTTACAACACGCTTCAGCTTATGGCAATCATGGAACACGCCTACTATGCTTCTTTCGGATACCAAGTCACTTCCTTTTTTGCTGCTTCTTCAAGGTACGGTCCACCCGAAGACTTGAAAGAGCTCATCGATACTGCACATGGATTGGGTATAACTGTGCTCCTAGATATGGTTCATTCTCATGCTAGCAAGAACGTGCTTGATGGTATCAACAGCTTTGATGGCACAGAGTACCAATACTTTCATGCTGGAACTAAGGGACAACATGGACTTTGGGATTCCCGTCTTTTCAACTACGGAAAGCACGAGGTTCTCAGATTTCTGTTGTCCAATCTACGGTTCTACATTGATGAATATCACTTTGATGGATTCAGATTCGATGGAGTAACAAGCATGCTATACACTCATCACGGAATCGGAACAGGGTTCTCTGGCGGCTACCACGAGTATTTCGGACCTAATGTGGACGAAGAAGGAGTAGTATACTTGATGCTGGCCAACACCATGCTGCGCCAGCTGAACCCCAATATTATAACTATCGCTGAAGATGTCTCAGGCATGCCTACCTTGTGTGTACCTGTTGACATTGGTGGCGTAGGATTCGACTACCGTCTTGCCATGGCCATTCCTGATATGTGGATAAAGCTTGTTAAAGAAACGAGCGACGACCAGTGGGACATGGCAAACATTTGCTTCACCCTCACTAACCGCCGTCATGGCGAAAAGACCATTGCATATGCAGAATCCCACGACCAAGCACTTGTGGGAGACAAGACCCTCGCATTTTGGCTTATGGACAAGGAAATGTACACTCACATGTCTGTCCTTTCCGAGCCCTCCGACATTATCAACCGCGGCCTGGCGCTCCACAAAATGATTCGGTTCCTCACTCATACTCTTGGTGGCGAAGGATGGCTGAACTTTGAAGGCAACGAGTTTGGTCATCCCGAATGGCTGGATTTTCCGCGCGCTGGAAACAATTCGTCTTTCCATTACTGTCGACGACAGTGGAATCTCGTTGACGACAAAAATCTCAAGTACAAGTTCCTCAACGAATTCGATGCTGCCATGGAACACACCGAGTCCAAGTATAACTGGCTGTCTGCGAATCAGGCGTACATTTCCTTAAAACACGATAGCGACAAAATCATCGTTTTCGAGCGTGCCGGTCTCTTGTTTGTCTTTAATTTCCACCCTACCAACTCTTATTCCGACTACCGGGTGGGCGTAGAGGTACCGGGAGCTTACCGCATTGTGCTGGATACTGATAGCAAAGAGTTTGGAGGGTTTGATCGAGTTGATCATGACAAGACAAGATGCCTCACTTCGCCTATGGAGTGGAACGGCCGTAGCAACTTTCTGCAGCTATACATTCCTTGTCGCACAGCCATTGCTCTAGCCCTTGAGTAAATCAAGTCTTCCAAAAGTTTAAATAAAGAGAAAAACAAGGACCTTGAGCAAACTGACTATAATTGCCATATCAAACATGAATCGAGATAATTATACTTTCGATAAATACATTTGTGAATATCCAGAATAGCTTTAGTCGCCATATAAATCAAAAAATTTCTGTGCACCTCCTTACTTCTTCGTAACTCATTTATTTTTATGTTTATATGTTTACGTCACATCAAATGTCACATCGGTTCATGACTTATTTGGGGCCAATCATGTTCTCAGGACGAACCCACTGGTCAAATTCCTCAGAGGTAAGAACACCCAGTTCCATGGCAGACTCCTTCAGGGTGATTCCCTTCTTGTGTGCGTTCTTGGCAACCTTGGAGGCAGCGTCGTAACCAATCTTGGGGTTGAGAGCAGTAACAAGCATGAGAGACTCCTTCATGAGCTGCTCAATTCTCTTTTCGTTGGCAACGATTCCCTCAACACAGTGGACGCGGAAAGATCGCGCACCATCGGCAAGCAGGCGGATGGAAGAAAGCAGGTTGGAGATCATGACAGGCTTGAACACATTAAGCTCGAACTGGCCAGAGGCTCCAGCGAAAGTAATGGTAGAGTGGTTACCAAAGACCTGGGTGCAGACCATGGTAAGGGCCTCGTTCTGTGTAGGGTTGACCTTACCAGGCATGATTGAAGAACCGGGCTCGTTCTCAGGGAGATGAAGCTCGCCGTATCCACATCGAGGACCAGATCCGAGGTATCTAATATCGTTGGCAATCTTGAAGAGAGAAACAGCAACAGTGTTGAGGGCTCCAGAGGCCTCAACGATGGCATCGTGAGCAGCAAGAGCCTCGAACTTGTTGGGGGCAGTGAAAAACTGCTCTCCAGTGAGCTTGGTAACAGCTTCAGCTACAGCAGAATCAAATCCGATTCTGGTATTGAGACCGGTGCCTACGGCGGTACCGCCCTGGGCAAGGAATCTCAAGCGAGGGAGAGTATCCTTAACACGGTTGATACCGTTGGCAATTTGCGCAGCGTAACCAGAAAACTCTTGGCCAAGAGTCAAAGGTGTGGCATCCTGAAGATGGGTACGGCCAATCTTGATGATGGAAGAAAACTCCTTGGCCTTGTCATCGACAGCCTTGTGCAAGGCCTCGAGAGAAGGAATTAGCTGCTTGGTGATTTCCAGAACGGCAGCAATGTGCATGACGGTAGGGAAGGTATCGTTGGAAGACTGGGACATGTTGACATGATCATTGGGGTGAACAGGGGTCTTGGATCCCAGCTTGCCACCAAGAAGCTCAATGGCACGATTAGAGATGACCTCGTTAGAGTTCATGTTTGACTGGGTTCCGGAACCGGTCTGGAAAACAACCAAGGGAAAGTGATCTGATAGTTTTCCCTCTAGCACCTCAGTTGCAGCTGTCTGAATGGCCTCAGCAACCTTGGGGTCAAGACCGTAAGTCAAGTTGACAGTAGCAGTGGCCTTCTTGAGGATGCCAAAGGAACGGATGAGAGGTTCTGGAAGACGCTCACGGGCTCCACCAATGTCGAAGTTCTGGAGAGAACGCTGAGTCTGGGCACCCCAGTATACAGAGTCTTCGACCTCAATGTCACCAAAGGCATCTTTCTCGATTCTCTTGCCGAAAGCAAAAGCAGAAACAGAGAACTGTCTGCGAGTAGAGTTAAGAGCGGAGGAAGAGGCAGCAATTCGTCGCAACATAGTGAGTAAATTCTAGTTCAAAAATGGATCTGATGATTGTCAGTTTGGGGTGATCTATATAATAGTATTTTGCTGCTATTCAAACTGAGTGAAACACTGCACTTACTTGAATCTTCAATTGGCACCAATAGGTTTGAAGAGGGAAGAGAAGAAGAAGGAAAGAGATTTCTTCAAAGGGTTCGTGGGGAAATTTAAAGCATGGTCCAGCCAATTCTCGGCGACAACTATCCGGAAATCTACGGGAGACTTTTTTAACCAATCAGAGGAGGTTTGCGGTAAAAGATTGGTCTCCGGGTATACAGGTAATCAGCGGCACTTATGTTTGAAAGCATTATGTGCATGTCGAGTAATGCTGATACTATAATTAGGTAATACCGATCTAAGCACATGGAAAAAAACAGGAAACTGTGGAGATGGTTTTGTTTCTGCAAGGGCCACTTCCTAAAAGCGTTCAAGCTGAAGCTCTAAGGGTTTGAGAAAGGTTCAAAGAGAAGTTTAGCACATAGGTTCTTTTGACTTGCTCGCTTGCTTGAGCTTTTTGCTATGGATCAATTACAGGCACATTAATACATGCAACTCAAAGGATGGGATTATAGAACTCAAAAGACTCTCAAAAAGTCATCCCAGGTCGCTGTCTTGATAGCTTCATCAAAGAGACACCCCAACTCATTCTCATGCATGAGATCCCACGGCGAGTACTTTGACTCCCTCAAGAGATCAAAGCTTTCTCGGTTGTGGTTTGCGCCGGCCCTGCTTATTTTTTTGAGCTCTACGTAGGCTCTTTCTCGTTCATGATACTCTTCTTCTTCTTCCTTTTCTTCGTGTTCTTCTTTTTCTACTTGTTGTTCTTCAAACTCCTCAGATCCTCTGTATTGCAATTGGTCCCGCCGCTGGTCCTCATTAGCTAGACCTAGACCTACCAAGCCTGCTCGTTGCGCAGGAGGCCCAGCTTTCCAGAAATACTTGTGGGGCCGCCCACACGTTCGAGTCGGGTGCGCAAGTAGGCACGTGAGGCTGAAGTATTTGCCGGTCCATTTTGAGCCAGAGACGGCGACCTGGTCGCCATAGCGGGCAAGCTCGTAGTAGTGGTGCTGGCAGCCTGGGGGCGTAAAGTTTCCTATACCAGCGTCGCAGGCTTGCGAGACGGAGTAGAGTGGAGGAACGTAGTACATCATGTTGAATTGGAAAGCAGGTCCATGCTCCCGAAAAGAATAAAAGCGAAAGCGAATGAGCAGAATTACCGTAGACTGGATAAGTCTAGTCTAGATATACTACTGAATATCGATCAAAATAGAAAGCAGGACTTTCGTTAGACAAAGAAGAGTGGAATTTATTTCACAAGAACTGGAAGTATTCTAGCTTTATCTTGATGAATATTCAATGGCGCGAAATCATTCGAGGCTTCAGTGGTAGCGGGCCACATGGTCGTGGTAAGCCCACCAGGACTACTACTTTTACCATGTGAAAACAATGCTCACTCAATAGAGGGCTTGTGACTATTGCGTTGCTCAGGCCTGTCAACGTCTCTGATTCTCGAGCAAATCTTGATTTTAAACAGTGCCTGTAATCTTTTTTCAAACATTTTGGCAATGCTTTTCGTAAAATAGTAGCATAATGTACATTTTGGACCTTGGACGAGTTAGAAGACCCAGAGAACTTACACCATCTACCAGTAAATTAGGCACAACAAAGGACATTGTCAACCTGCTTTGTTTCTTCGTACATGCTTGAAAAGAGGTCGTTCAAGAATTAATCGCATCCAAGATATACTATACATGTACAAAGAGTAAATGCTAGAGAACGTTGCAGGAAGGAGATCTTCGAATTTGAAGTTGGAAGGAACGAAATGCGCAACTGAACTTTAATATTTACACTTTAGAAGATGAATACAATAAAATATGTTGGCACCGTCTCGCCGGTACCTCTACTCCAAATCCCAGCCATCGTCGCTATGAGTCTTGCTCCTCACAAGATCCAGGTTATCGTCAATGTCATTCGCGTTGACATAACTATCGTCATTAACATCACGGTCATAATTATCATCATTGTCATCCTCGATTTGATGCCTCTTCAAATTGGCAGGTTCTTGGTCTAGCTTTTTGGCATGACTAGGAGTGTCTGCGTCATTTTGCTCCACTTCTTCATCTAGCTCCTCTTCTTCGTCTTCTTCGTCGCTAGAGCCAAATTGTCCACCGTTTGTCATTTGTTCAGAAACGTAGCGTGAAAATTTGTCCGAGCCATCTTCAGGTGCATCTCGCCTGCTGTCTTTGTCAATATAATTTTCTTCGTCTGACTTGAGGTAGTAATCATCTTCAACCTGCAGCTGACCATCTGCCTCCTCGCCTCCATATGTATCGTCCAACTCAATTGGTTCCTCATCGTTTCGAAGTATAATTGCGTTTGGGTTGATATCGACAGGAGCTTCTTCTGCACGCTGCCCACCGAGAATACAGTTGTATTGTTCGCGAGTACGAGCCAGGGTGTCAGAAACATAATCGGTCCATTCAGAGTCCTCAACACATTTCCCAACAACAGGACTGATAGATTCTGGGTTGTAGACAGCGGCAAATTTCACGACCTCCTCAGAGATCAAAGTGAGATGACCCATGTACCCTAAGCGACAATTGTGTGATTTGACATATTCCGCGCAATTCTCTTGGGCCTCGCAGATGCGGTGAGTTAGCCTACCTTTCTCAAACAGGTAAATGGCAAGGAACCTATTGTAGCCCTCAGTTATCGAGCCATTGAGTACTTGTTGGACGACATCAAACACGACATTGTGCAGAAAGTTGTTCCAAGGAAATCGGAAAAACAGGTCCAAGACGTGGGTGAGAATTTGGTTGTCAGCTAAAGAGATTTTGAGTTTATCGCCGACTACTGGGTCAGCTCTCAGTTCAGATTCCAGTTTAGGGGTTTCATTTTCATTATTTGTATCATCGTGCTCGTCCTCAAGCGCAACTTTGCTCGAATTTTCGCTATCATTTTCTGTTTCGTTCTCACCCGCAGCCGTGCTAACGGTTTTGGTCTCCTCAGTACTAGGACTTTTGTTCAGATGAAAACTGTTCATATTTTCTACAAGAGGATCAACGATGCTTTGTATAGACATATGATTGTCAGTATCATCTTCACCTTCTTCAGACTTTGAAACGCCATCTTCGGCTTTGGCAATTTTAACATACAACTCGGGGTATTCAGGAGGAGGATAACCACCCTGCGATTCAGCAATATGCTTTCGGTAGCGGATTCGCTCTAAATCTCGCTCCCGCACTATTGACTCACCATTGTCATCATTCAGGAGCGCCATATTACTACAGTGCAGAAGCTCAGCCACTAGTTCACAAATCTTGAAGCGCTCAAAACCCAGTGGTTCAATTTCACCAAACGGGGTTTTCAGGATCTCATTGTGTTTCCTGTTAAGCATGGCTGTAAATTGAGGCATATTTTCGGAGAATATCTTGACCATAGGGCCAAGATAAATGGGGTCACGCGTAGTGGGGGGATGAGACTTAAGCGAGACATGCACAACGGGGATCGCATCGTAATCTGAATTGTTTTTTCGTATTATTTCAATGACAACACCTACTCCAGTAGACAGCCCAGTGCCGCCGTGAAGCATAAGTCGAACAAGTTCTCTAACGCACGGGCCACTAACAAGCTCTCTCGAAAGCTCGTTGGGACCAATAGTGGTGTCGTCAGAATTTGAATTGGCCGATATAGTAACGAAGGCTTTCAGAAAGTCACCTGCAGCAGACTGAATAGAAGAGGGTACTTTCGGGTCCAAAAAAGATATAAGGGAAGGCACTAGTCGCTGATGCTGTAAGAACTCAATAATTCCTGTTGAGTTGTCGGGCTTATCAGAGGAAATGACCTTCAGCAAGAAATCGATAAGCGGAGGGTTGTCAATATGCTTCAGAAATTTTTCAACAAAGTTTTTCTGACTTTTGATGTATGAGATGGTCTCCTCAGTTTTCTTGTCGAGGAGGTGTTCATTGATTTTGGTAAAATAGGCAGCATGGGTCATATCGATGGGGGATGGAAAGTCTAAAATAGTCCAGATTTCATCCATGAGTACGGGGCTCTCCACAAGAGCTTCAGTTATAAGCCATACGTCTGAAGAAAGTATATCCGAAGCGAGGTTCGCAAAAAATAGGGTTGATGAATTGTCATCATCATTGAGTTCCTCATCGCTATCATCCAGGATAATGATAGACTCAGAATGAACGTCTTTACTATTGACCTGGCTGGTTTCGCTGTCAATAGCACCATCTTCAAGTAAAAGCTCATTGGAGTCAACAGGTGAAACTTTGACCATGTCGTGGGGGAGATCATCGTCTTGGTCTTTATCCTCTTGTGTGCTTTCGGAGTTAGTTTCTGAGATTTTGTACTTTACATTGGCTTGATCTCCAGGATCAGGCGTGCCGTCTTTAGACTCATTGGTTTTAGCGCTCTGACTCGTTCCAGAGGTCAGAGAAAAGTCTTGTCGCGTAAGATTCGGCTTAGAAACAAATTTCACAAGTTGTTGCAAAACATCTGGTTCTCGCAAGTAATCCACAAGTTTTGTGTTGGAAGCCAGCAGTTCTTGCAAAATGTCGGGCTCCTCGAGAACCTCAATCAAAGTATGATCTGGTCTGCCGAGCAATTTATCGAGGGCCGATATGTTGACCGAATTGTTCCCAATCCTCCAAAATGCCATGACTATCAGATATTAAAACAAGGGCTCAAAAAAAACAGTGGGCGCAAGAAGCTTTATAAGGTGACCCGAGTAAATTTCCCTGGTTTCTTAGCAAAAACTAGCCAACCTCTTGGAAATGTTCAAAGCGAGTTGGCAAGATTTGCTAGACTCTAAAGCTATCGCAGAAACTTTTGGTTGAGCCTATAGATAAGCACAAGAGACAAAGTTCACCAACGATTTCGCACAAACCTCAGACAAAAGATGCTTTGAGGTTGAGCAGACAGTAAAAAGAAGGAAGTCGAAAAGATGAAAAAACGACTATCACTCAACAAGCCCTCTGTAACACAGCTTTGAGCAACGACGAAATGTTATCAGATCAGGCCAACAACGCGGTCTGTCGTAGTGGATTAACCGTTCGTGCTTAATAAAGTTACCCTGAATTTATATATCACCACCACCACTCGGTCACGCCTTGCACTCAAAAGTTTGTATTTGAAAGCAGTTTCACATCCAGATTCACATGACATGACACAGAGGGCGGAAAATCTACATCTATAGACAATAATCTTCTAGCACTCTTCTTGCTCTATTCTGCCAACCTCATTTGCTTCTCAACTCTAGAAAGACTCACTTATTATTGCCAGCACCCACATTGACTATCGAAGCCAACTGATAGTCTCAATTGAACACTCAATTCTAGATACTGCTTTCAAGTGACGACTCTGGAATATGCAAGTGGCTCCTAAATCCTCTCCTGGGAGGATTTCTCGGCTCTTTTCAGTTGCTGCCAGGTAATTACTCTTCTCAATCCTCTTTTTTTGCTCTTGACTGACCAAATTTAGGCTCTTTGTTTACTATGTGATTTTTCTCGTTTGTTGGCAATGCCCTTTTCGCTCCGTTCTCAGCGATTCTTCACCCAGCCTCTGCCACCCGCTACATTTTTTGTTCAGTAAGGCTGACTACTACACGGCTCCTTACTACCAACAGTACGTTTCTCCCTACTATGATCAGTTTGCTGCGCCTTACGTAGAAATCGCTCGCCCTTACACTGAGCGTGCTCAAAAGACGATTTATACTAGAGTGGCTGCTCCTGCTTACGACAAGGGAAATGAGCTTTATGTTTCACACGTCCATCCTGTAGTCTGCAAGAACTCAGAAAAGCTTAAGGTTTTGGCTCAACCAGTTTCAAACAAACTTGCTGAAGTATATCTCCTTCACTTTGAGCCGCTAAAATTCAAGGCTACCGAAGTAGGCAAGCATTATTCTTCGCTGGCTTGGGACTTTTCCAACGCTCACTTCAACCGGTTTAATGCGTACGCTTTGAGCCCAGCTTATTACAAGATTTCCCACTATGCCTACTCATTGGCGCAATACCTAAGAATCCACTTTCTTCCAAAGGCTAGGATTCATACTAAAATTGCAGGTGAAAGAGCCAAAATATATGCGAAGGCCGCTGGAGACGTCGCCTACACGTACTTCAAACTCACATGGAAATGGCTTGTTGGTATCGTATCGCCCAGAGTTACGTCTGTTTACGAGAAAACGATTGAGCCACAGGTTAATAAGATAATCGATAGGATTTTTCAGGACACTGGCAGTGCTTTGGAGTCCGCTATTTCTGGCACTTCCGCTACTCTGCCCGACGCTCCCACTGCATCTGCTACTATTGGCAATTCCGGTGCTAATTCAGAAACTTTTGTAGTTACCGAAAAATCAGCAGAGACTCCTTCTACTCCCATTTACAATACAGAGAAAACTGTCGAACAGGCCACTGGTTATGATCAGGACGTGGGAGATCAAAAACCATCTCAGAATGCCAACCCTCAAAAGCTTGATATTGCCTCTGAACTGAAAATTTGGAAGAAGAGAGTCGAAGAGACTTCCAAAGATGCTACCGAGACCTTCCACAATGAAGTTGCCCTAGAAAAGGAGCGCTTGATCAAGGAAAGCCGCCCTGGATTTACTAAACTTTTGCAGGAGCTATCAAAGTATCAGCAAGAAGGGTTTTCTGGTGTACGCAAGCTCGTCAATGAAATGGAAGCTGTGATTCAAAAGCACGATAAAAATGAAGTTGTTGATGAAGAAGAGTTCCCTTGGACTACAGACACTGTCAATGCTGTCTTCAAAAGTCTTAAGGATAATGTTGAGATAACAAGTGCTGGTGTGAGCAAACACGCCGAAGTTGTTGCTAAAGAAGCACGTAGTAAGACGGAGAGAATTAGGCTTGATACAATTGACGTGCTGGATGAGTTTTCTGACGTCGCTCTTCACGAGCTTGGTCGCAAGATGGTTTCTGATAGCGAAGTCGACACCGCTACTGCCCCTGACGGAAAAGCCACATGGGGTGATTGGAAAGAATTCAGACTTCTCAAAGAAAGTCTTATTCAATCTCGACAGGATCTTGTAGATTACAAAATTCCATTAGAAGACGTGAATGTTGTTCTTCGCCAGGCTACAGACACAGCCAGCGTACTTTCACAAGAGGCCTTGCAATATTTGAAGCACATCAGAGCCAAGGCCGATCATTTATTGATTTTGAAGATGCAGAAGAATAGCGCCAGCAAATTTTCCAAGGGTAAAGAAGCGGATGAAGAAGAGGACTACGATATTATATACTATGATGAATTGGAGGAAGAACCAGTAAAGGAAACTCAATTGGTTGAAAAAGATGTTCCTAAGCCTGTCATAGAGACACAATCTGTTGGGGAGAAAACATTTGAACCTGCTCAAGAGACCGAAACGATTGAGCAAAAAGTCGAGAAAGAATTTGAGGAAATTGATGAAGACGAAGACGACTATGAAGAGGAAGAAGAAGAGGAGGAAGAGGAGGAGGAAGAGGAGGAGGAAGAGGAGGAAGAAGAAGAAGAAGAAGAAGAAGAAGAAGAAGAAGAAGAAGAAGAAGAAGAGGAGGAGGAGGAAAATGATCATGAAGATGCCAGCGACGAAGTACAAGTTAAAAAGGTGAAAGCCCAGGAAGAGGCCAAAATTGACGGTCAGGAATCTGAATCTGAATATCAAAATGTTAGTGAGATCGAAGAGGACGACGATGATGATGAGAATGGTGAGGAACTCGAGACTATTACACGAACACAGACAAAAATGGTCACAGTTACGTCTAGCTCTTATGATTCATCTACTGCTACAGCAGAGTCTTCGGTGCGCGATGAATTGTAAGGACAACTCATTGTGCTGACCGAGTGCGCTGATTTTTCGGTAACTGGCATCATATTTACCTTTCTTCGATTACACTTGCCTACTGTTATTTATCTGTTTTATTTATTTATTCAATTGCTTTTACATGTGTCTCTACATGAGAATTTCACTAAGAACCACTAAAGAGGCTCAAAGTTGTATCATAATTAAAGCGTGGCTCCTCCTCGCTGCTTCAGCGGGCACGAAAAAGCCACGAAAAGCCACTCTTACGAGCCACTCATAATCCTTTCCCATGGCAGCGCCCAACACTTCGACCTTTAAGAAGTCCCAACGCATAGCATGTGATAAACAGCCCTAGCCCTGAACGGCTTTCATGTGAAAAATAAATATGAAAATTTTCTATAAATCCTGTAACTTTTCTTTCCTTCCTTCTCTTTATCCTCCATCATTTTTCAGGACTATACCATATATTACAATGTCTTCTCCTGCTGTTAACTACAAGGTCGCCGATATCGGTCTCGCTGCTTTTGGCAGAAAAGAGATTGAGCTCGCCGAAAACGAGATGCCTGGTCTCATGCAGACCCGTGAAAAGTACGCTGCTGAGCAGCCTCTGGCCGGTGCTCGTATTGCTGGATGCCTCCACATGACTATTCAGACTGCTGTCCTTATTGAGACTCTGGTCGCCCTTGGTGCTGAGGTTACTTGGTCTTCATGCAACATTTTCTCCACACAGGATCACGCCGCCGCTGCTATTGCCGCCGCTGGTGTTCCCGTTTTTGCCTGGAAGGGTGAGACCGAGGAGGAGTACATCTGGTGCATTGAGCAACAGCTGAACGCTTTCAAGGATGGCAAGAAGCTCAACCTGATTCTTGATGACGGTGGTGATCTCACCACTCTTGTCCACGAGAAGTTCCCCGAGCTTTTGGAAGACTGCTACGGTGTCTCTGAGGAGACCACCACTGGTGTTCACCACCTTTACCGCATGCTTAAGGAGGGCAAGCTCAAGGTCCCCGCCATCAACGTTAACGACTCCGTTACCAAGTCTAAGTTCGACAACCTTTACGGATGCCGTGAGTCCCTTGTTGACGGAATCAAGCGCGCTACTGATGTCATGATTGCCGGTAAGACTGCCGTCGTTGCTGGATTTGGTGATGTTGGTAAGGGTTGTGCTATGGCCCTCCATGGCATGGGTGCCCGTGTCATTGTCACAGAGATTGATCCCATCAACGCTCTTCAGGCCGCTGTTTCTGGATACCAGGTTCTTCCTATGGAGGAGGCTGCTAAGACTGGTCAGATTTTCGTCACCACCACTGGATGCCGCGATATTATCACTGGCGAACATTTCTCAGTTATGCCTAACGATGCCATTGTGTGCAACATTGGTCATTTCGACATCGAGATTGACGTTGCTTGGATCAAGGCCAATGCCAAGTCTGTTGTCAACATCAAGCCCCAGGTCGACCGTTACCTTTTGGAGAACGGACACCACATTATCCTTCTTGCTGAAGGCCGTCTTGTCAATCTTGGTTGTGCTACTGGCCATTCTTCTTTCGTCATGTCTTGCTCTTTCACTAATCAGGTCTTGGCCCAGATCGCTCTTTACAAGGCCAACGACGAAGCTTTCAGAACCAAGTACGTTGAGTTTGCTAAGTCTGGTCCTTTCGATGTTGGTGTGCACGTTCTCCCCAAGATTCTTGATGAGACTGTTGCCCGCCTTCACCTTGCTCACCTCGGAGTCCAGCTCTCCAAGCTCTCTGCCAAGCAGTCTGAGTACCTTGGTGTTGCCACCGAGGGTCCTTACAAGTCTGAAATCTACAGATACTAATTGTATCTCACTCACGACTTGCCCTCTGTATATAAAACTGCATCAACTGCATTTTTCAGTTACGAATTCTTCATTTAGACGGCTCTTGTTTTTTGTGTTTGTTATGTTTATATTTATTGTTTAGGATGCGGCTGCTAGCAGTCCCCAAATAAAATGTCCTCAACGGAATCGCTAATATGTCTTTGTGGTGGGTTCAAGCCTTCAGGATGCCCGAAGCTCATTGGTAGTAGAGACGTTCAAAATAGTATACATGAACGTCAACCACTCTTCATGGACCCCGCAAATACGGGGGAGACCTTTGAATCTTGTAGCTCTGAAATCATGGGCCATGAGAGCCAAACGAAATGCATGGTGTAGACTACACTATGCAGTTACGTATACGTACAAGCCCCACGCATCGCCTGAACCGTTTTCGTTTTTCCATGGAATTTGCACAGCAAGCCACATAGCATCAAAGCAAGATTGAAATTAAAGATATAATGGTTATTGGCTAAGTTGTGAACGAAATGTGTTTATTAAAAAAAGCTCAATTAGGTCTGTTACAATTTACAGCTAAATACAACTTTGCTTAAACCCTCGATTACTAATAACACATGACATGATTATTTGGATCTAGCCAGATTAGGGTTAGGGTATAACCAACTGCCAAATGGAAATGGCTTTACACAGCTTTCAGCTACGTTCAACGAACACGGCGACATATCTAAAATTTACTTGGCTTGACCGTATAACCGTTGCAAAAAGAAAAGTCAAGGAAGAAAGCTCTTGTATATCAATCTACCAATGGGGGTCCCTAGCTATCTTCAAAGTACCGCATATGGACAGCGGTTTCAGCAAATTCAAAAAAAGTCCCGGGCCCGCAGCAGTAGCGCCTGTACGGCAGCGACAGATGATACTGGAGTTGGTAGTAGCATTTCCAGCGGTGACTGTGTTGGGGTAACTGGATTGAGACCAACAAACGGGATTTCGCCTTTGCCGCAGAGAATATACAACAAATCAACAGTGAAAAATAGCAGGAGCAGCAGCAGCAGCGGTAGTGCTACTCACAGTACTGGTAATCTCTTGGCTACGCAGATTCGACATCAACTCAAAGTACCGGTGGGCCCCTTGGCTCCTTCAACAGTTCCCATTTTTCGAGATGACACGATATCAGCCTCCCACAGCTATGGGGGCTATTATGGCGACAGTGACGATGAAAGTCAATTCACAGATCCTAAAGCAAGCGGAGTAGGTTCTAAACTGAATAAAGGCGACGCAGATAGTAACTTAGTGTTGCCTTCCCAAGAAGTGCTACCGGAACTACCTAAGCGCTGGGCCAAGCGCGAAGGAGACTCTTCTATTGAGCTCGCTGCTAACGGAACTAGCATCAACCATATTGTGGACGGCAAGTCTAGCATTCAAGAAGCAAGGGCCTTGAAAACTGATCATCCGGTGCCAACTCTGTGTGGAGCTTTCTACTACGAAGTAGAGATTACAATGTGCTCGCGTGACCTCTTGCTCAGCATAGGGTTTTGCACAGAGCAGGCCGACCTGAAAAGATTGCCAGGTCTAGAGCAGAATTCTTGGGGATACCACTCTGACGATGGAAAAGCCGGGGCATGTCAGAAGCCTGGAGGCACATATGGACCAGTCTTTGGGTGTAACGACACTATTGGGTGTGGAATTGACTTTACGTCAAGAAGTATATTTTATACGAAAAACGGAATTAACCTGGGGGTTGCTTTCAGGGATTTTGAGCTGGTTGATGCCAAAACGAAGGAGCAGCGCAAGTTCTACCCGAGCTTGGGATTCAAGCCTCCAATTGCCTTGAAAACAAACTTTGGCTCAGAAGAGTTTCTTTTCAACATTGACCAGTACGTGCAAGAAAGAAAGCAAGAGTTGTTGGAGAAGATTACAAAAACCGAATCGGGATCTCCCCTGCTGGTGGATGATGAAGAAAGTGTTCCCAGCAACACTGAGCTGGTTGAAAGCCTTATTTCGTCATATTTTTCATACATGGGATATTTGGACACAGCCAAGGCATTTGAGCAGGAAGCCGCGAACGACAAGACGGCACGGGCGGGCGGTATCGTTGAGGAGGACGACAAAATGATTGACACGGAAGAAGTAGAACGGGCTACCAGGCAAGATACAGAAGTCGTTAACCGACAGAAAATAGGGCGCCTTATTGTGGATGGTGAAATTACCCAGGCTCTCAAGTGCCTCGAGTCGTTTTACCCGCAGGTACTTGAAGACCCAGACAGCCTCGTTGTATTCAAGCTAGAGTGCTGCAAATTTGTTGAACTTGTGCGTGCTACAATTCCAGAAGATGAGCCTGTAACGCCTGTGCAAGGCGCAGAAACGCAAGACGTCGAAATGACCGACGATACAGCCCCGAGTATCAACAGCAGCAGCAACAGTAGAAGCCCCAGTTTCGTTGGCACTACGGAAGCTCCCAAATTCGACCGCGACACAGCCCTCAGTGAAGCTGTCGCTTGTGGTCAAACCCTGCGCATGCGGTACAAAGATGACAACCGGGTTTATGTTCGCAAGCGGCTTCCTCTTGTCTTTTCACTGCTAGCTTACGACGATCCACGCGAAGACCAGAGTGTTTCCTTTTTGCTGAATGTACGGGAGCGCGTTGCTCTTGCGGAAGAGGTGAACTCGCAGATTTTGGTAAGCCAGGGAAAAGCGCCCATTCCGGCGTTGCAGCGTGTTGCACAGCATACTATGGGTCTGGTATGGGAGCTGCAAAGTACGGGCAGACTTGAGTCGAATGTCCTGAATATACAACAAGATTTCCTTTAACCTTTTTGCCTTTTTTGTTTCCTTCTTTCCTTTTTACTGGTTATTCTTTTCCTTTAAGATCTTCCTGCAGGTAGGTCATTTCCTGGATCTCATTATATCTGGCCTCTTAAAAATTTTTGTAAAGCTTGTTACTTTTGAACTTGTTTAGAATTTTTTGCTTGGCCTTGCTGGTTATCGACCTCGCTTGGACTGTTCAACTATTTTTCTTTTTTCTTCTTGAGCTTTGCTTGACTTGGAAATAATTAAGTATGGTTGTCCGTGTGTGTGTGTGTGTGTGTGTGTGTGTGTTAACTAGACTCTTTCTTTCGTTTTGCAAATAGATGGAGATTTGAAAAAAGAGTATAATGAAGAGAAGAGAGCAAAAAAAAATGAAAGAATGAAAGAAAAGGAAAAAAGAATAGCAGTACATGTAACTAATGATTCTTTTTTTTTGTGTAAAGCTGTTATCTAATTAATTCTTAGTAGTCAAATAGTTCCAGCATTTGCTACGAAAATGGTTAAAACACGTCGAGTAGTACTTTTGCAATGGATATCGCGATATCGTGATTTCAATTTTATATTACATTAGGTGTAAACACCCACAGCATCAATCAAGAATATGCTACCAAAGCTAGAAGAATGTCAGATCTCACATGTTTGAAAATATTCCTTCAGTCATGGAAAAAACCCAAGAACCCCCCTAAAGGCCTTTTGAGACGAGATCCGAAAAAAACAAACATACCCGAAGCAAACGGATGCCAGAATAGCAGTTGAAAGAGATTTGACAGTATTCACCACACCAGATTTTTCTAAAAAGAAACAGTAATGTTAGAAGTGAGCGCCGTACTTGAAAACTACAACAAACATACCTGATAACGCAAACAGACCAGTAAGAGAGATTGCTAAAGGTATACCAAAAATAAAGTGAGTTAGCGTTTCACCCATAAAAAGCAGAGTCAAAGTTTAGCATCTTCATTTGCCGACTTGCTGGATTGCAATCGCATTTGCATTTGTATCATACCCAGAACAAGAGCAGTGAATGCCCATTGGCCTTGGCTTTCGAGCGGCACGAAGGGTTTAAAGTCAGAGCCTTGAGCCCAAGCGATCTGTAACGAAACGGAGGGAAGTTAGTCAAGGAAGAACACAGTATATGCATGATAATGAAAAAGTAGCTTAAATCACTAGAAAGCTCAGATTCACACAATTGCAAAGCTGCCCAGCTCAAAGACCAAAGATCAAAAAAAAAGAGACGATCAACCCCAAAATTGCACATACATTCAGTGCAAAAATGGAATTGACAACTGAAGAAACAAGTTCCAAAAGAATAGTAGAGGGGACTCACATGAAGGCCTTGAAGAGTCCGTCCAGCCATGTTGTTGTCAATACTTTGGGGTCTTCTGTTCAGTGGAGTATCTCGCAATAATCCCTGAATGATGAAGAAATACTTGGTGTGGGCGCGAGCACTAGATAGGACACGAATCATAGATTATAGGGTAAGGGCTTGTTGGGACTACTGCCATGAGCGTCACAATTGCAAGAACCCATATAAACTCTTGCGAGCCGTACGAGAAAGTGGTTCACTATGGCATAAGGTGGACGTTTCCAGGATCAATATTAACGCAGAGCTTGACAAAACTACGATAGATGAAGAGCGGAATTATTTCAAGACTCGACTGGCGTCAAGAGCAGAGCAATACTTGGAAGAATGAAGCTTCACATGACTTAGGAAGGAGATCAAGTCTACTGAAACCGTAAACTCTATGGATATCAATCCAGGTCTCACTGAGACGCGATAAGCGCAATCGCAAAGAGAAAAGGCAAATTTTAAAGATTTAAATGTATTTAGTAGGATTTTATAGTATGTATATCAATATAAAAAACAGATCAATGATGCATGGATTCAAAGACAATCACAGTCCTAAATATGAAAGACACAAGCGTTAGAAACGAGAAACCCCAGAGAAAATGAGACTGTAAACTTACGAATTTTGACCTTTTGCTCAACAGCGTCAAACGATAAAGCCAACTTCTCACTGAGAAAGCTTTTTTACTTCTTGCAGCATCCAGAAGAGCAAGAGCACTCACCGTTGGAGGTGCAGCTGGAACAGGTACCACAAGCGCAAGCCATTGTTAATTGTGTAGTTGAGTTGAAGATTGGTGGGGAGAGGGTTTAGTGTTTGGTTGGTTGAGAATTGATTGAGAGGTAGATGAGAAGTAGATTTGATGAAGAGAAGGGAAGGGAAAAGTCAAAATGAGAAGGAAACGAGACTCGTATTTATAGCTCGATAGACGGTCAGGACAAAAGGTACAGACGCCGCCAACGACGGCTGCGGGTATGTAGGGAACTAGAAAAAAGGCGACCTTTCTGCGATGGGTAATTGACTCCAAGGCCTACTACTGGTAGAGCTATACCGGTAGCTATAGGCGACGTCTAGCAGAAATGGAGGAATAATATCGCGATCGACTGTTTCTGAGCATGTAAACTCTCGTGGTGTGGCCAGTCAGCTGAAAGTCAAGCAATTATGCTCATATATATTTTATTTTTATTGCTTTTGTTATTATTATCATCATCATTCTGTTTACGAGTTATGATTCACAATTCCACATGCTATGCTGGTGTACCTATGATATAGCTATAGAGTTTAGAATTGAGTTGAGCCTGTCAGAGGCTTTCAAAAGGCTTTGAGAGGTTCAGACTTTCAGACGCGCAGACGTTTGGACGCTCAGTGTTGCCGCAATCGTTGCAATACCGATACCGATTGACATTCTGAGCAGGATATTACTATGAAGAGCTTTTGATTTGCCAAGATCGTGGTTGATTAGATTCAAATTGAGAAAGCCATTTTGCCATCAGCCCGCTTTGCGCTTGAAGTGCTGTGCCACAAAAGCTTGACGCTGTGGCCGAGCGGGCTGGACAATGCTTCTCAAGAGACATTGTGAAAGGCGGTTCTCAGCCTGGCTTGCGACTGCGTGTGATTCCTGATCATGGCAATCATGATAATCATAACAAGCATACTCAGAACTGCCTTTTGCGCATGTAGAAGAGGTCTGCTGTAGTCTACCAGCACTGGGAATGGGCCAGTTGAAGCTCCGGTTTCAGTAAGAGACTCTGCGAGAGATGATCGAGATAAGTTTGACGGGCCAATGAAACTCCTTTCCGAAGCAAAAAAACATAACCTCTTCCTATAATAATCGGTCGCTTGTGATATAATTTAATTATATCGGAGCACCGCGTGAACATGTGAGCCTGCAGCTGTTCCAAAATGAAAATCGTCATGTCCATCTGTGGCAAATGTCAATGGCTGATGGCATGGGCAACTACTGTATTCAAGTATGGAGGCCTGGCGGTAGGGCGATTATGTATGCTTGTCTGATACTGTGCAACTGCAGCTGGCGGATGTCGCGCGTACGACGAGCATTTACATGCACATGAATAACAACTTGATTTTTTTTTTAAACGAAAGGGAAAGAGCAAATTTACATCAAAAAATATACCAAAAGTAAATAAAGGGAGAGGCAGAGAAATTATTGATTGATATCAAAAAGATTTTGCTCATAATCTGCCAGTATAGGCCTCTATGGCTCTGTCTCTCTGGCTCTCTGGCTCAATTGGGTTTGTGACACACTAGATTTTTATTGAATGCCTCCAGTAGAGTCTACCATTCTCTTCTTGGACGCAACTATCGATATTCACATGAATCAAATTCGTGGCCATTCAAAGCATAGTCTCGGTGGAGCATGCAACAGCGTGCCAGGTAAAAATACATGGAGTCGTAGAGAAGTATGCCTCTTTTCTAGAGGATCTCAAACTTGGCCTGGGCTTGAGAGAGAATGGTCGTGGAGAACACACAGCGTCTATCACAAAAAAAAGCCCGAAGAATTCATCCAATTCGATGATTTGCTGATGAGCAGCGCCGTGGTTGTAACCAGCTCTCGGTACTTGATACGTCCTAGTGAACGGTGCGTCGCCAATGACCCAGATGGCTAATCGGCATTGGCGTTGCACGCTGAGGTATGGAAAACAAGTGGGTATCTGGTCGGTTCACCACTAGGGCGGCTATGGAAAAAATACTCGTTGCAGGTGGTACACGTACTGTCCTAGCTCTAAACTAACTTGTGATGTATTGTATGAGGCAGGTTGTATACGCTCAGGTCGAAATGAGGTGAGACTAAATCTGCAAAGCAGGACGTCGGTTCTCATGAAGCTATTACTCTAGCATTATGTCTGTCGTCAGATTTCAATGCCGGGCCAGCTTATCGCTAATAGTTTTCTCAATAATAAGTGGTCGACCTTAGATGTACAAAGTAGATGTGCAAAGTAGATGTACGAAGAAAAAGCAGTGTGCCCAGGTTATACAGGCCTACAGTAGAGACACTTGACAAAATGACATAGCAGCTTGAAGACGCTAGGAACTTCTCGGTAGCAGTAGGAAATACAGTGCTGAAATCAGGGCCAAGACCCAGGCAAATTCTGAAGAACACACACCAAGCTTTTTGTGAACATATTTCTCTAGAGCACCTCGCTCAAGTTTCAGTCTCGCTTCACGCTTTCCGGACAATTGCAGCTCACAGTGCTGCGTACACGCTTACACGTAGTGGTGAGTTGTTGATTGAGCTATGCTAGCATTGTTTGGCACAATTACACCCTATTTCAAGACGCTCCTTCCTGCGCGCGGTTTAGGACAGTGACTTTGTTGACATTCACACACGTCTTATATGTCCAAAGAAAGCTTACCCTAGGGATCTTTTGTAACTTGGAAAAAAGCCAGCACTGGCAGTACATAGTCTAGTGTGAAGGTGAACGATAGCAGATAGGTCGGCTAGTTCTGCTTACTGAAATGGATAGCGTTGTAATTGTTGCTGCTGCAGCAAAGCCTTGAGGTATGTTCCGAATTAGAATCAATCAGCTTTATCTTATCAATTTTTCATCATTCTTCAACAAGTATTGTTACGAGCCGGGATTGCTGTATACAATATTTATAAGATCATTTGTGCCAGCATGTTGCCATGTAGACAAGTGTAACCCTTGTGCTTCAATAACACAAAATCGCCAGATTATACTCATATCGCAAGCAAATTGTGTGTATTGATAAAGATGTAAACGTAAGATCAACTTCCAGGCAAGCGCGAAACAATATAGTTGAAAGCTATGAATTCATTGAAGATGAGATGGATAAATCACTTTGTTGTCCTAGCTCACTGACAAAATTATTCTACTTGTAATAACCAGTCATTCCTGAAGAGAGACAATTAGTTTTCTTTTTTGATGTAAACCAGGCCAGCTTGCTTTATTTGTTCCAGTGTGTAGCGATAGTACCGGGATGTAGTCTCTAAGACTCTGAAGAAAGGCAATATTTGAATCACAACGCTATGGGAATCCTGGTCTTGTTAAACAAAAGAAAGCTGGTACTTTTTGCCAACTACCTTAAAAGGTGGCCGTCATTGAACTAATACGCTAGAAGGTAAGACTTGGCTATTGCAAAAAAACTGTGTTCTGTAAGTTTTGAAAAGACTCTCAGTAATACATTTTGCTCTTCTTTCACTACCTTTAGCAACGACATCTATCACCCTGAACAAAGATCGCTTTCAAGAACGAAATCCACCTAGCGATCTGAAATCGACAACTGCCTCTGACAGTAACACTTATAGCTACAATTGTTTCTAACAACAAATCCTATCTTAGTAAACACATTCAACACGCTGTTTCCCCATACCAAAAGCAAACGTATAGGTAATGACAGATGGCAACTGTAAAGGAGCAGGTGCTGGCGTGTACAATGTATATGAAGCAAGCACTACCCGTATAACATGCCATAAACAATTTCAATTTTTTTTTTTTTAGCAGCTAAGACTTGTAAACTTGCCAGCCTGTTGATTCAGTGCCTTTGTTCAACCTACGAAAAAGACCGTTGAAATTGTATACTCAAATGCCCAAACGCTCAAAGTCTCTTGCTCACAGCACAGCACCGTTATGCTGTTAAGATAGCTTCAACAGAGATAATTTGTAATATTAGCAAAAACTGTGATTGAGAAAATCTTCTGCTACCATCTAAGCTCAAAAGCTGATATTCAGCTAAACAATCTACGGTCTTTTTTCCTGATAGAAGAAGCGTAAAATCGAGTACCGAGACTCCACAAACCATCTAGAACTCAATAATGAGCAGACTGGTAAACCATTATTCCTACGCTCCACAGTAATCGGGACACTTTGACATCTACAGCTTAACTGTTTCCCGCACATATGAAACTATACCACCAAGACTAATCCATATCACACAAGGCCAGAGTAGAGCGAGAAAGAGAAAAGGCTGTAGGTATGGGTTCAGGGTTGGGGTCGCAAATTTTACCAATCACGTCCGTTGTGCCCAAGACGTCGCTCACTATAAAGAAAAAATCCTGACTCTGCGATATCGCGATCCAAAATTCAACTTTCAATATCGACGACATTGATCTCGATTTTCCACACTACCACAACCCACATACCACATATTGCTAGCACCATTATTCAACATGTACAAACTCTGTTGCTCGAAGCTGCTAGCACGTAGCAGTCTGCGCCTGTCGGCCACCTCTGTTCAAGCCTCTTCGTCAACAACATCGTTATCACCAACTCTCCTTCTTCAGCAGCTCCGTTCATTTTCGCGCTCCTCTCAAGCCCTAGATGATGGCACAATCCGGTCCCGTGTCGCGCGCCGCAAACGTAGCAGCGCTTTACAAGAGGCCTTCAAATTCGGAGACGACGAGGACGATGACGTTGACAGCGGAACAACAAGGTCGGCAATCCTTGCGGCACGCACAAAGGGTACTGCAGTGCCTGTTATTGAGGAGGCGCCTGATTTGAAGTTTCTCGCGCAACGGTGGGACAAGATCGATCCACTAGAACAGGAAGAGATTGCGTTGTACTTGGAACAGAGGATGAGGAGTGAGTGGACGGAATTGAGTGATGATGAGAAGAAAGCGAGTATGTGAATGTTCTTTTGTTGTTTTCTCTTTACTGTTTGTTGCTGTTGAAGGGAATTGCTGTCAATATGGTTAATGAGCATTGTCGATGAGTAGTTTTGGACTAACAAGAAACTCAATAGGTGTTTTCATTGCATTTGGTCCATGGGGTCCTCGTACACCCCAACAAAGCAACCCTGTATACGGCTACGATGTGTTTATTAAAGTTGCAGCAGTTGTAATGGTTGGTGTTTTCGGGTACCAGCTAGTGAATGGCAAGTTAGGGTACATTTCTGATCTCATTGGCAATAGCAGCAGCAGTGAGAGTGCTAGTGAGAGTGTCCAAGACTCTAAAAAATAGATGCACTCATCGCTACTTCTTACAATCAGGAGACAAGAGTAAAATTGAGAAAAAAAAAATAAAGATTTGCTAGCGCAGGTCAACAAGATGGAGAAAGAGGAGGCCAAATTTGTATATAATGTATATAGCCATAGATCAATAAGGCAGTATCAACCATGAATGTAAATAGTTTGAATATTTGTTTGATGTCAACGCTGGTAAGGAGTAATTATAAGAAAAGTCTTATAAGACAGTGAACAACTAACGTAGCGGACCTTAAGCTAGGCCATGAAATACACGTCAAACACACACACACACACACACACACTTAAAATTTCATTTCATGAGGATAATGTAAAGTCTGTATACATGCAATTTTTGCAAATTCGGCAATCACCAGCCATGAAGAAAAAAAAAAACCTCGCATGCACTACATTAATGTAAATACTTGAGCTCCAGGTCAAAAACAATAAAATAAAAGACGATATGTATATAGAAGTTTTTTTTTTTCTTTTTGAATGTCATAAATCGTTAATGGTATATATGTATATAGATATATATAGGAATAATAATATAAAATCGACGGAAAGAAAAAAAAAAAAGTTCGAAAAAAAAAGTGAAAAAAAATAGTAGAAACCTCGAAAGGAACTGAAAAACATCTTGCTGAATTGCAGCCAAGTTATTCAGAAGCATTTGCTAATAGCACGCCAAGTAGCCTATATGCTCGTATAAGACTACCGCAAATTGCGCTGCCTGTCAAAGAAAGGACTTGTGTGTGTGTGTGAGACATGAAAGAATGATAGAAAAAACAAACAAACATCCAAGTATTGCGCGCCTATATTCATGGTAGGTTAACGCTCCTCCTTGACATTAGTCGACATGATTTTTTTCTTCATGTCAATCAAATCATTCACATCACGGGCTTCATTTTTTTCCACCACGAGGTTCTTTAACCATTTGTTTTCCATTTCCAACTGGGCTATTTTACTCTTTAGTGACTGCACTTTTTCCTGCAGATCCTTAGCTGTGCGCTCCATTTGCTGCTCGCGCATCTTCTTTTTGATGCGGAACCTTGCGCTGGCCGCCGTATTGCGGCGTCGCTTGTCTTCCTCGGCGGCCACCCGCGATGCGTCGTCGAGTTCGCCGAACTCGGTCTCGTCGCGCGAGTCTACAGAATGGACGTCCACTGAGGTTGAAATGCTGGCCTTACGCTTCTTTGATGCGGGCGCGGCTGCAGGCGTGGAGTTTGAGGATGGCGGCGAGCTGTTGATTTCAAAGTAGCTAGCAGGGGGAGGGCCAAACTCAGCCCGCGGAGATGAAACGTGCGTGTCGAGCTGGTTGGAATTGATCATGGAGCTGAGCGCAGGAGACGCTTTGAGGTGAGACAGCCTAGGCTGCGTGTGCCCATGATTAGGTAGCTTACGGTAGTGCTGTAAGTCGTTATTAGGTCTTTGCTCCTTGATATAAGATGGCTCGTTGAGCATAAGCTCGTTTGCAATGGAAAACTGCTGCAAGCCTTCCAGTTGGTGATTGTAAAGAGGCTCATCAGAGTTCCTGCCGTGCATAGGGTTTGAGGGGGACCCGGACATGGAAGAAGACGATGGAGGAGTGAAAGCTTTTGACTGGAGCTGCTTTTCTTGCTGCATGAGAAGGTCGTCTACCGACACAGCAATGTCAGTAGAGCAGCCCATGTCAAAGTCAAAGAAATGGGTATTCGAAAAGATGGATAGGTCGTCATCGTGGTGTGGCCTATATTTTACTTGGTTGTTGCTTGCTTCGCCGTTTGAGTTCGTGCTTGTGTTCTGAGTATTGTTTGCGTTTGTGATTGCGTCCGAATTGGGAGGACTGTACGAGTCAAGAGAATCGTCAATACTGTTGAGGTTCGCAATGAATTGCGACACATTCAGGTTTCGAGAAGTCATTTTTTTGGATTGAACACAGAACACAAGAAACAGGAAACAAGAAACGAAAGAACAGAAGCAAAAAAAGAAGAATCCAAAGTCAGGAAATGCTCAGGTTTATATTTTTGCGTTCTGGCACTGAGCAAACTAAGCACTGGAGTATAATCACATAAGAAATCAGGTAAGCAAGCCACAATCTTGTTCGTGAAAATCACCATTTCACGTGAATTGTTGCTCCGGAAACGGCCGCACGTGCATAACCTAGCCCAGAGCGATGAGCCTTACAGGCCTCACTAGTCACTGCCAGCCTTAAGAGTTGGTTGGGCTGAACCCTCCGAACATGGATGCCACGGCCACTGAGAGAGTCGTGGTGTCAGAGAACAGGCGGATCAAAGAGTTTTCAAGCTCTAGATTGAACATGAAAAGTTTTCAAAATTTGAAGGAGGCATCCTATAGTCACGCGCAGTAGATGGTGGTTGGTGGCACCTAAGGCTGGAGCGCCGAAATGGGCTATGAAAATAGGCAATAGCTGGATCCTGAAAAGCTCCATGCAAAAAAGTTTGGCTCTAAAAAGTATACCCGGTACTCGCGCATAAGGACATTAAAACGCCAAAAGCTTGAATCTATAGCTAAATAGGTTTTACTTTACTGCAGCTGCCAGGTATAGTCCAGAATCCCCCGATCTTTTCGGCAATTGCAAGCTCAAGTGCTCGCTTTTGTGGCTTGAGGTAGGCGGTAAAGAAAAGGCCGCCAAAGTAGTCTACCATAGCTATAGGTACTATTGGGAAGAGACTTTGTACCGTAGCTGTTGGACTTCAACCTGACAGGCTGGGTAGACTGGCTATGCGTGAGTTAGAAGTGTACTTTTTTGGACCACTCAATTTAAAACTCTGGATGTGGACTGAGTAGCTCTATTCAAGTACAATAGTATCAGTGGAATATGCAGCTGGCGCGTTCAGTCCTCTACATAAAAACTCCAATTGATCATGATCAGAAGTAGGTGCCCGCTAGCGCTGTCAAAACGCTGTCAAAAAGTTCCTTACGAGACACAATTGCAAAATATTGATCAGGCCCTTTGACTGGCACTTGGCAATCTGGTAATTCGGTAATTCGGTACTTTGGTACTTTGGTGGTCTGGTTAGAAACTTTGGGGCCCTCTAAGGCCCTGCAGAGAGGTCCGATTGGGCAGTCTCATTGGCAGCGCAAAACCTGGAAATCTAAGGCTTAGGAATTAGAGTCTTTCCGTCTTAGTACCGGAATGTTGTAGACTATAGAGAATTGCAACAACCGGCCGTAACTTACCATGACAGGCCTTAAGGGTCTATGAAGCTTTCCCAACATGCTCTAAACGAACTTCAGCAGAGCTTTAGAAGTGCTCCAAAAAGGGCCTTAAAAGAGCTTCACCAAGGCATGCTTGAACAACCCCAAAAGGCCTAAAAAGAGCACTTAGCAGAGACCCACGACACAATTCAAAGTCACTGGAAATCACGACATTTCCCTCGCAAATTTTGTAAAGTGGCAAGGCATGCGCAATTGGCTCTAAAATTTCTATTCGAAATCTAGAGCAGTCTGCAGCAGCAGAAAACTTGGGCTGTAGTCCACAAGAAGAAGCCCATTCGCAGAATACTAGTTGAGAAATGCAGCAGAAAACAGTGGAATACAGCAGATTACAGCGGGAAATAGCACAAAATAGCACAAAATAGCACAAAATAGCTGAAAACAATGCTGAAACAATTGTGGCTTGCCCTTATTTTTTTTTTTTGTGACAGGAACGGCATCTATAGCTCCCATGTGTTTCTAAGCTATAGCTACCAAGCATGCTACCGTAGAATGCTGTATCGCTAGTCCACCGGAAGAGCTGGCGGCGTGTAAAGCAACGTGTGTTGGGTCATAGAAATGAATGTTTCGCGCTGCAACTTTTTTGTGGCTTGCAAACAACACGCGGAGATGTGCGCAGCGTAGACGTCTGCCGTCGCTATAATGCCCAGTATATACATGAGAAAAAAAAAATCACGCTCAAACAATAAAATTTATACAGCACACTGGCACTATAATATTCCTTTCGCGTCTGTGAAGCGAGCCTCGTTTTTCTTAAAAAGGGACTCGCCTAACTTTCAGCCGTGTGCCTTAAGTAATCTGCTGAATCAGTGTATATAAATGATACGAGATGGTATTATCTGGTGCTTTCCCATCTTTAGATAGCTACATTACATAAGAATTTGTAATTTAGCCTACTCTATCACGTGCAAAATTGCCGGAACGTTAACGGCGAGGAGCGGATAAACTGTTCTTTCGCTAACTTCGGGGGTTGAGCTTTAAATTTTTTTTTTCTTGAGTATTTTTCTCCCTATAATCGCCGCGACTCCGAGGATCACAAAAACCCAGCAAGCGAGGATTCGGGGATCCAAAGAAGAAAAGAAGAACACATCTAAATAATCGCAACGACCTATATTGGAAACAACATCGAGCCCTATGGATTCTTCATGATCAACTTATAGTTACATTTTTATACACAGTTAGCGATCCAGAAATCACAGTGTACTTATAGTCTCGTTATTCGCAATTATAACCATGCTGAAACAGCTTCAACGACCCGAAGCCATGATGATGGCAGCTTGCCGCGTGATCCAGCGCCGACAACACTCCTCCTGCTCAAGCTCGATTAGAAGCCTATTAGCAAATTTAAGCAAGTCTACCTACAGCTACCGCCAGTATAGTTCAAAACCAGCGCCAGCTTCCAGCGAAGAAAATGAAAAGTTCGTAATGGGACCAAACGTAGGCGTCAGCACTTCAAACCAGCCTGACCCAAACCAACCCGTCTACGTGTTCCAGCCTTTATCCATGCGCGCCCAAGTCTCGCCCATGCGCGTGGCTACCACCTGGATCGACGCGGTCAAAGCCCGCAAAACGCGGACAGAGAACTGGGTGAGCCAGAACAAACAAGACCTTGAAAACGGAGTTTTGACTTTGGATGATATGCCTGTAAAGTCATTCGGCGGCTCGAAAGTGGGTACGACAGATGTGGTGGAAAGATCACCGAGTTATTCGTTTAGTTATGTGGTGCTCCCTTTCAAAAGTGAAGAGTGGTTGCTGGATGCCTACGTAAATGCGCCGGGCAGACTGAGAATTGGACAGATATTTCAGGACCTCGACGGCCTCGCGGGTGTCATAGCGTATAGACACTGTTTTCCAGCAATGCCCGTTATCATTACGGCAAGCGTGGATCGCATTTACATGAAAAAACGCTTACAAGACATTGACAACCTCAACGTCACGCTTTCTGGAAATGTAACGTGGTCTGGCCGGTCGTCGATGGAAATCACAATCAAAGCGGCCACTCACGCCCAAAACTTGACGGTAGACAGTGTCATCACGCCTGAAGATATTAAAGAAGAGGACGTTTTCTTAACAGCCAATTTCACGTTTGTGGCTCGCAACCCCGAGACCGAGCGGTCCATGGCTATTAACAAACTGGTCCCCGAGACCAAATCGCAAATGGCGGACTTCGTGCGCGCTGAAAAGTACAACGCACGTAAGAGGGCGCAAGCCAAAAACGACCTCAGCTCGGCTCCTCCTTCTGAAGAAGAGTCGGCGCTTTTGCACAACATGTGGCTGCAGCAGAGTCCCGACTCCGAAAAGGCCAATACCACCGTCGGTATTGCTAAAAAAGATCAAGCAACTGCTACGGTTGTAACAAACATGATGCACGACACACAAGTAAGCTCCACGGCCATTATGCAACCTCAGTACCGAAATCACCACTCATACATGATTTTTGGAGGCTATCTTTTACGGCAGACCTTTGAGCTGGCGTACAGTTGTGCGGCAAGGTACGCACAGACCATTCCAAGATTTGTGTCCTTGGATTCGACGACGTTTCGTAACCCGGTGCCTGTTGGGGCTGTATTGAATTTGACGGCTACGGTTGTATATACCGAGTTCATTAATCGCCAGCTTGGCGAGCCTACTAAGCCTCTCACAACATCACAATCATCATCATCATCGTCATTGTCATCGTCACCAGCCGATTCAGATCAAGCAACACCTCCGAAACATCACACCATTACATCAAAGCCAGGCACTCTGATCCAGGTACTAGTTGAGTCCACCGTCCAAGACCTCAGCGTTCCCGGCTTTCCCAAGACTGTAAAGACCGGTCAGTTCGCCTACTCTTACTTTGTAGCTGCTGTCCCACAAGCCTCTGCCCCAGGTACAGGTCCCAAGTACTTTTCTGTGATCCCACAGACATATGCAGAAATGATGATGTACCTCCAAGGACGAAGAAAGGCGTTGGAGACGGCGAAGTTCAACACGTATGAGAGATTGCTGCCGAATGCGAAAGAGATTGTGACGGAGTAGACTACAATGAAAACCAAACTGGGAATTGACTGGTAAATTCAAGTGGTTAGACAAGATTTTGCAAAGACGTTGGCTTTGTAGTTGTTGAGATAACCTCTTATTTTATAGACGTGTTTGGGATCGGCTTGATATAGACCACATACCTTATTTCGAACTTATTTTAGAGACATAGATTTAGATTCTGCTTTTAGACAAATTGTTATATTGCAATTGCTTCGACATGCCCCTGTGTAGGATTCTTATAGTCCCTCACTTGTAATGTTCCTGTTTTTTTCTATGTGGCCTAAATCATAAGCATGCAAGATCCATTCGTCTCTTAATATTCTGTAGTCTATGGTCTTCCAAACTATGTAAAGCTCACTGATAACTCATCTATTATATCGTCTTGAGTATCCTGGTTTATCAATTTCTCTGGTGTACTCCGGAAGCATGAGACCCCCATGGAACGCAACACGTCGAACATGCTCAACGATATGTTGCTTTGCTTGTTCATCTTTGTCCCGTCCCTCTCTTCTTTTTGTGCGTTCATCTTTGACCTCCGGACCTGCTGGCCACTTATGCTGCTCATTGTCTTATAGTTGTCTAAATGAACAGCACCCTGCTATTTCAATGACCAATAGCAGCTCATTCAGAGAATTTCTCCATAAACATTGTGAGCTTATTTCGTAGCTAGCTACAGTAATACAGTGATTATACGTATAAATAGACACAAAAACTAATCGACTGACCATTCGATCTAGATAATCTCTGGCCGTTCAATAACAAGTTCAGGCACACTGCCCTCTCCAGACTCCACATCAACATCACTATACGGCCGACTTCCCGCAGCACCAGCGCCGCCACCATAAACTCCAGACTCAAACCCAACATGCCTTTCCTCGTCCGATTCTTCCAAACTATCCAACGAACCTCGTTTATCCAGTGTCGTCAACGGCACTGCAGAGCCTGCAGCTGCCGAGTCCATCAGGCCGGCTTCGCCACCGCCCGCGTAATAGTATTTGTTATTGCCATGGCTTGTGCTGCGCCTATGTTGTCTATGAGGCTGGTTCCACCTCGAGAGCCCGGCAAACAACGAGTTCACGAAACCCGCAGGCCGGTCAATGCCATCGGTATCAAACCCGTCCATGGAATCGCCCGGCGATCCATCTGCATAATGAACGCCTCGCGGTCGCGCGTCGTTGAGAAGCATGGCTCGGTGCATGATGCGGCGGTTGCGCCATACAAAAAATACAAGCCCTGCTGTAAGAATTACGACCACAACAAGCGCAACGGCTCCGGCCCGGTAGTAAGCTTTCCACGTTGCTTCTTCAATATCCTTGTCGTTGGTAGTGTTGCCATCTTTGAGATCGCTGCCATCGCTTGCATCATCGCCAACTGGTAAGGTTCCAGAGGGTGCTTGTTTCTCTTTAGAGTAGCCAGGTATGCCAATGAACTGGTTGAGCAGCGCCTGCGACACTTCTGGTACATCAAACGGGACCATATGTGACGCATTAAACACTTTGATGTATGTCAAATTGCGGCCTGATTGGTAAGTTCCCGCTGCTTGTCCTTCCACGTACCAGCTTTCCTCGGCCTCGCCGTCCTGCTCTTGGAAGCCGCCCGAGTTCTTTGTGGGGACACTGTTTGCTGCACCCGCTCCTGGCCCCCAGTTAAGGGCTTTGATGAGCTTGGTATTACCAATGTGATTGCAAATTAGATCTTGATCACCGTTGAACATTAATACCTGCACACCTGCGTTAATGATTCCCGGAATGAGAGTGTTTGCAGGTGGTGAGTTCTTTGCCTTGAAAGCCTGGCTCACGGGGCCCGAGCACTCCTTCCAGCTGACCTGCTCTTCTGGTTCAATATTAAGCGCGCTTAGCACTTTGGGCTGTCGCAAATATGGCGTAACCTCGGCCAGATCTGGTGGCCAGTTCATGCCGCAAGACGAGAATGTGTCCTTCAAGCGAATGTCGTAGATGTTAACACACGCGTTGGGATCTGTTTTGTCAAGCTTAGTGGCTTGAAACATCTCTTGTAGCAAGGTATCTAAGATATCGTCACACTCGCCAACGTTTATGGAAACGCTAGGCAGATCTGAAAGTGCTTTCAAACATTCACGCTGCTTTACCTCGATATCAGCAGCAATAGAGCTCCCTTGCTTCACTAATCCTGTGGAGTATGCAAAAGGCACATACGATAGGTACTGCTCAACAGGATCAATCCAGCCATTGCCAATTAGGATACCCTTCAAATCTATTGGCTGTAATCCCTGTTCCTTGAGCTCAGGATTTAAAGTGATGTTTTTGTTACGCGCATTGATTGCATCCGCAAGATACGGAATATACTGGCCAGCATAACTTTCGCCAGCAATGTAAATCTCGTGCTGCTGTTGTTCAGGGAAAATACTGAAATAATTGTCCAGAAATGTAAGCATATCGGCCGCCATTTCTGGCAGCTCGTGAATATAAGAGTCGGTATCAACCGTACTTAGGCCGACGCCAATTGGCTGGTCGACAAATAGCAGATTGGCGTCCTTGTTCCACGCCCCCGGATTAGCTACAAGCGTGTCTTCGTTTTTGACACGAAAGGGGCCGATTTCCATCAGCGCTCCGTCCATAGACGAGCACCCAGGTCCTCCATTCAACCAAATTACCTGTACGCTAGTTAGGAAACGCAAAGCAAAAGAAATCAAAACCCGAACTTACTGTTTTTTCCTGGCTCGTTGATGTAAACTCGCTATGAAAATGCCAAAAAAAAAGGTTGCCATTGTGCTCTGGCTTGACCGGGATGTGTCTACTCGTGTTAGCTATTCGCAACGCAAACAAAAGAGCACGTTGACCTACCCAGCATGCATCACCGGGACCTTCCCAGTAAACTTGTCCAGTCCTGGTAGCGACCTCACGTAAAAGTCCGCCGACGACTTCTGATTAGCGTCTTTTCCTTCAGCGTTCAGCAAGCCCAAGCTCAGAACAAGCAAAAGACCTGCAAGTAATGAACGTGGCCTGCTGGTGTCACTAGCATGTACTCTCATGTTGTAGAATACCGCGTTGTGAACAAAAAAAAGTGTTGAACAATAGCCCCAGTATGTGAGAGAGGGGGTCCAAGCGTAGAAAGTCGCTCAAGGATTCACCCAGTTCAAATTCAAAAGTCAACAATGATCTATCCAATCCTTTTCTAAGTGCACCACTGCTTTTGCTCTTCGTTCTTACAGAAGATCTGGTTGAGGGTAAGTTCAGTTTGAGGTCTGAAGAGCTGAGCGAGATTGTGGAAATATAACCAATACGTTTTTAAGATCAAGGCTGACTCAGCGACAAAATCACGGTTCATTAAGCATTAATCTACATACATCTACATTCATGACTACAGGAAGGACAGCTCCGCTGCCACACTCTGGTAATTACCTGATAGCTTGTTATCAGGGTCTTTGGAGTTAATAACGCTATTGCTGATGCTGGTGCTCCGCTCTTTGGTGAACGAAACGAGCTTCGTACTTGACCTCCGACTAAGAGTAGGTCTGGCTGTTGTTGTGGATCCAATTGCACTTGTGATGGTTCCTGTGTCTCCATCTAGGCTGTAGTTGCTACTGCTGCGATGTGGATAGTCAACCGCTTGCCCGAAAACTATTGGAGGCTTGGTTTCTGAGACTTTCTCCCATTCCCACTCTCCTCGCTCGTTCAGTCGCGGCTGGATGTGCTCGCCGTCGTCGTCGCTCGACTCAACATCCAAGTACTCATCTCCTGAACTAGCTGTACGATAAATGTCGTTCAGGTCATCTGCGCTCGACGCATTTATGTTATCTGAATGCTTGAACGAAGCTCCAGCAATGTGAGGAGACTCAACAATAGCTCTCAGATTGGGCGCGTTAGAATATGGAATTGCGGGCCCATATCCATGGTGAAGGTTTTCAGACTCTGATGAGGAATAAGAGCCAATAGAAGATGACTTAGAGGCTTCGCGACTATGTTGTCCAGCTTCTGAATAGTGGCTGGAGTTTGTGCCATCTGAAACCTCACCGCTAAAGGGTCGAAGAATAGGCGAGGACAGCTCTCTAGAAAGCTGGCTCACCCGGACTTCTTCCTGGTTAACCATCCGTATACTTGGAAGTTCATCAGAGTTTATTGTAGCCATGGAGCTTCCTTGTCCCCTTGCGTGCCATCTTTCAGTCGTTTCACGCGCCTGTCTCCAAGAATTTCGCGCCTTTCCTTGGTCGACTCGCAACACTGCTTGGGCCGGGACGACTGGTAAATGGCTATCCAGAGACGGGAAGGGAGTGTTAGCAGGAATAGAAATTGGTGCTCCTAAAGCTGAACCTGCGGTGACAGCAGAACTCGGGCTGGAGACTGATGGCACACGCTCCAAATCGCCCAAAATGTTTCTCTGTATACCTTCAAGTTTTCTGTCATCAATGTGTGTAACTTCACTTCCGCCCTCTGAGTAGAAGCTAATCGGTGAGACTTGGTAGTTGAGATATCCTTTGGGGTTGTCCAGCTTGTACATGTTTATTTCTGTAGCTCGCCCCGGAGATTCAAATTCTTTTTCAAAGGTGTTGGAAAAAGCTGGCGTTACAATAGACTCATCAGTTCTATCGCCGGAGTACTGGGTAGTGAAAATTGCTGGAGGCTTTTCAGTTCTAGTGATGTCGCCTTTGATTTCGTTGTCCGGCAGGATGGGACTTGAAATAGGACCTCTCACCTTCTTTTTGCGACGACAGCAGCAAAATAGCAGGAGCACGACTACTGCTATGACTACTACTGGAATTACCACACCACAAATTATGGCAATCTTGGTATTTTTAGACATGCCCTTACTGGAAGTGTTTGAAGCTGCAACAGTTGGGCTGGATGTACTGCTAGTGACACTGGTTGTACTACTGGGAGAGCTGGAGGACGTGGCCTCAACAGCTCGTATAGTGAACTCAAGCTTGTCGCTAGCGTCTTCTTCATCGCTTAAGATAATTTTGGTCCCGCTGAAAGAATCTGGAACATTACCGTTCAAAGTGAGATTATTTTCGTGAAAAATAAGCCAAGATGCCGTAGGGCTTGACGTTACCGTTATATTAGCCTCTGTTGAATTGACTGCTGATTTGGGCAGTGTATATGAGAAGTAGTCACCGATGGTAGCATTGATTGATGCTAACGAACTTTCAGTGAATATCGAGGTTGAGTTGGCAGTGTTAGTATTGTTGGTGTCGACAGAGAGCTGTAGCGTGAATTCCACGGTATCATTATAGGAATCAACGATATTTATTGTGTATGATGATCCTTGAAAATTATCTGGAACGTTCCCCTGAAGATAGCCCAGCGAGATGTCTGCTGAAAGCCAGGAACTGGTGGATGAGATTGCCGTAATATCTGAGGTAGCGATAGGTTTGTCGTCTAGGAAGATGTCGTCAAGAGGAAGTACATACTCAAAAGCCGTTCCAGGCGTGACGGTTTCATTGTACAAGGTTGTATTAGTTGAAAATTGGTGAGCGCCGACTTTTATGTTGAAGTCCAGAGAGGCACTAGAAAACCCAGGTATCTGAATAGCAAATAGGCTGAAAGAATAAGTTACTGAAGGCGCGATTTCAGAAGTAACGGCTGGAGCTTGACCAGAAAATATTAGCGTACTGGTATCAAACGTAGCCCAGATAGGAAGAGGTGTATGAGAAGATGTCAAAGCGGAATATCCGGTGATTGGGCTTTTTGAAGAAGCATTGAATGCCTCTGTAGAAAGCTGAATTGAAAAGGACTCGTCTGGCGTGAGAATTAATGTGTTATAGTTTCCAAGCTGTCCCTGCTTTTGCAAAGTTGGAGTGATTGAAAACGAATCAGACAACGTAGCAGGATCGATGTTGGAAATGGCAAGTGTCGAGTTTACAGAAAGGCTCCCAGAAGAGTCAGTTGCTGTTAGCTCGAGCGTCACATCGCTAGTTTTCGCAGATCCAGAGGCAGAAGGGGCAGTGCCTGTGAGCAGGAGCGTGTTTGAGTCGAAAGTAAGCCAAGTTGGAAGATTAGCAGCGCTGTATGTGAGTTGAGTATTGTCGGATGAAATGAAAGTGTCTGAAGACAGTTGATAAGAGTAAGGCTCTCCGTTCTCAATCAGCGGTGGCAGCTGAGAAGCAAGAGGGTACGAATAGGTTGGAGTTGCATTAGAAGTAGACAGCAGGCACAGTAGCAGAGCAGCGCTGCTGCTACGAGAGAGCTTCATAGAAAGATTGTTAAAAAGGAACGAATATAAACGAAAGATAGTTCAAGACAAAAGTGCTAATAGGGTTGAAAAGTGGATAATTAATAAGACATGAGAACGAGAACGAGAAAGGAGGGACTAGTACAAAACAACAGGAAAGAACAGACGGAAGACACCAGAAGGCCCGTTGAAAAGAAGGAAGGTAGTGCTTGGAGAATAAGAAAAAGAAGAGAAAGAAGAGAAAATTCTTTGAGCCTTCGTGGATTTGATGGAGATGATAGCATTACGGCTGGCATTGGGGGTTAGGCCCAATGGCCCACATAGCCCATACTCTAGTCTGGAATAGGCCTTGGCTGCTGTTCTCTACTTGCGACCGCATCGAGACGCGTCAATTACTGAGTGTTGCCCGAATGGGAAATCAGGGGCACATCCTGTTACCACTTTGGGGTAGACACGCGCATCATCAGTGATTCAGCACACGTTAAAGGTGCCATGCGGACGCGTTTGAAGTGTCTGCACAGCACAGCACGAAACCAGATGAGTATGGCTATACAATTCAGCTTTTTTTTTATTCATTAAGAGACGAACCTTCTGGCTTGACCTGCTGAAGGCAAACGTGAAAAGATAAAATGCGAGAGGGCCGTTGGGAATGGACTCAAGCTAAAGTTAGAGTTAGGGCCTTAACTGAAACAACGCGCCAGAACTACGAGCATCGGTGGGCGCCCGGCTGGCTACAATCGCTCGGTGCCTTCAAGGCTTAAGCTTCCTTGAAGATTCACAAGATTTATAAGATATAAGGGCGATGAATGTTGATCATGCTATTATTTGATGTTTGCAATCTCAACCATCGCTATAGATTCGTAACATGTAGCCTGCCTGTATAGATTGGATTCTGAACAGGAGTATTGGTTGTGTTCAGGGGCTCTTTGGCACTTTCTATTAGAACATTTAAGCATTTGAAATGAACGGTATATATGGTATTTTTGGCCTTGTTTGATGCTAATCGATCCGATTTTGGCCACACTCACTAACTCACTGAGCTTCATTATTGCTCCTGAGGCCAGTCTATAGACGCTTGGCCAATGAAAAAGCAATGCAGAAAGACCCGACTTTCATGTCCTGCAAGCTTTAAGCCAAGATGGCTCTATAGCACAGCATTCATCACATGTTTAGGCAGGAACGCGTACGTTAGAGCTATTCTCGCCTTGTGACGAGTGCATCTACTGCGACTCCACCTCTGAAACTGGAGGTTGGTTTGGTATAGAACCATCTTCATTCTTTTGTGTCACAAATCAAGAAAGTAGAAGAGATTTTGCATTAGATCGTGATCACAACTTAAAATGTGATCAAGCCATGCGAACTTCTACATCTACTGTACGGTGTCTTGGCCGCCCATTGATATCATCTTCAAGCAACATTTCGTCAATAGCTAGCTGCTTCATCCCTTCATAAAAATCTCAAGTGGCTATGGTCTCTTTCGTTCACAGAGATCCCATGCCCAAAGCAACTTGACTACGCGTTTCGATTTTAAGAAAACAAAGAACTCTGCGTGGACTTGAAGTCTATCCTTACATTGTCAGATTATTTGCACAGTGCAAGTATCGTTTTACATGTTCTCCAAAAGTTCATGTTCCCGCATCTAAATTCAAATGGACATCTATAGTTGCTTATAAACACGAGCCAACTAATGCCGATTTTTCTCGCTAGATAAAAATAGCATTTGCGAGTTTTTATCGGTGAACTTCACACTAAGCGAACACAAAAAAATAATGACAACCAAGGGATTCGAACCCTTGCCTCCGGAGAGATAAGGACCTTAACCTTACGCCTTAGACCAACTCGGCCAGATTGCCTCTTGATGAGTGTTGAGGCTTTGATGTCTTATTAGAAATCATAACAGTAATTGCTTAGTTTTCTACGCTAAAATTTTTTTACCGCGGTATTAGGACGTATGGGATAAGCAAACTCTACAAAATGCTAGTAGACTTGTTTAGCACACTCCATATTAAGAAATGAGCTCAAAAAATTTACTATTTAGTACAGATTTGTTTCTGGAGCATTTTTCTTTTGCTATTCTCAGATGGCAAACCTTTTAGGGTAGTTCGCATAAGGTTTTCCCCTGGTACCATACAACCAGGTTTCCCTTAGCGTTGGGGCTCATTGCAGTCTCAGGGAGTATTCCGACACCATCGACGCAATTGAACACAAACACGGCGAGTAAGCTGAATTGGTCTGTATCAGACAAAAACCTGAACTGTCCCTCTTCTTTAGGTATAAATAGTTATTACAGCTTGTGTAGTCTCATCATTTAGCCAGGACATTAAATTGATTTATTATTATTATTATTCTTTTGCTATTCTCACAAACTTCTTTAGGTATAAATAGTTATTACAGCTTGTGTAGTCTCATCATTCAACCAGGACATTAAATTGATTTATTATTCTGACAAATGTGAATGTGGTGAGCACTTACAATGCTCAAAACGTCGAGGAAACCGAACATGAAAATTGGAGCTTGAAGTTCAGGCAGGAAACAAGTGGAAGCTACTATAGGACCATTACAGGCAATGAACCGTACGGTAAGTCAGTAAGAAATCCTCTAACTTCGCTGATGAAAACGCTGGACAATCCCATTTTGAGTAAACTGGTCCAATGCAGAACCGGCCATGGCAATTTTGGAAGACATCTCCAACGCCTAAACATCGAAGAACGCAACTACAACTGTGAATGTGGCGAGCTGGAAACACCGCGACATATTCTCATCGAATGTCCCCTGACTGAAAGTGAGCGGCACGCACTACTGAAAATCTCTCTGGTTCAGCATAATTTCAAGCGGTGCGTTCGAGACCGACAGTCTTAGGTAATTTATCCTTAGATCTGATCAGCTTGATAGTAGGCTGTGTTTACCGACGCAGACTGCTATATGCCTTGTACATTTTTTTCATGTGTTAAATTAGGTGTGTGGTTGCAGCTATTCACTTCAAAGATTTATGATTGCACAGATTGATAGCCATAGAGTTTGATTTTGTTTTTAGGCCTTGTATCAGTAAGATACAGTTTCTAGGCTAAAGCACTTGGACAAAAGAGCGGTTGCAGCGAATTCTCATATAGGTATTCTGAACATCTAAAAGACATGCCCTTGCGTGTATCAAACACATACCTTTGCAACCCGTCTTCGGTTGACAGAAAAGTATGTCTCCCGGCGTGTAAAGACTTTGACAGCACAATTTCCCTGCGTATCTAGCGTAACTAGAAGTAATGCATAGCAGGTCCCATCTCCATGACCTTTTAGAGATTTGGGAAATATTTTCCAATTTAGTCTCAGTGAATTTTCGCACCCATATTACAAGATGGGAAGAAGGATACGTATGCTCGCAGTCTTAGTTGATATTGTATAAGCATTAAAGCCTAGCATTTGTTGAACTTGGTATTTATCTTCTTAAACCCGATTGCCACTTTGATGTCTGTCGTATCCTCTCCAGTATAGTTGGCAAAGTCTGCAGTCAACTTTTGACTTCTGAGCCACCAATCTGTGCTATGAGATACTCGGTACTTCATGAATGCTTGAGGGAAAAAAACATCGGCTTGGTCAGGATTCGAATCAAAAAAAATATAAAAATAAAACACATCGTATAAACTGCAACTTTTGTTTAGCTGTGAAGCAGAAGTTTCTGACTCAAAAGGGTAGGTTATCTGCCAAATATACTCATTGGCTTTGAGAATCGCGTAAAAAAGCTGTCGCGCACACAGAAAGTAATATTTTGTTACACAGTTTTTTGCATGCATTTAAGATTGCTCCGGGTTCAGATGAGGTTATAGGGAAGCAATATTGAAGCAGCTTTGATATGATACTAGGAAGATCATTGTCCAATTTCCGACTTGCAAACAGTTTCTTGCTCGCATCTAAATTGTGTCATATCAGCCAGAGATGCTGTCAATGACTGTACTTGTTAAACTTCCCTTGTGTTCTGCCTAATTTTCGACTTCAGGTTTTGCGTTCCGTTTCTTTGACTTTTCCCTTAAGCATGGAAAGAGCTCTCCAGGCTGCATTACGTTTTTTTCTCTTGACTTTCTGCCATAGTGGGTGCTTTTCCCAGTGGTTATTTCTCATTAGTTCTGGGATAGAAACCAATTGCGCTACCTTTTCCTTCTGTGAAGATCCAGGGCAAAATTGTTAGTCAGGATTTCCCTGATTTGTAGTTCCGTTGATCGTAGGAGCAAAAAGTTGCTAACTTGGCTTTATGATGTTCTACTGGGAAAACTTCGGCATCTTGAGCATTTAGGCGTGCGCATACTAATAAAACTAATGTACTGGCTAAATGCCAAAGCTACGCAAACTGTATTAACTAATTATACGTAAAGAAGAGCGACAGTTCAATGTTCTGTCAGATACAGACCAATTCAGCTTACTAGCCGCGTTTGTGTTCAAGTGCGTCGATGGTGTTGGAATACTCCCTGAGACTGCAATGGGCCCCAACGCTAAGGGAAACCTGGTTGTATGATACCAGAGAAAAACCCAATGCGAATTAATTATCGGTGTCAACTTGAAAACGCCCCATATTCTCCGAAGACCGTTGATCTAAACGTTTCGTATTCTTATCGTGTTTTCCTTGATAAACCTTGAATACGAGAGTGTTGAGCCATGCTCGACAAGTTGCGCGCATGCTGTGTAGAGCTATCTCACGGTCCTGCCCCATAATTCCTCTGAAAAAAAACGAAAAAAAAAGTTAGTTAAATACAAACATAAATCTGAGCCAAATGGTAGCTTTTTGTGTTCGAATAATATTGTAATCACGTGTAGTCAACAGAGTTACTTGTTTTTTCTAAGGTATGCTTATGCCATAAGCCCCAATATTGTGAAAAGAAATTTTAGCGTACAAAATTAACCAATCAATGTCATGATCTTGAACAGCACATCAAAGCCTCAATACTCATTAAGAGGCAATCTGGCCGAGTTGGTCTAAGGCGTAAGGTTAAGGTCCTTATCTCTCCGGAGGCAAGGGTTCGAATCCCTTGGTTGTCATAATTTTTTGTCCCTCATTTCTTGTAGCCGTGAGGGAGCGCAAGCCTACGCAATATAGCATGGGCTTTACAATTAGTAAAGAGGTCTGTACTCAAGGTGTTTGGCCTTTCACTGTATGAATGATACAAGATTAAATTCTTCCCAAACATGAAGGAAAATGAGTCTAGTTATGACAGAGACTGTGACTGCCCTGTATCAGCAGCGCCGTGTTCCCAAGTGCTCTATTCTTTGAAAAAACACATTAGTTATAAGACCAAGTTGTTTGAAATGTTGGGCATTTCAAAAAAAAGTTTTCAAGTCATTTGTTAATTGTCATGTAGAGATTCAAAACATAAACTATTTTGTGATTCGTCAATCGTCACATCTATGGAACAACTGAAGCTGTAGACTGCAAGGCGTCAGAATATCGAGTAGCTCTAAATTTTATGTAAGTACTGGGGTTGAGTTTGCCTGAAAAATAATGCATGCTACGGTAAAGCTTACAGATTTAGCTAAAACTACAGGAACGCTCAAAATGGGAACGGCTCAAAAAAGTGTCTGCTCAAGATAGGCCTCCCAATCTAAAGCGAATTATAGTCTGATTAGAACGCAAAGTTTAGTAAGGGGCATCGTAGGTCGGTAGTCTACGTAAAGATATATGCTTCCGCCTCTTTGAATGTTGTCTGAAGTAAAAGTAAGCTTTTAGAGTTGTGTACCGCCGCTTTGTGTCACCATAAGAACTTATGAAAAAAATCAAACTAACAAGCTAACCTAGAAAATACTACTTGGAGTTGTCTGCTTGAGCATAAAAATATTTACTAGGTTTTTACTCATACAAAGTGAATGTTACTGAGTAAGTTCATTAGTCTCGACCAATCTAGTTCTGGAGAATAATCGCTGGAATTAAGGTCCAAACAATGCATTGGAGACCCGATGACATGCAACGCTATTGTATATTCCCAATAAAGGTCGCTGATAAAGTTTCGGCAAGGCCTTATTCGAAACAATTGTTTCTAATTGAGTAGTCCGATTTTTGAAAAAAAAAACTTTCAGAAAGTAATAGGCAAATCTTAACCAGCAGCTGTCAAATCTCAAGCATCCTCTATAATTTCTAAAAAGGCCAGAGAACGTATCTTAATGAATATTGCTATCTAATTAAAACTAACAAAAGACTTTTTTACGTGTTGTACTTATGTACTTACATTCACATAATAAGTAATAATCTGAATACTCTAGGTTTTCTAGGTTTAGTTTGGCAAGAGAATGGTACACTTGCTTAACTTGTGGTTAATCATCGAGACACACTTGACTTTGAGAACGCCATCAATGCGCCTTATAAAACGGGAAGAATAGATTTTGCAACCAACTAGTACACTTTGCGCTATTCATCAATGTATATCACTCTGTCCTTCTGAACGTGGCAAATGACATCAAGTGCAATAGCGAGAAAAGTATCGATTTATAAGCATGTATCAACAAAACATCGAATCTCACAAAAGAGACTGACTGAACATGCTAATAACTTATAACTTATAATTCAGTGATGAAAAAAGCCAATGAGCTTGGAAAAGTTTGGAGTGCAAAATAAGTTTACGAGCACCACTATCAGTCCTGTGAGGATGATATTTATTAATGGAGGACGGGGATTGAGCAGATTCTAGCTCGCAACTAGCTTTTTTAGCCTATGGCCACCAAAGTGACTAAAAAAAGTGAAGGTGCGGATATTCGTGAAGTTAGCAATGCTCAATGTGCAAGCAGCAATTAAAGAAAAACTCTTTTTTTTCATTTCTTGACTACTGAAGCTATTTTTCAAATCTTTCCGGGTCAATGTACTATGAGCTCTTTTAGCTTTGATTGTATTATTTACGATTGATTTAAACGCACAGCTAAGCGTTAAGCGTACCCAAGTCGTTAACAAAAATATTAACTTGGTCAGTTCTGTAATCGTCGGTGGTCATGGAAAGGCTGGTGAATGTGATTCCTAATGTTTCTTTTCCACTAGATGTGTATTCATTCCATTGGGTCAAACCTGAACCAACGTTGGGGTCATGGTTGTTGGCAAACGCAATGAAGTATCTGCGGTAGGCTTTGTATGGACCTATATCCAAGAAGTACTGAAAAATCAAATCAGCTCCGTGGAATGTTCCAACAATAGGAGCTAAGTTATGAAGCGCAGTGGAAAAGAAGTTGTAGCGCTTGGCAGTAATACCACCCAAAGCAATTCGGCGAGAGGCACTAAAAAGAAAGTCGGTAATGATGGCAGCAACACGTTTAAACTGAGGGGTAACAGCGTTGAGAATTCCTGTGTTGAACGGAGCTCCCTTGGTAATGTCGTTAGGATAAGCAGTGAGAATGTTGTTGAGGCTTGCGTCAGGAGCGTCGAGCATGAAACCTTTCAAGAAGCTTTTAACATCACTAGTAGTAGTAGCATTGATTGCAACAATACCAAAAATGGTTCCTTCATCTTGGTTGCTACCCGTGATAATAGGGACTTGTGCAACCTTTCCAGCTTTGAAGAGATTGTAAGCAGTGTCTGGAAGAATATCTCCATCGGGACGTGGAGAAAATCCAATGAACTGTGGCAGAAGGCCATAGGTGTCAATAAGATTATACGAATTTGAGGCGGTTGCCAGAACGTCGTTAGATTTACCTCGCAAACAAGACAACACACTAGAAGAAGTAGCGTCGCATCCAGCTTTCGTTGCAAATCGCACAAACTGTGCTTGAGGGGCTGCAGAAGTCACATCATCAAGCGGCAGGCCGTTTCCAGACTGCATGATGGCAGAAGTGAATAGGGGCTGTCCGTTGTATGTATTGTTACCTCCGTATGCTGCTAAATGATGAGCAACAGACATGGATCCAGCAGATTCACCAAAAATCATAACTCTAGAGGGATCTCCACCAAAAGAAGCTATGTTGTCTTGGATCCATTGAAGGGCAAGACGTTGGTCGTGCAAACCAGCATTAGTGCTTCCCTCAGCCTTGACAGCCTCACCACCAAGGAATCCAAAAGGACCCAAACGGTAAGCAATGGAAACGAAAACAACGGGCTGTCCCATGCTCACAGACTCTTTGACGTAGTTGTTGCCAGAATAAGTGCCAGAAGAGCCAAACAAGAATGCACCACCATAGATCCAGACCATGACAGGAAGCTTAGCATCAGCAGTAGTTCCTTTAGGTCGGAAAACGTTTAGGTATAGGCAGTCTTCAGACATGCTCACAGTACTGGAAAGAAGGTCGTAAAGTGGGGTCTCCAAGAACCCAGGAAGAAGGGAGGTAAGTCCCACAGCGTCGCTGAGCAGCGTGAGCACTCTGGAAGGGTTAAGCTGCATGCAAGCACTTGCATAGTCGTTTGCTTGGAGGCCAAAGTAAGTTCCAGTATAAGGAGTAGGAGGCTTGAACCTGAGGTCTCCAAGAGGCGGATTTGCAAAAGGAATACCCTTGAAGGTATCGACGGCGTTGTCTTCCAGGACACCAGAGATTGTTTGCTGTTGAACAACTGCTGTTGGAACGGGAACAGCTGCTGCCCAAGCACTTGCAGCACAAGCTGCCAGAATGGAAAGACCCGAGATCTTCATATTGGAGTGATTAATGAGAAGGATGATGATATAAAAAATCCATCTGAAATATAGGATTACCATGGCATTTAAATGTTTTTTTTTCCATGAGCTGTAATCGAACATTATTTTGGGTATCAGTAGGCGCCTATAGTGCTCAATGATGCTCAAGGTTAGTGCCAGGCGTGCTCTTGTGCGGAGTATCTTTAGTTGGTGTGTTAGATATGTTCCTGTGCGGAGTAACCTAATTATCTGCCAAATTCTCCACGACGTATTCCTACAAGGTTGGTGACAAATGCACCACCCTTAAAAAGCTCGAGTCTCGGCCGTAGATCATTGTTGAGACGCGGCTTCTGTATGCCATGTGCTATTTGGGCAAAGATACTGGAGAAGAGGGGAGGCAGAAGGTGCAGACTGAATGTGATGAGGTTCAACTGAACCACAGGACAAGACCCAAAAAAGTAGAAATGATTAAACTCTCAAGCAATTGAAGACTATCCAGGGTATTAGCTGAGCTCCTTGCCAATGGCGGATAAGTCTCGAAAACTGTCGTGAATGTAATGATTGTGAACGTGAAAAAGAGAACAAAGATACAATCTAAGTTTATCCCCTTTGCCGCTGCAGCGAATAAGAACGGGGCTTCTTCAGAATTTCAGTATGTTTTCTTGTTTTTCAGATCAAGGACCGTTGGGAATCAGGCACTTTATTATATTTGACACATTTATTCCGCGTCACTAGTATGCAGCTAATACGCAGAATACTCTAAAAGTATCCTAATTGAGAACTTTCTAGACCGGTCCAAGTAAGCATATTTAGGATTGATTACTTTGTGCCTCGACTCAAAAAGTTAAAAAGTTGCTTTTTTCAAAATCATAGAACTCTTCGGCCTGAGAAAGCGCTGAACCTACTGGCACCTTTGTATGGAGCCCCTAGCACTCCGCAAGAGCCAGCTCCAGTCTACTATCAAGTCTCGCCTCAAAGCACCTACTTGTCTATTAGTCATGGCTGGGTAGTGAGTGCAGCTAAAATTGACGTCGGCAAATGATCACGCTTACAAGTGTCCTGCATGCTTAGACCTACAGACTAGGCCTACCCCAGGGTTGACCCCGCATCAGCGTGCCAAGTTACTTCTGCAGCCATCACAAGACACAGAGCTGAATACATGTGAAAGCCTGGTTCAGTGCACTCTGCTTGAAAAGTGAGCCAGTCCTGCCATGTTCTTCTTCTCATGTACTGCAAATTTTCGTAACGTTTTAGCATGTCCACTAAATACTCGTCACTTATCTCAGCCATACAAGTTTCGAAACCTTTATTCACTTTTAGCTTTCGTTATTCCATCTCAGAAACTCTAAAAAGAAGACCCTTTCTAATATTAAACCCTTTTGTAAAGTCTAAAGTTGCGCCAAGGGAATTATTTTAAGAGCGGCAAGTTCGCGGCAACCAGGAGCGTTATTGTATTATTAGCAGCTGCGCAAGACTTTTAAATATTTTCACATGCTAATAACCCAATAAGTTTGCGGAGCTGTTATTTTTTCATCACTTCTATGGAACCTTGCAAGAAAAGGAAACTGGAAAAGCATTTATTGACATTCGAGCCATAGTGCTGTAGCCGTCCCAAAGTAAAACATACTGTTTTATGATGGTGAGGCCTCTCCTGCTATTTCACTCACAATGCACAACTTTCTGTAGCTCTTACTCAGTTAATTTTCAATAACTTCTGAACGTAAGTCCTCTAAAAACCTTCTGTTCATGGTACACAAGTACTTCAACTAAAAGCTTTGAATTTCGCAAATCTGTATATTGTACAATTCCATACGCGTACCAGTGACTTTTCTTTTCAGTACGCAAAAAGTAATGACAACCAAGGGATTCGAACCCTTGCCTCCGGAGAGATAAGGACCTTAACCTTACGCCTTAGACCAACTCGGCCAGATTGCCTTCTTATTTCTTTCGAAAGCTTTCATCATTACTCTATTCTGGGATATTCAATTAGATGGCTGCTCAAAGTAGTTTGTGCCTTATTTTGATCTCAGATATGACATGAAGATGTACCGCCCAAGGCCCCCAAAGGCGGCCTCTTTTGCAGCACGGGATACTTCTCTCACACCAATTACACTACTCTGTTGAAGGGGACGCAGGTCTCCAACAGCATTTCTAAACGTTCAAAATGAAGGGCACAGCCAGCGGATAGCCCAACTGGTAGAGCCACCATGGAAGTGGCATAACCTGGGTTCAAATCCCTGCTGTGCCTAGTTCACAGTAATGGTCAAACCTTATGAGGGAAGTTCGCTTAGGTTTTCCCCTGGCTCCCCAGCCAGGTTTCCCTGAAGCGCTGTGAT